>JBBYHM010000006.1:5299867-5475353 GCA_038381775.1 Adansonia rubrostipa | reverse complement strand
GGGAGGTAGTTATCTATTCTTTAAATTAGCAGATTTCTTTACCTAGTTAGAAGCTTATTAGAAAACTTGTATAAATTGTCTCTAAAAGATTTTTGTAATATAAGAAAAAAGTCAGAATTTTACCCACAACTTTGACACTTGCAGTCTTCCATTCTTAACAACCTGCATTGCACTTAAAGTCATTTGAACAACTGAAAGAACTGAGTAGTAGAAAGTGCAGAGCTGTTGCTTTGCCTTTGACTCTAAATAAAGTTACTATCCAGGAGCTGTTTGCAGTTTTACAATTGTTTCATCCTACCTTACATAAGCCACCTCGAGAAGTTAACTTCAATAAAAATTGGATGCAGGCTTGGTACGTATCCCCGGAATTTAAAATTTCGTTAATTTTCACCGACACACACACAAAAGAAAAAGTTAATAAAATGATTCGAGGAAAAGCTAAAAGGAAAAGAAGACAGAGTATAAAAGGAGAAGCAAGGGCTTACATGAGATATTTTCGTTTAAAAAGAGTTATAGCTTTCAGAATATGGTAGAAGTAAATGGTATCAGGTACTGCACGGTCCCATTCTTGAGGAATAGTTTTAAAATTGTTGGATGATGCAGCATGTCAGCCCCATAAGCCTGTTGAAATGAGACCTGGCAGCTTCTGTTGTTTTGAACTTTGTGGATGATCAGCATGATGGACTGAATTCTGTTGTCTCAGGCTTTAAGCCAATATTCTGGATGAACCTTGTTGATGAATTGAAAAAAAACAAGTATCAGTTTTGCAAATTTCGCTTCAATAAAAATTGATAAATCGAAGCCCTCAGGACTGACCAAGGAGGAAACCATTTTGCAGCATATCTCTATGCAGCATTGAGCCACTGACGTCATCTTTTGTCGATAGCTTCTGGAGAAGAAGCTATAAATTATGGTTAAAACTTCCAGCCTTTACGCATTCTAACTCCAGATAGCATCTTATATAAAAATAATTTAACCAAAGGAAAGCTAGAAATTTGGCCTCATGTATATATAAATAAACAATCAAATTCTCGATGTAAGTTGTGGACATACCAGTGCCTGGGTGCTCCCATGGATGGCAAAGAAGGTATTTGAGCCTCACTTTGTGGTCTTAGTGGTTGAACTTGCCGTTGATTTGGAACCCAGCTCGGATGTGAACTTTGTACAGCTGCGGGAAATGAACTTGAAGGATGATCTGCCAAGTGGAAGTTGAGGTCACTCTGAGAGCCAGTCGACAGCTGATTGTTAATGACTAGTGCTGAATTTGGATATGGAGACGACGCTTGGATTTGTCGTGATGGTTGTCCTAGAATCAGATGTGCTATGGGAAATGAACTTGAAGCATGATCTGCCAGATTGAAAATGAAGTCGAAGCAGTCCTGGCTGCCAGTCGACAGCTGATTGTTACAGACTAGTGCTGAATTCGGATTGGAGATGATGGTTGTCCTCCTATCACCCCTGCCATGAGATGCGCTTCAGAAGATGAACTTAAAGAAGGGTCCGTCAAAAGAAATTTGAAGTTGAAGCCAGCCCGAAAGCCAGTCCGCAGCTGATTGCATATAGCAAAAGAAATTTCATATTGAAAGGACATGCTCCTCGTAAGGGAAAGTGCAGAGGTAGATTTCACAAATATACAGAAATTTGATATATATTTCATACAGGTTTCAATCACCTATATCTAGACGAAGTTTCGTGCACACGTCCCGCAGTCTCCCATCCTCAACAACCTGCATTGCACTTAAGTCATTTAAACAACTGAAAGAACTAAGTAGTAGAAAGTGCAGAGCCGTTGCTTTGCCTTGGCCCTAAAGAATGTTACTATCTTTTTATATGCCAAGGGCTGTTCGCAGTCAGAGACCCGTTCCACCTTGCCTTCCGTATGCCACCTCGAGAAGTAACTCCGATGAAAATTCGATGCGTGTCTATTAGTTGTCCCTGGAATTCAGAAGTTCTGTAATTTGCACGCGCGCGCGCACACATACACACAGAATAAAATGATTCAGGGAAAAAGTGTATATGCCAAAAACTTCAAAAAAAAAAAAAAAAAAGAGAGTGATGAAAAAAGGAGCAATGACTTACATGAAAGGTTTTAGTTCTAAAATAGTTACAGCTTTCAGAATATTATAGAAGTAACTGAGATCTTCCACTGCACGTTGATATTCTTGAGGAATAATTATAAAATCTTTGATTGCTGCAGCATATCGGCCATTGAAGCTTGTTGAAATGAGAGCCGGCAACCTCTGTTTTTCCAAAATTTGTGGAGTGGAGCAATGAGATGGAACCGTATCTGCACCATGAAGCGCTGAATTCTGCTGCCTCGGGTTTTGATCTTGTTGAGGTAATCCTTGGTTTTAAGCCAATCTTGTGGATGAAACCTGTTGCTGAACCGTAAAAACAAATATCAGCAGGCAAATTTGGTTTCAATAAACGAATGAATAGAAGAAGTCCTCAGGACTTCAATATCTCTATATATCAACAAGGGTGATATTTCTTCTTCTTCTTTTTTTTTTTTTTTTTTTTCTCCAAAGTAATTAGAAATCAGAAATAATTATTTCTTATTTATAATTTCTGACGACTTTTGTCAATGGCTGCTATAGCAGAAGCCATGAATTCGTGGTTAAAACTTCCAGCCATTTCACGAAGAAACCTTTTCCTAGTGTTTTTTCTAGCTTAAGGAGTTGATTTACCAACAAGAAAGCTAGAGATTTTGGCATTATGTAAATATATAAACAACCAATTCTTGGTTTCCCAAAGCAAGAAATTAGGCACTATTTATTTGCAAGTCAACTGGCTCCCTCCTTGAAGTTCCAGGTGAATCAGATCGACCAGCTGCAAAATGAAATTTGTTGTGAGATGTTCATCAACAACTTCATTTTCGTGACAGTTCCATATATATGTAAACTTGTTGGGCTCTATAAAAGCCGAACAAAGCAAGTAGGTTACATGATGAACTCTGCTGAGAACCAACAGCAAGGTTTCTCTCCCCGCGCTGCTGCGAATCAAGTTGCAGTTTTATTGCAGCTAGAAACTCCCTCAGTCTGGAAAATGAAATTCCCAGCCTTCCATTAGTGTCAGTTACAGGTAAAGAAAAAAAGAACAGAAGAGAAACTCTAATTGCCAACAGAAGGAAAATCAGGAGAAGAACAAAAATAATGAGATGAAAAAACAAGTAGCATGGTTTACTTAGCGTTGATGCGGAAGCTTCTAAGCGGTGGTCGAGCAATCTGTGGAAACCGAGGAGCTTGCCAATTGGAATGATGCAAGGAGTTTCTTAATTGTGATTCTTCTTGTCCGACAAAAAGAAGGATTTCGTTTTGCTGCCTGCGAAGAAGGGGCTTTACCTGGTTCATTCCCTCCGCTGCCATCCATTTTCTAGCTTTAATCTTTCTTGGAATAGAACTACAATTCCATTTAAAGAAACAAAAATTATTTGGCATATATTACTAAGTTTTTACTCAAATTCTTTCTTGCATGTATAGCCGAAAATTAACTAAAAGAAACAGTGTTGGATAACTAATTCTCCAAGGGATAACTCAAGAAACGATATTTAAGCAGGTGGAGACCGACGAAAATTTTCAGAACCTAAAACTCGACATTGGGCGAAACCTACCTAGAGTACCTTCGAAACCTACTCTAATGATACGATCAAGCAGAAAAGAATCACAAAATATGCTTCTTGTTTTATCTATCTTACATAAATTATATGAAATGCATGAGGAAGCTACATAGAATATAGAGAGGAAAAGAAAAAAAGGAAAACGTACCAAGAATAAGAGTTGCAGTTTCAGATTCTTGAAGAGGTGAATCCTGGCCTTTGCAGAGTTGGTTTTTTTTTTTTTTTTTGTCCACTTAATTTAACAATGTTGAAAATTGAAATATGCCAAGGCGTCTCATATATATAAACGAGATATTTTATACTTAATCTGGCCATAATGTGACTGAATTTAACTAATTAATGTTAAACAAATATATCTCATTCCATCGGACATGCTTACATGTTACATGAGTATATTCTTGTTAGTTTGAAACGAAAATTTTCAACGAAGTTCTGCATAGAATCCCAAAATGGAAACTAGTTAAACTGCCATCTTATAAATATTTTTCTTCAATTGCAAGCAATATATATATATATATATATATCTTGTTCCTTGGCTTCACTTTTCAACTATAAAATTGCTTGCATCGAATGGAAATAAACAAAGAGTTTGTTTAGGTGATGGAGAATATAACAAGACTGAAAAAACAGTTTAACTGAATTAACTAATTTTTATGAAAGAATTCCCAGTGATAGTACGGAAATCCCTTTCTGTTTTCCTTTTTGAAAGCAAGGATTTCGCATTAAAATGTATGCAAATTATTGACGCTTGGTATAATCAAATTATTAAACGTTAAAATGTATGCTAATTATTTCTTTTTTTTTTTAAATATACGACTCGCATCTCATTTCTCCAACTAGAAGACAAAACTTCCTTCCACTTATTCATCATGTTGCATAATTTGGGTCAACTTTGTAATTTGATTAGCTCGATGGGTTTTTTTATCAATAGCGAAAGTAAACTTTTCACAAACATAGCTTAGTTTAGTTGGTTCGGAAAGTTAGCATCTAACGAGTTTGGAATTTTAATTTCAATATCTTCTTTTTCTTTTCCCTACTAATAAATAAAGAAATAAACTTTCAACCTGAAATTTCCCTGTTATAGCAAATTAACTTGTTGTATGGAGTATGAAAACAATTGTTTTTTTTTTTTTAAATTTTGCAATTTCATCAATATTCCATTGTATTCTATTCTTGACTTCTACTCTTCATTCACCATGAGCGTGCGCTAGAAAGATGTAATCTCACTCTGGTTTGCAATCTCCGCCTTTTGCTTTTCAAAGAGGAACCTATATCCGAGTCTTTGTCAGGATCATCATGGTTGCCTTGTTGAGCCTCACTCGGTCTATCACTACTTGGCTGTTCTTCCTCTTGATCTCTGGTTCTGATATTAATTGCTAGTGGAGCTCCTTTCGCGTTGTTGCCATCCGTGCTTTCGGTTGATCTATTTCTTTTCATGTTCATCGGCTGATTCTGGAGTGGATCTTCAAAAAGGAGATCAAAGGCAACTTTATCAACATGGTGAAAGAAAGAACATATTGAATACAGCATTCTATGATTAATGTTTTTAATGCAGCATAAATGTAATATTTGTGATTTGGAAATGGCTAAAGAAGTCTTTAGGACTGTCTGTAAGGTATTGGGGACTTTGATATGGAGAGGAACCTGGTAGCGGTAAACTTGAATCAGGTTCTCTTTGAAATGGGATCATCCATATACTAAATATTGATCTAACAGCTTTATACAGAAGAGGAAGAGAAATTTCTTAACCTACCATTGACTGGTGCTGAATATATATCTGAAAATGATGGTTGGCCTTGTTCTGATGGTTGTCCTCCTATCAACCCTTGAATCGGAATGGCTGTGGGAAATGAACTTGAAGGATGATCTGTCAAATTGAAATTGAAGCTATCCTGAAAGCCAGTCCCCAGCTGATTGTCATTGGCTAACGCTGAATTTAGACGGGAAATGACGGTTGTCCACCTTGGATGTGTTGTGGGAAATGAACTTGAAGGATGATTTGTCAAACCAGTCCCCAGCTGATTGTCACTGGCTAACACTGAATTTAGATCGGGAAATGATGGTTGTCCACCTATCAACCCTTGCATAGGATGCGCTGTGGGAAATGAACATGAAGGATGATTTGCCAAATTGGAATCAAAGCCATCTTCAGAGTCAGTCCACAGCTGATTGTAATTGGCTAGTGCTGCATCTAGATCTGGGAATATGGTTGGACTTGTTGTGATGGTTGTCCTCCTATCAACTGTTGCATCGGATGGGCTGGGGAAATGAAGTTGAAGGATAATCAGCCAAATTGAAATTGAAGCCATTCTCAGAGTCAGTCAACAGCTGATTGGATATGGAGATGATGCTTGAATTTGTAGCAATCTTAGTTTCTTATCGACCTTGACGTCAGTTGTGCTTCGGCAAATGAACCTGAAGAATGATCTGTCAAAAAGTTTCTTATCACCCCTGGCATGACATGTGCTCCAGCAGATGAATTTAAAGGAGGATCTGCCAAAATAAATTCGATATTGAAGCCAGCCCGAAAGCAAGTCCACATCTGATTGAATATTGCAAAAAAAAAGTTTCTATACTCACCAGGAGGGATACGCTCCTCGTAAGGGAACTCGCAGAGCCAGCTTTCAAGGCCATACAGCAGTTTCAAATATATGTTATACAGGAACCAATCGTCTACTTTTCGAGGAAGTGTAGCACACACTTCTCGCAGTCTTCCATCCTTAAAGACCTGCATTGCACTTAAAGTCGTTTAAACAACTGAAAGAACTGAGTGGTGGAAAGCGAAGAGATGTTGCTTTGCCTGGCACTAAAGAATGTTGCTATCATTTTACATGCTAAGAGCTGTTTGCAGTCCTACAATTGTTTCATCTTACCTTGCAGATGCCACCTCGAGAAGTAACTTCATCAAAAATATGACGCAAGTATAGTTTATATCGCTCCAATTTTAAATCTCTGCAATTTAGACAGAAAAAAAAGTTTATAAATGGATCAGGGAAAAAGTCTAAATTCAAAAAATAATCAGGAACATAGAAAAATAATAACAAAAGAGTGATAGAACAAGTAGCAAAGGCTTACTGTACATCTTTGCTTTCACCCTTAGTTACAAATTTCAGAATATGATGAAGTAAGCTGGATTTGCTATTGCATAATCATAATGTCGACGAGGTATAAAATCATTGATTGGTGCATTTCTGGTGTTTGAATCATTCATCCGTCCAGGACTTTGGCCCTGGAAGCTTGTTGAATAGGGACCTGGCAACCCTTGTTGTGGAATTTGAGGAATGGACTGATTTGTGGGGTTGTTAATATTTGGAGGTGAAACTGAAACCTTCACTGAAGCCACAAATGCGCCATTGCAGTGAGGGCATAGAACAGATTGGTTCATGTAAGTCCTAGCGCATTCGAACTCTTTCTTGCATACACTGCAAGCAGTTCTAAATGATGGTGGGTTTCTAACAGAAGGGGTAGGAACAAAGGTTGTCTTAGTCCCAGAATTCCAGATTGCTGTATTGCAAGAACTGTTGGAGCCAGTCGCTAGAGATAACAAAGGTTCCTTCCCTCTGCCTCGGCCGCTTCTTCCATCTTCCCCTTGATTATTACTGGCCATTGATCCTAGTAATCTTGCTTGGTATGATGCTTGAAAATTTAACCAGGAAACCAAACAAATAAGAAAAAGAAAACGTTGAAATGATTGCTTGCTCAAGGAAACCAAGTTTGTTTAGAATTAGAGGGCGAAGAAATATCAAACAAAGAGAAAACTCGGAACCCCAAAATTTCTTCATGATGAAAAAAATAATGTGAGGGGTCTATATTTTTCTTGATTTCTAAGCATTCAGCAAACCAAACAAAGAACCCAAAGCTTCCTGATTTACATTAAAATCAAGAAAGGAACCCACCCAGATGAAGAACAACCGAAAATCCTTCACAAAACATAAGAGAAAAAAGAGAGAAATAATGCGTGAGAAAGCTATATGAAGAACATTGAAAAGAACTTAGTCAACGAGTTTCACTTTCTTGAGGAGTGGAGGACTTGAAGGGAGTTAACTTAGTCCTTTTGTTTGCAGAACCTGTGACAAGGCTGTCTAGAGCTTACGACAACTTTGCCAACACTGAAAAAGAGTGTAACTAAAATAACTTATATGAAAAACTGCTGTGCCCGATCATTGGACTGTGAGTCCCCTTTTTGTGTTTGAAGTTAGGTCTGGTAAATGCAGAAATACGGGGTTAATATGCAAATTGATCCTCAAACTATTCAATTTTTTTAAAATTGGTACATAAAATAATCATTAATCTGTTCTTGAATTTTATTTCCATCATACAAATTAATCCAATTGATTAATACTGTTACATAAAATATTAACATGATTTAATTGGCTAATACTAAAAGTAATCACGTGTGCCATGTCAGTATTTAAAAAAATATTTGAACCGACACATGGCAATTTAATATTTATCAACTTATGTCAGCATTTTATATAACAATGTTAGTCCATTGAAGTAATATGTTGACGAAATATAAGTTTTTATCTAATATATCTCAAATCCATAACTTTCGAAATCTATCGATTGCATGTGTGCTATGTAAAATAAGAAAAAGTTAAATGATGAGTTGAGTTGATAAATTTTAAGAATACATGTGAAATTAAAAATATAAACATCCTCATTTACATATTTTTATTATTTTTTTATTCTAAATCGATGAAATTAGATTTTATATATACAGTATAGATTTAGATTTTGGATTGAGTTTAAGGGAAAGACTACAGCAAAAATAGCATCTCAGACAAAACTAAGCCTTTCCAGTTGCACTTGAAATGTAAGAAATTGCCCCCTTAAAGCAAAGTGACTGTCATGATTCTCTTTATAATGGAGTACGGAATCAGTTCCTTTATTGCTAGTTCATACAACATTCCTTAAAGCCCTATGCTCTTCTTCTCTTCTTTTCTGCGGGCTTTCATCTATGCTTGACTGCTGCCATACGCTCCTTCGCCAACGAGCATGTGCAAGAAGCTTTTAGTATCAGTGTGCGTCTGAATTTGAATTTGTGTCCACATCATCATCAGGTTTGCCTTGTTGAGCCTCTGGGTCTTCTTCCTGATTGCCGCCATTGCCATCCACGTCCATGATTTCTATTGGTATCTTCCTTTTCTTCCATGGCAGAATACGAGTTGGATCTTCAGAAAGGTGATGAAAAAGGCAACTTTGTTAAGTATAACATTGTAGCAAATTTAACATTTTACTATAGAAAGCTAAGAATTTGCGTTTTATTGGTGAAAGAAACATTACATGATAGTGAATTCAGCATTCTACGATTAACGTTGTTAATGTAATATATGCAATAATTGTGATTTAGCGATGGCCTATTTATTTATTTAGAATTTGCCTAAAGAAGTTAAGAAAGAGGGCAAATTAATTCAGTACAAATTACTGGGGAAAGGACGAACCAGGCTCTGGATATGGAAATGGTTTAGAACTAGGAGGGCCAAGTCCCTGTGCCACTGATCCACCCATCCCTTGAACTGAAACTGAACCAGGAGCTGAAAAGCAAAACGTACAGCGTTAGCAACAGAAATGGCTTCAATAACCAAAAGAAAAAAAAAAAAAAACCTTTGTTCTTGTATGGAAGAAAAAAAGGTTATTTGCTATGTTGCTCGAACTTAAGTACGAGTGTTAGGTTAAGGTATGTTCGAATTTTTTTAAGATTATAATGTATTTAGAGAGTCTTTGAAATGTCATATACTCGTACTTATGTTTGGATTTGTGCTTGACAAGAATACTTCAAAACAAATGAAGAATTAGAGCAATATAGGCCATATGAATTTAGCTATTTTGTCATAAAGAAAACTTTGCATAAGAAAGAAAAAAGCTAGAAATTTGGCATCGTGTAAATATATAAACAATCAATTATTGTTTTTCCTTAAGCAAGAAATTTTGTATTTTATTCTGAAATTTGAACTAACCAGTGCGTTCCATCCACAGAAAGTCAGCTAATGTACCTGTAATGGAAGTTCCTAGGCGTATTGTTGTATCTGGCTGAAAAGCACCTTGCCGTTGCGATCGTACTTGTCGTTCTGGAAATAATCTTGGAAGAGCAGGGGTTGGCTTATTTTGACTTGGTGCCGAAAATGAAATTCCAGGGAGTCAATTACAAGCGAAAGATGTGAATTGGGAAACTTTCTTTAAATGAGAAAATAGAACATGTAGCATGACTTACGGAAAGTTTCTTGCCTGGGTAGCGTAATTGGGATTTGTAGGAAATGAAGAGGTAACCGATGGAGGCCTTTGTGGTGGCCGAGGAGGTAGATACAAGGCACTATTTCGCTGATTGGAACGATGCAAGGGGAAATCACTTTGCCGTGGTTGTTGTTGTTGTTGTTGTTGGCCGACAATAGAAGGATTCCGTGTCGCTGCCTGCGAAGAGGAGGATTCACCTGCTTCATTTCCCCTGTTTCTAACACTTCTTGGCCTTTGTGGAAGCCAAGAAGGTGGAAATAAGGGAGTAGGTGGCTGATTGGAATGACGCAATGATGAATTACTTTGCGATGCTTGTTGCTGTTGGCCGACAATGGAAGCATTCTCTGTCGCTGCCTGGTTAAAGGAGGCTTCACCTGCTTCAGTTCCCCTGTTTCTAACCCTTCTTGGCCTTTGTGGAAGCGAAGAAGGTGCGAATAAGGGAGGATCAGGAGGTAGAAATACGGGACTAGGCGGCTGATTGGAATGATGCAATGATAAATTACTTTGCCGCGGTTGTTGTTGTTGTTGGCCGACAGTGGGAGGATTCTGCGTCGCTGCCTGCGAAGAAGAGGCTTCACCTGCTTCATTTCCCCTACTTCTACCACGTATCCCGCCCCTCCCTCTACCACGTATCCTGCCCCTCCCTCTTCTAACTCCACCATCTCCACCCCTCTCTCTTCTATCCATTTCTGGCTGCAATTTTTCTTGGAATGAAGCTATGATCCATTAAAAAGAAACAAAAATTAGTAAACCCGAAATCGAACAAAGGAGGGTTGCAGCAGATTATAAAAAATTTAAGTCTTAAGAATGGAAAAGCAATGAACTTATATCCAGGAAAAACACAGGAGATATAATTAAAGTATATATATAACTAGAAATACCACTCAAGAAAAATTTCAAAAAACAAGAATATACGTGCACGTTCAAACTGAAAAAGAACAAAAAGAAATCGAGAAAGACCGACGCCTAATCTTTTTGAATCAAGAAACATGCATCTGCAGATAGGCGGAGCATTAAAAGAGTGTACAAAGCGTTCAACTTTCTTGCATGAATGGCCGAAAACCAAAATAGCAACATATTTCAACTGATTCTCCAAGGTACATAATTCAAGAAATCATGCAGTTTATCCAGAATCATTGCACAGAAAATCTTGGAAGCTTGATCAACTGGTAGGGTGAAAAGAATCACGTTAGGCAAATCATATGAAGAATAATTAAAGACCCTTTTGGCCTGATCATTCCTTCACTCCTTGTTTGTTGTCCTACTCATAGGTCATAACTTTTATGTAAGCTTTGAAATGTATGAGAAAGATAAAGAAAATACAGAGCAAACAGTATCGTACGAAAGAATAAAGAGTTGAAGTTGCAAATTCTTGAAACTGAATCGAAGAGTCGATCAGTGTTTTTGCAGAGCTTGCTTGTATACGAAAACAAGGGGTTTTATTTATACTTAACCCTGGCAGCGTCTGGGCAAACTAATTAACGGCTAATTTGGCAAGTGCCAGTCACTCGTAACATAAACAGGGCTAAGAAAAAATTCGAGAAAATCGAGAGTCGTCGATTAGAATTTTAATGTTTGGTTTATTTTTTATTTGAATGTTAATAATATATTTGGTCTCATTCGATTTTTGATTTATAAATTAAAAATTTATAATTATTTGAATTGAATAGAATTTTATTTTTATTTAATTTTTAATTAGTTTTAATTTTTTATAAAATAAAAATAAATATTGTTTTAAATTAATGTAAAAAACTTAAAAATACTATAAAAAATAAAATTTAAAAATTAACAAATCGAATCGATCTAAAGTTATAAAATTCGATTTGAATCGATTCCATTTTATGTAAGTTTTGATTCAATTTTTAAAAATTTAAAATATTATAAATTAATAATAAATTTTTTTCAAAATTAATTTGAGCCAAACCGTTATTATCTTTAACCACAAACATGCTTATATATATTATTAGTTTAAAAATTAAATTTCAACAAAATTCTGCAGGAGAAGTTGAGAACCATTTTCTCCTAGTTAAGTGAGGATTTCTCCTTAAAAATCTCTAATTTTTTTTTTCCCTCCTCTGTTGACGTGAGATTGCAAGCAGTCGGGCAATTCATTTGGTTCCTGTTGAGCTAGATTTGATAAGATTTTTTTTAGCTTAATTTAATTTGAATAATTATCTATATAATAAAAAAATTTTATTTAAGTTTAATTATAAATATTATTTTAAATAATGATATAAGTTTTTGAGTTAATCCAATTCAAACATAAAAAAATATATCACGTTTAACCTAATTATAATCACCTCTACACGTGAGTTCTTATTTTTCGACTTCCCATTCAGCTCGAAATTGCTGAAGAGTCTTGTTTGCTTATGTTAGTTGGGCATATTTTACATATAGACATATCGAACGTGTATTCAAATTTTTTTTAAGTTTATATATTTAAAATATAATATTTTTATATTTACATAAAAATATATATCCGACATTTGCATTAAATATAAAATTTTAAAAAAATAAAAAATTCAAATAACTTAACTGCTTGCATTGTATTATATAGATAATATATTAATATGTTAAGCTTATCTTTTATGTTCAAATATTTAGTAATTAATGTCCAAGTGCCTAAATAATAATTCGATTCTGTAAACTAAATTTGGCAATGAATCCAAAGAAGGGAAGGAAAAAAGAAGTAATTAAAGAAACTTTCCGGTGTCCATTTATAAAGAAACAATATAGACATCTAAGAGAAATAAATCCACCAAATAAATATAAAGTTGACTTAAAACAAATATCGAAAAAGTTAAAAAACATATAAAGTTGATGATGTTTAAAACAATTATAAACGAGCATCGAAACATTAAACAAAAAATATTTCTCAAGCCGTTATTAAAACATTATAAAGTTGATGATTTCCACCAAGAATTTGATCACTGGGTCGTGCTAATTCCATACGAATCAGTACTGAGAAGCATGTTCCCTAGTAGTTCTTTCGATTTGAGTCCCCTGGCGGTCTTACGGTTGTAGCATAGGAAGAAGAACTACCTACCGAGGGCTTTACTTACACAAGGCCGGATATGAGTAGTTGTTGGAATTTTTTGTATCTTTCTCCTCCGACTCATTGCACTGCTTTATCTGGCTGGAGTGGCAAGGGGAGCCTCATAAAGCAAGGTTCAATCTCTCCTTCCTCTTCCTCTGGTTAGCACGAAAAAGCTCTTCGTCCTGAAACATCTGCAGAGCTAAGCTCAGAAGTCACGAAGCTCTAATTGCGAAGTTCGCTCTCGATTAGTTATGTGCGGTAAGAGAGAACGGTGCAATTGACCCAGACCAAGTCTCATCTCCTACTTCAAGAGGCTTCACACCTTGGGAGTTCCTTCTACTTGACCAGCGTATTCGTATTTCTTTTTTTTAATTACCAGCCCTCTATAAGTCAATGTGTAGGCATGATCAAACGGTCCACGCACCATCCGCTTTAGTAGCCTCCCAAGAATCAAATAAAGGAGGGACTGGCGCTCAAGAAAGAAGGAATGAAAGGGGCAGGAATGCCTTAGGAGGGGCAGGTATAAGGAGAACTCAAATTTCCACTGACTCGCATGGAAAAGCTGGGGGATGTAATGCCCTTAGACTTGAACTCTGTCCTTTCAGAGAAGACATCGGCCAAGGAAGACTTCCTTATTTAACTTATTTCTATACAATAAGTTTCCACATTTGCTGATTCCACTTGAGCAAAAACATCTTATTCAACCAGTAATGCCGCATCTATTTCTCTGTAATATGCCACTGCACTTGCATTGTGATCGGAGAGAGGAATATTATGCTTGCATCCCTTGTTTGGCTACTTTACTATGCTATTCAAAGCATCGAAGACACTGTTTAACCACTATTCGTACTAGTAGCTCATCCTATCGTCCGTCCCTAGCTGCGAAGGGTACTGCTTACTACAGATTCGAGCTCCATTTCCCTCTGGTACTTATATCTTCCTCTAAAACTTCTCTCATTCCTGTTTCCTTTCTTCCCCCAACTACATTGATTGGATAATGCTGGGTCTGCCTACGCAGAAAGTATACCGATTATTTCATGAAGCCGTTGAATTACCCTTGGTTGTCTTACCCATTTGTTATATTTTATTCCCACCTTGGTCTATTGCTCTTTGTCGATAGTATTCTAGGACGCTAGACCTCATTCTCTTTGATACGCTTATTCCAAATAAATATAAAGTTGACAATGTTTAAAACAAAATGAAAAAACGATATAAAATAATACATCTCTTAAAATGAAAATAGTCTATTAAAAACGATCAATAAAACAAAAATATAATTAATACATATATTATTTGTGTTTAAAATTTTAACGCTTTTAATAAATTTTATTTTATTTATGTTTACACAACTAATGTAAAAAATTATGATACAAGTGTATTGAAGCTCGCATATTAAAAAATTGAATTGAATTGGTGGGTTAAATTAGTTTAATTAGGAGTTGGTTGGTGGTTCGCTACATATTTCAGAAACGGTATAAACTCGATTCAGCTGGTAAAAAATTAAGACTAAATTATATATATATTTTAAAATTTTATTTATAATTGTGAGATTTAAAGTTTTATCTTTTGAATTTTATATTAAAGATAATATTATTAAGCTAAATATATATTTTTATCAATTTTAATTATATTTGATACTTAAATATTAAATAAAATTATTGAAGTGATTATCTAATTAAATATTTAATTAATTATTTAATACTTAAATATTCAATCTATTTTTTTGGGTAAGAAATTAAATACAGTAACTAAAAAAAGCCCAAAGTGGACCAGAAAACAGGAAGCTTTATATCGTCGTCTTCCTCGGGTAAAACCCAAGCCCATTACTCACTGAGAGGAGTCCCATAGTAACTTCGCAAAGCAGCCAAGCCAAACAAAACCTACACACAGAAAAAGGGGAAAAAAAAAAAAAAACACTAAATTAGAAAAAAAAAAATTCGCCTAAAAAAAACCAAAAACTTTTATTTGGAGAACGAAAAAGATAAATTTCTGAGACTCTTGATAGAGAGGAACTCGACAACTTGCTCCTGGCTTGCATTTTCAGGAAGTTGTCGTATTTCAGGTTTATTTGATATCTTTTTGATTGAGGGCAACGACGTTGAGGGAGGTTTCGAAGCTTCCAAACCCTAGGAGAGAGAGGGAGAGAGAGCGGTAACAATAGTGTTAAAAAAGAGCGGGAACGTTACAGGTGCTTCCCGGTGTTTTGCCCTAACTCCCAATTGTTCGACTTCGTATACCAATTCAGGTTCTTTTTGCGCTTAACTTTCGTTTTATAAAACCTAGAATCTGAGTAATGTTTCAAATTAGGGCACACTTCCTGTGATTCAATGCATTTCGGGTTTCCCTTTTTTCTTGTGAGTTTCTATTAGCATTTCGAGTGAATGCCTGTGGATTTCCATGGTAAGTGGTATTCTTACGTTTTTGTTTACGTCAATTCGAAGTGAAATGTTGGGGAAGCTCGTTAGGTTGTACGTTTTGTTGTTTAGCTACTGATTTCGACTTCTTTTGGTGTTTTCCTGGAATTTATAGAGGTGCAGAACTCTTTTCAGGCTATCATTTGCTTCCATGTTTGTGCATATATACGATATGAAGTATGCTTATTGGGTGGCATTGATAAAATTGTTAATTACTATTATTCAGCATTGCTTTTGGCATTCCAATAAATGTCAGGATATGCATTTCCTTTATTGTGCTTTGTAACTGTCTGAAATTTAGTTGCAACCTCTCCTTATGCACGTTTAACTTTGTTTCATGCGTTTTTCAATAGATGTGAGGGGGGGAGTGAAATTTTCTGGCTATTTTAGATAATTCGGTTATATTCAGTTGCTTTGAAACTATTGTGCAGGAGTGGGAAATTTAAAGGTGAAAGATATGAAATCTATGTGCTATTGATGATCTAATTACGTAACACTTTTTTCCCTTTCTGGCAACTCATTGCTGAAAAGAATAAAAAAATAGGAATAATATTTCTTCTCCTTAATCTAGTTTAAGTCATTCTATGCATAAATTTTGTTCTTTTCAAATTAATTTTCTTGGTCTTTTTCCTGGGAAAAAATTTTTACAGTGATCCATGTTGTGGTAAACTATGTATACACTGCATTCATAATTCTTCTCTTTCATGTATTATTGCCCATTTTCTGGGAGTTTCTACCTTGTTTTTTAGAGTTTGTTTTATACATATCTGAGCTTCTGGAAAACTTCCTTCGTTTTTTGATTATCTTGAGTGAGTGTGATGATATCAGTTAGTACGGTTGTGAGTTGTTACAAACTTGAATCTTTATTGAATGAAGAAATTATCTTTATTGAGGTTATGAAGGTGTCTATATTGCAACTTATTGGAATTGAAAATATTTTTCATAGTTTGCTGCTTCTTTTCAATTCATTATTTGCCTGTCTCTATATACCCTACTTCTTATTCAGATATTTTCATCAGAATTTTTTTTTTTTTTAAATATCTTTTGTAGGTATTCACCAATATCATTTTTTTTTTTGAATCGATGGGAGGGGCTAGCCTGTAGATATTTAGGTAGGGATGCATGGATGTAACTCAAGATATGCTCTCTTAGTAAATGCTGAGGTTGATTCCATGGGAGGGGTTGTTGATGGTGGAGCTGGGATTGGTGTCAAGACCTCTCCGCGCAGAGCTGCTATTGAAAAGGCTCAAGCAGAGCTTAGGTTATACCTACATTCCGTTATTTACTAAATCCTTTTAATTTTCCTGAAAAATGAACTTGTTTCACATCCCTAACCATATGCAATTTATTTATTTATTTATTTATCTTTCAATTCTATTTTTCTGTAATAGGCAGGAGTATGATGTTCGCGAGGAAAGAAGAAGGGAATTGGAGTTTCTTGAGAAAGTATGCTTTTTGTCAACTCTTGCTACTTTTGATTTCAAATTGATTAATATTCACCATAAAATACGTTGCTGTCAGGGTGGCAATCCCTTGGATTTCAAATTTGGCAATGCAGCTTCAGTTAGTGTCCAGTCTACTTCTTTCACTGATCAGCAAGCTGAACATTTTGTTACCAGGTATGTTCTTTTTGCTGTTGTGTGCTACAGAATTATGGTTCTAAATTGCAATGGAGTAACTACCTGATGCTTCCCCTGTCCATTATTATTACAGTGAAGCGAAAGGTAGTTTTGCACTGACTGCCTCACCCCATGGTGATTCTGTAGAGAGTAGTGGTAGACCAGGGGCTCCTGCAGTTTGTGAGCCCAATAGTGCTGATAATCTCTTACTTTTTGATGGTGAAAATGAGTTGCCTGAAATTGAAAGGAGATCTATGCATCCTCATAAGAGGAATACTATTGTTCCATCAGAGCAATCGTCTCAAATGGATGGGACTCAAAATGCCAAGGAAACTGAAGATTCTGCTATTTTTCGCCCATATGCTCGAAGGTACAGGTCCAAAATAAATCGAGATGGAGCACGATCAAGTTCAACAGATATGTTTCAGGGTCGAGGTGGTCATGGCACTTCTTTACCTGCTCGTGGACTATTAAAGGATGAGAAGGCTTTGACGTCTGAAACAAATGACCAAAAGGACAAGAACATACCCTCTGTTAATGACCCAAAATCTGCAACTTCAAATGGTGATTTGGCTTCAAAGGTGATAACTTCTGATAATCAGTTGAGTATGGAGTTAGATGGTGGGCAGGCTGCAGAAGAAACAACTGACCGGTCAAAAGTTGATCTATCCGAAAGCAAGGTTGATCTCACAGTACCTAATGAACCCGTTCAAGTAGAGGCTCACAAATCTCCAGTTGACTTCACTTCTGAGGAACCTGATCTTGTCGGAGGGAAGGAGCAGGTAGTTTCAACTGGTCTTGAATGGCCACCTGGTGCGGGTGCAACCAAAGCTGAAAATGAAACTACCTCTTATCAGCTAAACGGGTTTTGTGATGCCAAAAGGGATAAGAAAAACATAACAAATGAAGGGCAAAAGGGCAGTATGGCAAGAGGGGTAAAGGGATTAGATCTGGAGTCCTGTTGCACTGAAAACAGCTTGAACATAAATTTAAATAATGATAATGATGCATGTA
Organism: Adansonia rubrostipa; assembly: GCA_038381775.1. Taxonomy (NCBI): domain Eukaryota; kingdom Viridiplantae; phylum Streptophyta; class Magnoliopsida; order Malvales; family Malvaceae; genus Adansonia; species Adansonia rubrostipa. The sequence goes on along the minus strand of JBBYHM010000006.1, from coordinate 5,457,419 downwards.
TTAATGCAAAAAATGTTGATTCTAATGGAAAGCCCATGGAACAATCATCAGACAAAGTGGAGTCACTAAACTTAGCTGTTGGTGAATCGGCAAATGAAAAGAATGAGATTGAGGCTGGTGATAACATTGGTATCACTTGTGATGCTAATACTTCTGTGAATCAAAATCACTCTCTTAATGATTCTATTGTCAAAGTGGAAGGAGAAATTGGATCTGAATTTCAAAATGAGATGAGTTGTCCTTCCAATGCTGAGGTGCAACAAAGCAGTCATGCTGTACTAGAAGCTGATAGGAAAATTAGTACTGTGCTGGATGATGATTTTAACTCCACCAACGAAAACGTTTCTGCCACTAGGCCTCAAGGCACCATGGATAACATTATTTGTGAGATTCCCGAGAAGACTTTGTCAGCAAGAACTTCTACTGCTAATGCTGATAGTCAGCCTAGTTTGGATAATCATGTGAAAGTGGTGGACAAGGCATATGAAAATTCTATTTTGGAAGAGGCACGGATTATAGAGGTGGTTTGTTTATATTTTGGTTTATATATGCCCTGTAATTTCTTAAATTTAGATGTAAGCTGTTTTGTCTTTAAAAAGCTTAAATGATCTGGCATTATGGTAAACAGGCTAAGCGGAAAAGGATTGCAGAGCTATCTGTTGGTACCTTACCCTTGGAAAATCGCCGAAAATCTCACTGGGACTTTGTGCTTGAGGAAATGGCATGGTTGGCTAATGATTTTGCTCAGGTATTATTTTATAATAGAATAAGCTAAATCCATCTTGTGCATTCTTCTTGTTCTTTTTTCATTCTTAAGAGCTTATTTATTTATTAGCTTTACTGAGTTACTATATTGTACATGAAGTTGATTACAGAACATATTGACAAATTTGCCCATAAACTTCCTTTATCATTCTTTATGTGCTTATAGGAGCGACTTTGGAAGATGACTGCTGCTGCTCAAATATGTCAACGTGTTGCTTTTACATTGCGGTTGAAATTTGAAGAACAAAAACAGTATTGGCAACTCAAAAAAGTAGCTTTAACCCTTGCTAATGCTGTCATGGAGTTTTGGCATTCAGCAGAGGTTCTTCTAAATCGTAAAGATACAAGTCTTGGTCCAAAGAACTGTGACCATGATTTGGTGGGGTCGAGGACCAATGAAGTTACTGAGAACAAGACTGCAGTACTTGATATGGTATTGGTTATATCGTTAGACTTTTATTGGTCTTTATTCTTAATTAATTTATGCATGTTTCTCTTCCGATGACGGTGATGATGGTAATTTTTTTGTTTAATTTTCTTATTAAAGCATGTTTCTAGTTTCCTCTATATTCTTAAACTTTAATTCCTGGTTTTGTATGTTATTCATTTGGTTTTCTGCTTATAAGTTCTATTCTTCAATACATGGTATTTTTACTTGCTATGAAGGTAATTTTACTTGACTGAGGGGGAAGAGAAGAGGTTATTGAGAACTTAGGTATTTATATGGATTAGTCTTGTTTGTGAATTGTAACCGTTTTGGATCTGAATTATGATTTCTAGTAAATATGGTCTCCATGTTTTCTCAAGTTTGTTGGTTTGCTGGGGTTGGTTGGATTATTTGATGACTGCGTTCATAGTAAACTTGTTCAAAGGCTGGGCCTTGGACAAGATTTTTTAAGCCAAGGCCTGGCTTGGGCCTAATTTCAATTAATAAATATTTTATTTAATTTTAATTATAAAACATATTTAAAAGTAATAATATATATTTTTTTAATATGAAAATTTTAAAAAGGGCCTTTGAGGCCCGACAGGCCAGACCGGATGTTGGGCAAGGATCCTGTCCATCCAGGCCTGGCCCATGGACTGGTTTAGTTAATAGGCTCTGGATGATTTGTTAACCTTCAATTGAAAGTGCATAAAGGCCTACGAATTCCAGAATATCCACTTAAATATTTGTGATAGCTGTAGTGTTGTTTGAGCTCTCTCCCTGCCTAAAGTTCCTTTCTCTTGTGAAAACTACCAAATATTAACTCATATTCATGTTCTAGATTGTATCGGATCTTGAAATATTGTTCTTTTCTATCTTATCTTCATGTGCAGCATGTTATGGAGCAGGATACGAATAAGGAGCAGCAGCAGCACCCTGGAAAGAACAATGGACTTGCTATTCGGGCATATGCTCTTAGATTTTTGAAATATTGCAGCTCCCCTGTCCCACCACTTCAAGCTGAAGCACCGGTAACAAATGATAAGATATCTGACTCGGGCATTATGGACATTCATTGGAATGAAGACCTAACAGAAGTATGGCTCAAATTTTTCTTAGCTTTTCAGGTTTATTTACACAGTATTTTTGGCTTTTGAGTGTGGTGTTCTGATCTATTCTTTTATAGGTTGTATCTGTTTGACTCTGCATGCTCTGTTCTCGGGTTCTGTATCTTTTTGAAATGTTTTCTTTTTGTTTGCATCCTTTGGTCAAACTTTTTATGTACTTTTTTTTTTTTTTTTTTTTTTTCAGGAAAGCCTCTTCTATGCAGTTCCTTCAGGTGCTATGGAAACCTACAGGAGATCTATTGAATCTTATTTGGTACAGACTGAGGTAAACAGAGGTCCTTTAATCAGTTTATACATGCCCATTTTCTTTTGCTTCCCCTTAATAGAAGAGTAGTTTATAAAAATCTCAAGAACAGAGTACTGGACTGATGTAATTCATCTGAAAACACATCAATCAAAGTTATCATGGAGAACATATATGCATTTCCATTTCTATCTCAATTTGCCCGGTGCTGCTTTTGGAACTTATCTGCCTAATCTTGATTATTATTTCATGTTATTTTGCCCCCCAGAAAACTGGGAGTAGTGTGCAAGAGGAAGTTGAGACATCTGCTTATGATGATGGAGCAGGTAATCATGACACTTTGTTTTATGTTTCTTAGTCATTTAATAGTCTTCTGTTCCTTACAACTTCTTCTTCAAATTCAGAGTTTGGGTATGATAACTTTGTGTATGATGAGGATGAAGGAGAAACGAGTACATATTATTTGCCTGGAGCCTATGAACGCAGCAAATCATCAAAACTAAACCAGAAAAAGCGGAAGAACTCAATGAAACTATATCCTGCAAGACCATATGAAGTGGGTGCTGATTTGCCATATGGAAATTGTGCTCAACAGTCCTTGTTGATTGGAAAAAGGCCTGCTAGTACTCTAAATGTCGGTACAATTCCAACAAAACGTGTGCGTACTGGTTCCAGACAGAGGGTTTTAAGTCCTTTTAGCAGTGCACCTGCTGCTGGGGGTTTACAGGCTCCAACAAAAACAGATGCTTCTAGTGGAGATACTAATTCTTTTCAGGACGATCAGAGTACTTTGCATGGAGGATTCCAGATCCAGAAAAACATGGAGGTTGAATCATTTGGGGACTTTGAAAGGCAGCTATCATATGACTGTGCAGAAACACCAACAAAACCTAAAAAGAAGAAAAAGCCCAAGAATATTGTACGTAGGAAGTCTTCTTTTTGACCTGACCGGGTTTTGTTTATCCCAGGAATGTTATTACTAGTTTCGTTATTTGTCTTCATGGTTTTGAAGTGACTGAATTATGTTTCTGGTAGGTTTCTGCATACGATCAGGGTTGGCAGCTGGAATCTACTGTTCACAATGAGCAGGTCAATGTGTTATCTTTATCATGCCAAGTTGCATATCTTGTCTTTATATAAATAGACTTTTTTCTTTTCTTACACCTTCATAAGTTTCTTTCTGTTTAAAAAAAATTAGTACATTTATTTTATCAGTAAGAATTCCAAAATTTTCTGCCTGGATGAGTAATTACCAGTTTCAGGTTCCTGTCTATGTTACTTTGAAAATGTAAATTTACCCAGCATAAATTCATTTTTCAAAGGCATTTATGGTTTTTAAGTTCATTGCGGAATAACATTTTGGTCAGATTTGTTTCATTTTCTTGATTAAGGAAATTTTTAAAGCTTTAAGTTCATTGTAGTATTCTCAATCTTACATCAGACCAAGATGACATATAGCTCTGCATGATAGGTATGAGGGTGTCTTAAGTCATAAGCCTTTTTGCGCAGCATTGAACTTTATCTGCATATTCTTCTGTTCTTCCCTTGTATTTGCCAAGTTGTTTATTCAACATGCTCTTTTCTAGTTGATATTCTCATTTTTGATGTTGCCATTTCTTTTACAGAGAGATTATTCCAAAAAGAGACCTGAGAGTCATCATTTTGATTCTAATGGAAACAGTGGTAAAGTGCTTTTTTCACACATTTGAGTTAATGGTTGGTTGCTTGGTTGGATATATCTATCCAGTGTCGTGTTTTTCACCCTTTACATTTTCAATTGTCTTTTTCTTAGTTTTGTATGGGCAACATAATGCCAAGAAGCTGAAGATAATGAAGCAACAGCCAGATAACGCTTTTGACATCAATCCTAGTGGATCCATCCCTTCACCCGTAGGGTCGCAAATCAGTAATATGTCCAACCCCAGCAAAATCATTAAATTAATTCATGGTCGTGACAGGGGTAGAAAAGCCAAAACTCCTAAGGTTTTTTTTTTCCTTTATCCTTTTTTTGATAGTCTGGTTGATATTGTGCTTCATAACTGTGTTATCTCTGCTGTTATTATTAAAACCATGTAAACTTCTTCCAGATGTCTGCTAGTGAGCCTTGTTCTGGTAGTCCATGGTCACTATTTGAAGATCAGGTTAAATTTTGTTATCACGTACTTATTCTTCAATTGCTGTTAGCATTACCAGGCCTTGAGATGTTACTTCATTTATGTTCAGGCACTTGTTGTCCTCGTACATGACATGGGTCCAAATTGGGAGCTTGTAAGTGATGCGATCAACTGTACCCTTCACTTTAAGGTTAGTGCTTGAGCTAAATGTCTTGGCAAATATATTCTGCTATCTAAGGCTTCCTTCTAATATGTCTGAAATAATTCTAAATTGTCACCAATTATGTGTCTATTACTCTAAAATTGCGACTTGTTCTTTCATTTGTCTATAATCTCTTTCTATATCTACAGCAGCCTTACTAGTTCTATTTTGTTTCCTTTGCCCTTACCTTGCTCCTCCCTTCCAACTTTGATCTCTCTCTGATGGGCAATAATCTCATGAACTTCTCAATGCATCCAGTGCATATTCCGCAAGCCTAAGGAATGCAAGGAACGCCACAAAATTTTAATGGATAGGAGTGGAGATGGAGCTGACAGTGCTGATGATTCAGGATCTTCTCAGTCATATCCATCCACGTTGCCTGGCATTCCAAAGGTCTTCTCTCTCTAAAAGCTATTAGATTCATGTTTTTGTTAACGTATTGATGGGGATCATATTCAATGAAGCTAATTTTATCGTTTATGATTGGCTTCTACTTTTGTATGTCATGCAGGGAAGTGCCAGACAGTTGTTTCAACGTTTACAAGGGCCAATGGAAGAGGATACTCTTAAGTCTCATTTTGAGAAAATTATACTTATTGGCAAGAAACAGCATAACCGGTGGAGTCAGGTACATATTTGAATTTTAGACTACCTTATTTAATCTCTAGAGATCCTGGTGTGTTGGTAGTTTCAAGAACAAATCTGTCTGAATTAATCAACTAGTTGAAGGTAGTCTTTTTGGTATCTTCAATATTGTCAATATTGCTGTTTTCTTCTATCAATTTGTTTCAAATTCTGACCATGGGCATTTAAAGTAAGACTTCTGTGCACTGTTAAGTTAATTCTGAATGTGCATGGAATTTGTTGATTTGACATATACTAGATTCGCTGTACTGCGGTCATTTTGAAACATTTGACTCTATGCTTCTAGGAATTAGGCAAACTGTCACCGTTTTGGATTCTATTTGTTACGCACCGATGCCACTTGATCAACACGAGCCTGCTGTTGTCCTTCTTTTTAGATGAAGAAATATGTTAATGATGTTTCACATCTTGTAGTTGTGGTAAGTGGTGCTCCCAGAGGCCAGGAATGACATGAAAATACTGAAATTTCAGTAAATTATTAGAAGATTATGAAAATAAATCATAAGGTCAAAACAGCAGACCAGTAGTCCCATTTTCCTCTAGCTGCAACTTCTAAAAATTGTTTCCATTAGTGCTGCTTGGATAAGCAGGAAGGGCAATAAATGAAGTATTCTGTTGGTTGAAGATGACCTCTTCTCTTCTCTTCTCAAGTTATAGAAGAGTGGCTTGCTCTGAATTTATAGAATCCTTTGTATTTTTTGCGTCACTTTGTCTGAGCAATTCATGTAGCAATTGGGTGGTAGAATAAAAAATTAATGAATAGTGACTTACTAGTTGAATTGCGCAATTAATATAGATTTTGAAGTTTGAGATTTAATTTGAAAACACAATTAATGGAAACTTTGAAGTTTGAGATTTAATTTGAAAACATTGAATTAGCTGCCTTTGAACATATCAAGTTGTGCCCCACGGTATGGTGCACTTTGTTTAACATGAGATTGCGCTCTTCAAGAGTTTTCAAATTAAATTTGAATCTATATTTTTTCAGCTGTCAGAAATTTTTGACCTTGTGTTTGACAATTGTGTTAGCATTCACTGGTGCAGCAAGAAGTATGGAGTTGAACAAAACCTACACTCGATACTTGAAAGCATCCTAGACTCTCCTTTTTTACTTCACCTTGATTCTTCCAAAATTTCCTGACTTGACCTTTAACTTCTTGTGTATTGTAAAGCATGATAACCAGGATCCGAAGCAGATACTGCCAGTACACAACTCTCATGTTATTGCTCTTTCACAAGTCTGCCCTAATAACCTAAATGGAGGGGTTCTAACGTAAGCTTTGCCTTTTTTTTTTTTTTAATTAATGTTTTAGATTATTAATTCAATCATCTTTATTAGCTTTTTACTGTTCTTGCTATTATGTTATTGTATTTACTGGAATGTTCTGCTATATAATTTGCCTTTCATTGTCTGGATGAAGGCCTCTCGATCTTTGTGATGCCACTGCATCAAGCCAAGATGTTCTACCCCTTGGATATCAGGCTTCTCATGCTAGTGGTTTAGCGATATCAAATCAAGGAGCTGTGGGATCAATGCTTCCTGCTTCTGGAGCGAATTCCTCACTACAGGGATCTTCTGGCATGGTTCTTGGCAGTAATTTGTCATCACCGTCTACACCACTCAATGCATCTATGAGGTATTAAGCTAATTTGTAGCTTGCTGTCCTCTGTGCCTGCATATTTTCACATGCTAATGGCACAAATTTTGCATTATATTTGCTCTCAGGGATGGTAGATATGGTGTTCCAAGAACATCTTTGCCAGCTGATGAGCAGTATAGAATGCAACAACATAATCAAATGTTATCTGGCAGGAATATACAGCAGTCCAACTTGTCTCTCGCTGGGGCTGTTTCTGGATCAGATCGAGGGGTTCGTATGCTACCTGGTGGAAATAGTATGGGCATGATGTGTGGGACAAATAGAAGCATGCCAGTGTCAAGGCCAGGTTTTCAAGGAATGGCATCATCAGCAATGTTGAATTCTGGCAGCGGGCTCTCCTCCAATTTGGTGGGAACACCAAGCCCTATAAATATGCACTCTGGACCAGGTTCCACTCAGGCAAACTCAATGTTGAGGCCTCGTGACACCATGCACATGATGCGAGTAAGTTATTTACTTTTCAAAAAGTGGTTTAAGTCTATGCATCAACATGGTATTGCGGTTTGGTCGTCTTCTATTCCCATATAAATAGATAATTGTTATGTATCAATAATCAGCATCAGCTTTTTGCCCAATAATTGGTGGACATTATCAAAGATGCCAGTTCCAGAGTACAGGGACTTCAATCCTGCATGCTTTAACTAAATGGTTTTCAATATTAATTGTGGACAATTCTATTCGAAATGTAAAGAAATAGAATTTGATTAAATGCTTTGTGATAGTTTATAATCTTGTAAAGTAACAGGAATTTTCAATGACTAAGGATTGCTTGCTGTCAAAAATCCCATCGAACCGTAAACCTAAAATTTTCCTTTACAATAGTTCTCTGGCTACCAAGCAGAAATATAATGAACTGTGAGCATCTAAATAACCACTTTCTTAGATTTAACTGCTTGCTGAAATTCTGGACTTCAATAAAGGCTGGATTATAGGGGTTTGTAGAACTCAATTCCTTCAAGTTGAATGGTATTCTGGATGATCGAGAGCAACATCCATTGTGGAATACAATTATTGCTTTCCTATAGAATTGATTTTGATTAGCTATTATTATCATCTCTTAAGCTTTCAGCTATTCCTTTGGGTATAGATATGTGATTGATTTGGCATTTACGTACATTCATTATTTAAAGTTACATTGAACTTCTTGCTAATCAATGACATTGGAACTCTATAATTCTTGTTCATTATGGTGATGTACAACAACTTTCAAATTAGATGACTTTTTGTTTTTTGGATAGCCTGGCCACAATCCAGAGCATCAAAGGCAATTAATGGTACCTGAGCTCCAAATGCATGCTCAAGGGAACAACCAGGGAATTCCTCCTGCTTTCAATGGGTTAAGTTCTGCTTACCCTAATCAATCAACTTCACCACCTGTTCAGTCGTATCCAGGTCATCCCCAGCAGCAGCAGCAAATGCCTTCACATCAGTCCCATGCACTGAGCAACTCTCATGCTCAACTTCATGTTTCCAATCATGCTAATGGGCCACAGCAGCAAGCATATGCCATGCGCCTTGCTAAAGAAAGGCAAATGCAGCAGCAGCAGCGACTTATGCAGCAGCCTCAGCAACAGCAACAACAACAGCAGTTTGCTGCATCTAGCACTTTGATGCCACACGTCCAACCACAGACCCAACTTCCCATATCTTCTCTTCAGAACAGTTCCCAGATTCAATCTCAGGCTTCAACTCAACCAGTGTCACTTACCCCTTTAACACCATCTTCACCAATGACTCCTATGTCATTGCAGCACCAACAGAAAAACTTGGCCCCTCACGGGCTTGGTAGGAATCCCCAACCTGGTGCTAGTGGGTTGAACAGTCAGATAGGCAAGCAACGGCAGCGGCAACCTCAGCAGCAGCAGCAGGTTCAACAATCTGGCAGGCACCACCCTCAGCAACGACAACAAACACAGCCTCAACAGCAAGCTAAACTTTTGAAGGGAGTGGGGAGAGGGAACATGCTGGTGCATCAGAACCTTTCTGTTGATCCTGCTCATCTGAATGGCCTCAGCATGACCCCTGGCAACCAACCTGCTGAGAAAGGAGATCTGATGATGCACTTGATACAAGGTCAGGGCTTGTATTCTGGGTCTGGTATGAGCCCTGTCCAACAATCTAAACATCTAGTTTCTTCTCAATCTTCTAATCATTCCCAGTCACAGCAAAAGCTATTTTCTAGGGCAACATCCCCTTCTACAAAGCAACTCCAGCAAATGGCTTCGCATTCTGATAATAGTTCTCAAGGTCAGGGTTCCACAGTGCCTTCAGGTCCTGTATCAGCTGTGCATCAATCTGTCCTCCCAGCAGCTGTGGGTCCAAACAACCAGCATTTGCAGCTACAGGCACAGGCACAGCCACACCAAAAGAAGGTTAATCAAAACCAATCTACTGTACAAAGGATGCTTCAACAGAATAGACAACTGAATTCTGATCCTCCCGGCAAATCTCAAGCTGAGCCAGCTCAAGCTGACCAACAGCCTATGAACAATGCTTCACGGATTGGTACAAACACAACCATGGCAATTGCTCAGGCTGGCATTGATTCAGCTAAAAACATGCTACCGGATGTTTCTTCTTCTGTTGGTTCTCAGTGGAAATCAGCAGAACCAGTTTATGGCCCTGCTATGCCAACTGTAGCCACTCAAGCGGGATCCATAGGGAGCCCTCCTCTTACAAATTCAGCAGGTGGTGTTCCAGTGCCTTCTGTCAGCGAAGGGTTAGGGCAGAGACAATTATCAGGTGGCTTACCACCTCATGGTAACAAGGGTGTCGCACAGTGGCCGCAACAGCCACTAATACAACAATCCGCCACACCACCACAATCTCAACAACACCACCAGCCACAAGAGCAATTACAACAAGATCTACATAATTCACCCCTACAAAAACCGCCGTTGCAGCAGCAGTCACAACAGCAAACTCCGCATCTGCAATCAGTTCAGGGTGGCTTGTATCACAGGCCTTCTAATTCTAAGCTGGAATGAAGCAATCCTGTGGATGGATCAGTTCCAAAAGTGATGGGTTCTGCTAGGATTGGGTTTGCATGCCCTTGTAACAGCAGTGTACAGGTAATAACAATTTACAGATTTAGGAACGTTTGATATAGAGTTATTATATGTTAGGTTGGCATATTGGGAAAAATTAAAACGTGGAATTATCATACTGTTGTAATATTATAATGATGATAAATGCGATCCCCTTTCTCTCACATTTTTTATGATAAATGCTACCCCCTTTCCCCACAGTTTTGCTTAGTTGCTTTATTAAAGCTTTTCTTTGGCTATTTCTCTCCGAATGCACCGTTTCTTGATTGAAAACTATTAACGGATGGCAACCTTTTCTAGCTAGCAGTCTCTGGGTGTTTGGCTATCTATACCGTTTGGATTGTGTAAACCTGTCGCTTTTTCCTTCCCTTTTTGTCTATTTCTTTGGTATTGAAATCTTCTTCAACTCGAATGGAGAGTGGGAACTAAACGAGCTTTGGGTTTTATGCAGATGAGGCTGGTCATATTCCACAGGGCATTGCAGTGTGGAAAGGTGGTTGCCATTTGCAGGTTAGAAATTCACATAAAAAAATGGACCCTTTTTTTTGTACTTTCATTTTGGGTTTTCTGGGGAATATGTATATTACCACTGGTCTAGACTAGAGTATTGGGAAGATGGAGAAAGAATATAGAGGCATTTGTACATAGGTGATAGTTCGCATCTTCGTTTTCTTCTACTTTCTTCCCTCCTTTTCCATGGTCTCCCTGCTTATGTGCAGACGAGGGGCCAGTAGATTAGTCGATATGTATTATTACCCTTTTCAGATCAAGTCGGTAGCAATCATTGGTATGGGCAAAAAGCCTTTCGGAAAATTTGTGAATACAAGGTTTCTGGTGCAAACTGGTCGGTGGTAATTTTAGAATGATCAGCATCAGTGACTGCCATGCCATGGCCACCCAACGACGAATTATTATTATTGTAATTTATAACAGTCCTCCGATTTTCATAATGCAACGACCCTTTAATTGATCGTTTCTTTCCGTTTCCTGCTTTGTGTATTATTAACAAGCCCTTGAACCTTCAGGTTTCATTCATGCCCTGATACTTTGTATTTCTCACATTAATGGTTATAGTTGGAGCAAAAACGTTGGTCTTAATCTTAAACTAACATCCAAATAATGGTGCGATCTTAAATGCACTGTGGATCTTATAGTAATCTTTCATTTCTTCCAAATTTAAATCTTGGCGGTGGTTCGTCTTTTACTACTGATTTTGATTGCGGGAGCCAGATCTAAAAGGGTCAGGTAGGGAACGAGCTGAGCAGCTTGAGTACCTCAAAGAACAATGAATATATATATATTCCTTGTAATTGACACCCACCTTGCAACTCCGGTATAAAAGGGCAAAGAAGGCTTAAGAAGTACGCCCCCTGAATGTCAATATAAAACTCTATGCATCAATGAAAAACTTTTGAGGCTGACTGTGAAGTTTAATAAATGATGTTTCACTAAGAAGACACTTATTCTAAGCCTTTCTCCCCTGGTTTTATTCAAATGTGTTCTGTTCCAACACTTCAACTCCGAATTTATTGTCATTCCTAGATGGATACACACCAGCATATTTGACTCAAAAAGATTTTTTTTTCTTTTGTGGGATAAAATATTTGACTCAAGATTTATGTTTCCAAACATTTGATGTTACTGAACCTTTTACTCGGATTGGTGTTCGACTCCCTTTCATTAAGGGGAAAAAAAAGTGTCCGCAGTACTATACTTAAAAATCTATCCGTCACCATAGATAAATGTCCCACTAAGAAACTTATTAAATCTCATTGAGGTTTCCGTTGGACGTGAAATCCGAATTCGACTTATATTAAAGATTCCAACTGTACGGCCTTCACATAATCAATCAGTGCTTCAAATAGAATCTCTTGTAACCTCATGTAAATTTGTAAGCGAGGCACCAAATAAAACGAACTTAAATCGGGCTGTCCAAGCAATTCAAAAATCAACACATAGTATAGTTATACACTAGTTCTTTGTTAGTTGCAATCATCAATTCCGTTCTGTGAGCCACAAGCTCCGTGTGTGTGCGCGTATATATATCATCTGGCATATACGAATACAGAATTTCAAAGCAGATATCTCCTGCTTAAGAGTCAAAGTGCAAACCTATACATGGCCACATATACAAAAACAAAAGACTTATTTGCATAATGCAGGGCTTCATTTGTTATCAAATTCCTAATAAGATGGTTTGTCATTCACAGCATTACGAGATTCCAATTGAAGAATGGCTGCTCTTTTTTCCTATTAGCCAATCAACTTGTCAGACAAGGAAATTTAATAGGGGTTGTCCTTGTAAAACCTGCTATAGGTGGGGGAAAAAGTAAGTCTAGAAAGCCTTAAAACATGATATCAGTGGCGAAGAAGATATGCAGGTCAAAAAGAAAGATGCGGAAACGTTTTCTTTACCAGTGAACTTCTGAAAGTAAGACAAACCATAAAATTACAAAACAGCAAAGGAAGTAACAGAACACAGCATCTTTACAGAATCACTCAAGATTTGATGCTTCAAAACGTTTAAAAACTAACTTGCTAGGCTTGTCCATGGAACAGAAAGAAGTCATACATACTATCAGTCATATTAAACTTATATATTCTCATCATGAATGATTTCAAGAACATTATGTATTCTTACCCTGGATTTCCGGTGAAAAAGACTAAAAAGTTGCACTTCAAAAATTTTGTTAGTTCCATCTAATAAGTCTATACAGACAACCTGAAGCTGCATATATATATATATATATATATATATATAGAGAGAGAGAGAGAGAGAGAGAGAGAGAGAGAGAGAGAGAGACCTCGAAAATTCTTCAGGAACCCAATTCTTTCTTAACCTTCACTCACTTGTTTGACCCGAAACTTGATGAGATTACATCCACAATTTTCCTTTGTGAATCCATTATCATCTCAATTCTTCTGTTTTCCATTTCCATTCTGAATCTTTCCCCTTCCTGCATCATTTCCATCCTTTTCCTTTCCATGCTCATAAACCTCTCAGCAAATCTCCTTATTTCCAGTGCTAATTCCACTCCCTTGTTCTCTTCCTCAACTCTCACAACTGCCACGTCGTTATCATCGTCCTCTTCCGGTCTAACCCTTTTCTTCCCCCCACTTAAGAACCCGGAAAACCGGTTCACAACACTGGGCCGCCGCAGAATATAATTAATGCTGCGGCTTTTATTAAACCGGTTTTCTTCTTCTTCTTCTTCTTCATCATCATCATCATCATCATCTTGTTCCTCCTCAGCCAGGTCGTTTTCGTCATCGTTATCGTGATTATTTCCAGCTTCATGTCTATTTTCGGAATAAAAATTTCCCCTTCTGGTTGGACCCAAGGTAGTCAAGGGTCGAGCCGAGATTGGCAAAAGCTCGAGTTCGAGAGCTTCCATGGCGTCGTAATAAGGCCAAGGGGCGCCCGACGCGAGGCCTTGGCGTTCGGAGCGGTAACGACGGCGGAGCTTTTCCATCTTGTGACGGCACTGGAGGGCGGTCTTGGCAGCAGAATCGTCGAAGAGGCCGCAACGTGCGGCGAGTGTAACGGCTACTTCTTGCCATTGGGAGGCTTTGAGTTTGCTGCGTTGGATGGAATACCATTTTTCTTGGTACGCTTGGATTAGGTTGAGGGTTTCTTGGTGGGTCCACGGAAAGGGTTGAGGTTTTTTCCCGGGTTTCCGCTCGGCTGCTGGAGATACATATGACATTTTTTTTTCCCCCTAAAACTTCAAAATTTGAGGAAAAGTGGGCGGTTAGGTTAAGGGGAGGGATGCTGGGTCCAGGGAGTGACGCCGTCACGGTGGCGGTGGGCGAGTGGGCGGTGGAGGGGGTGAGTTTGTGTTAGTTTTCTGTCTTTAAAATTTTAAAAGTGGACCGGGACATATTCTGGATGGACTCTTCTAATTAAGGCCCACCCCAAATTACAGTCGGCTGAGAAGAATCTTTCTACACTTGTAAACTAGGCCTAGTTGGTGATCAATATTTGGATTTGAATCTGGGATTGAGGAAGTCTTTTTCTTTTTAATTAATTTTTTTTGCCTAAAACGTTTAATGAAGTAGTAGTAATAATTTATTTTAACTTTTTTTCTTCTTTTGCTTTGCTTGAAAATTTATTGCTTTAATTATTATTATTATTATTATTATTATCTACTATCCTATTACGCTATATCTACATTCATATTCCAAGAGATTCTGTATAAACTAAAATCACAAAGCATCTTCTTCACTATCAATCTATATTTTGGCAGAGCATCTCAAACGCCAATCTAACCTTAGCCTTTTAATAGCCTGGAAAAACAATGGGAGGAAATTCATACTATGTCTATGCACAGAAGCTTGAAAAACAAAAAAAAAAAAACTATCTGTACAAACTGCATTTTTAACTACTATGCTTTGTCAGAAAGAGTTTATTTCCATGGTCTATGCCTCTCGCTTCATCTCACAACTGTCTAGCATCAACCTTGATTGCAAATTCAAAGACCACCCAAAAACAATACAAAAACAGAAATGAGATACAGAATTATTCAGAATAAGATTGATAGAAGTGAGACTGAATGTAAAAAGAGTAAGTCAACCTGCTTGAAGCAGTAGGCATAAGATATCCAAAACTTGCCGTTATAGCATTGACAACACAAGATAGATAGCCTGTTGGCTTTCGGCTATTTCAGCAACGATCAAGCAAAATCGGCAGCACAGCGAGTAAATTCATCTTTCTTGGTTCAAAGGTTTCTAATTTCTTCGCCCACATGAAAATCTCCCCTGCTAATGCCATTACCCAATACCATCAGAATATGCGCTTTATTTGAAGATATACAAAAGCACTCTTTACTTAATCAAATTCCATATTTGCCAATAAAGAAGAACCAAAAGCAAAAAAATTACAAAGCATTTGAACAAAAATTAGATCAAGAAATAAGAGCCAATATTTTTCCATGAATGACAGAAAATTTTCATAATCTAGAGATAATAAAACTATAATTGCACCTTAAATTTCTGTAAACTCGGAAGAAGATCTTGGGTGTTTGGTAGCGCATGCAATAACTAAGTTCAGTTTTCTATGTTAAGACAAAACAGGCAGAAATTTTGACTCTGAACCAGACCAACCACATCACTGAAGTTCTAAGAAAGAGGAATTTCAATTTCACACAACACAATAAGTCTTTTTGTTTGGAAAGCTTTGGCAACAGCTTTACCACTAAATTGTAATAGCTTTGTTGTTGTGAAGCATCTATGCTTCCATATTTCTTTTGTTTATAAGAAGCTGATATATCAACAATTCCAACTATTCAGGCATTTGCTGCATCTATTAATAATACATAAGAATGTGACCATCATCTCAGATAATTTCCCATCAAGGTTTGTTTTTGTTTTGTTTTGTTTATAACTATAAATTGGTTATATATCCATCATGTAGGTTGTAACCCTTGCCATCTAAATGGACAGAGCACCTAGGCAAAAAATTAGAATACAGACTACTGTCACCAGATTACTTTCCTATACTAACACTTAAAATCCATTCTTATTTCCCTAATGAGGCATTAACGGTTCTATATTTTCTTCCCAAGAAAATAGGATTTTACAGCTAAGTTGCTCTCCTTTAAATGCTCCAACGACTTATCAAGTTCCACTTGCTTTGATGCAGTTGCAAGCAACGCCTACAAAAAAATAAGTCGGTGTACAGTAACCAGCAAGTACAAAGGCGGAAAAACTGGTTGCAATAAAGACTAATTGTAGAAAGGGGTCTTACTTTCTTTGTTCTCTGTAAATCTTGTTCGATAGATTTAATACGATTCAACGACTCAAGAAGCATGTCCTCTTTTTCAGGAGGAATTTTTTTAGGCTTGTTACATAGATCAGTTACCAAGGTTTCTAAATTCTGTAGCCTCAGTTACCAAGGTTTCTAAATTCTGTAGCCTCTGCCAACGGGGATGAATTGAATCCCGTTCTGTTTCTGTCAAAATTCCATTTTCTATAGATGCGGAACCTGCCATCTGGCAATTCGACTGGTTTTCTGTCTGTTTTTTTGAATCTTGTGCTTCCAAAAATCTTCCTAGTCCAGGGGCTAAGAAATATATAAATGCTAACAATTTGAGTAAAAGGTGAATCAAAAAACTTGCTACGTGGTGAACAAACTTCTTTCCCGGATTTCTTGGAGCAACATGACTAGTTACATCATCTGTCAACAGCACCAAATTACAATGTAAAAGCTAGCTTACATGAGAAAAAATTAGCATAGCCAGTAAGAAGTTCTTGTGCTGAGAAAGAGGAGATAATGATCTTATGCAATAATGAGAAGTCAGTTTCATTCTAAGAGTCTAAACATTAAATGTTGATTGTGAATACAACTTTACAAGTTCAAACCCACAATGGACAGTTGAACCAGATAGATAAATACAGGCTTCTACATCTTAATCATGCTTGGTTGATTGAGAAAGTTTGTCCTCCACATGGAAGCATATATTAGGGCTATTACTTTTGCTTTATGCCGCCTTTATTGGTCTACACGATAGCTAGTTATTTACCATGATAAAGTAGCAACTATACCCGTTAAAAGTTAAAGAGTCACAGTTCAAAATTTGATTGGGCATACAAGTCCAAACGAAGCATGGACAAAGAAACCACATACACAACTACCAACTTTTATATCTTAATCGTGCGGATGATAGGACATAATCTTTCCTGTACCTTCCAGAGGTCAATTATTGCTACTAGTTATGCTTTAATGGCCCTTTATTGGCTCAAATGATGGTATCTACCATGACATAGTTGGAACAACTATCTAATGAGGACACGTTAGAAAACAACCACCAAATACATTGATAATGGATCAAATGATCTGATATAAATCAACAGCATAAATACAAATATGAAGTTCAACTAAGATCACTGAGTGATCACTCACTTGTTGAACTAGCTTCAATTCTTGCAGCATTTTCTGGTTTGCTAATGCCATGCATAGAATTATGACCACCGATCCTTTCCTGGGAAAAGGATCAATGGATATTAAATAATATTTTTGCAGATTAGCACAAAAAGAAACAAGTATTATAAAGTCTAATGAATAAATTCATAACCAAAGATAAAGAAGGCAGAAAGGTGAGGCAGAGCCAATTACTTTGTCAGAAAGTGACACGAACTGCATGAAATCTGACATATCTGGCCTCGCATCAGAAGCATAAGATATTTCACTACCTGCAACCTGTCAAAAGAACTGATTAACAAGGAATATGATGCATAGCTAAATAATGATAAATTGACAGTAGACAAAGGGAACATGATTGATATAAAGGGCAGTGAACCTTAGTAGACAAAGACTTGACTTCCAAATTTTCATTCTCAGAGGAACTTTCTGTTTTCCTGAAGTACAAGGCATCTCCCGAATGTATCAGCTGCAAGTAGAATACAGGCAATAACTTCTATTTTAGGGCATAAAAATTATCACAGCATTTCCCAGACATCAACATGTCTGCAAAGAGAGGAGTGCTACTAAATGCTACAATTATTTATTCATTTTCCTTTTAAATTAATGAGGATCCTACCTTCATTATTTCTGGGTTATTCCAGGGACCCTTGTTAGATCTAAGACACCCACCATCGATAGGGTATGAGAAAGTTCCACCAAGAATCTTGGGCAATTGGCTGCCTGGGAGATTTTCCACAAAAAAGTTCGGTTAGAAAGTCCAAAAACAAGCAGGCAGTAAGATATTTCAGTAGAAATACAGAAGAAATCGCAACCTAGGTTCAATAATCTCCAATAATTTGTTATGGAATTTGTTCCCAAGAACCTGTATGATCAAATGATACTAGTTGATTAGTTGAAACTTATCATTCAAAACAAAAGCATGCATCAATATGTATTTCTTCATGATCATTTGTTTCAATATTCTTGTACATGAATCTTTGCCGTAGTCCTTGGATCAAGAAGCCTTTTGCTGTGTTCCATAGCAGTTTGAATCCACTTCCAGCATTAACTATCTACATTTGATGTAAAGTCTGTGGAGAGAATGCTATATATATATATTTCATTTGGATTAATGAAACAATCAAACACCTCCGGATAGTTGTCACCATCAATTTTCTGCATACGCATCACAAGATCATGTGCAACCTTGCCAAAGCTCATCCAGTTCTGAATAAAGAAGGAAATAATGAGAAACATGATGTGGCATGAAATGCATATGTTCTGTAACTCATGAACGCTGACCAACCCCTGCACATCTAAAATTGTCATCGTACAATCTATAAACCTCTTGGCAGCAATAGAACAGGCAGGAAACTTCTCCATAAAAGCCTTCTCGAAGCTCTGCACATGATATTTTAAAAATCTTTCCACAGTAGTGATCTTCATCAGCTTGGGAGGGTCAATTTTACCAATTCTTTCAATATAAACAGGGTGAACCTGTTTGTCCGCACAATGGTAACCATGGGGATAATAGTGCTGAACTTCTTCATATTCATCATACACAAAATCCTGGCATCACAGCATATGTTAAAACTACGAAATGTGAAAATATTACCGACAGAAATGACAGACAGCACGTCCTTTCATAAACAACAAGATAAACAAAGTTGCCCTATCCATCATCTACTCATAAGTAGTGCAGTAGAAATTTAATCCAAGTTTAAAGATGAAACGACGAGCATCTTTTACCCGTATAATAGTATCTACTCCATACTCCTTCCTCCATTTCAGCATATCTTCCTACATCTGGATAGTTATATCGAGGTCAAACTTCCTTGCTTTCAAAAATCTGCCAAAACGAATTCCAGATTTTTGAAATGAATGAACATAGTTGAATGGAGGCTTTTGAATATTGGATTTCTTCTTTCTTATTTTTTGGATAAGCTGGAATAAGTATTATGTTCAAATATATAATTTAAAAATGAGCTCAGTTTCACCTTCCACGTCTACAGATACTGAAAGTCTAGTCTGGAGTTAAATCAAAGGTTAAGTAGGGAAGTCAACAGCTCAACAAAGCAAACTCAGTTATACCATACTTCGCTACAAATCCAGCAGAGGAATTTGCATTATATCCATCAAGATACACAAAATTCAAAGTTACAAATCTTAGTTTTCTTAGAATAAGAGTCTACTCATAAATCATTTGAGTTAGACAGTAGATTTTTAAATAATTCACTTTGCATAGAGAGACATTTCTCAAATTCTTGTTGCTAAAAATTTAATGATGAAAACTAGTACACTGCCCAAAACTCAATAAAGGGGGCAGTTGCAGTCATGAAAGAGGTAAACTGAAGATGATTTGATATAGTACACAGTGCATTTACTCTTTGTAATCAGTAGACCACCAACTAAGCAGCCAAGAAACATATCTGATATTTTCTTCAAAACTTCCAATAAATTTATTTTTCTGGAAAACCTCGACATCCTACAAATGTCATGCTTAAATAGACAATCCAAATATTGCCTTCTGAATTACATATTATGAAATTGTCAAGTGGAATTATCTCCCATTTATTTTGTGTTTTCTGCAGTCTTAAATTGTTAAGTGGTATTATCTCACATTTATTTTGTGTTTTTTGCAGTCTTATATTCAAGTTAGGCCCCTCCACCTATTAATTTGGATGTTTAACATGGTATCAAAGCCCAGCTGTGTTTTGTTCTTCGTGCCTAACCTCAAAGTAAAGTTGACCACCCCTTGTGAGCTTGTCCACGTGTAGGACCTTGTTAAACTACACGTGAGGAGCGTGTTAAGTAGTATTGTCCCACATCTATTGAAGCTAGGGTTAATATGATTTAATATTCAAGTTGGACCCTTAAATTGTCAATTAATTTTAGATTAGATGCTTAACAGAAATAATTAAAAATTACAACAGAAAGACAAGAAAATTTTGAAAATTTGAGAACAAATGGGAAACCTAGTTTTCAGTTATAAATATATATAAATTCTTCCTAAAGTCAATTGATGAGTCACATTATTCAGTCAGTAAAATTTTAAAACAGCGCAGGTTTGCTTCATTTTCTGGAATGATCGCATATCTTATCAGCACAGTTAATGTTAAGTAGACACGCAAATGAATAATATAACTTTCCTCCAAAAACTGCAATACGAAGTCTACTGGTTGGTTAAATCACCTTAACAAAGTGTGGTAATCATCATGACATGGGGGAAGCTGATCTTTTGCGAGCAAAACCTGGCGAAAAGCTCTAACCGCCTTTTCCTCCTTCGCATCCCTTGCATCCTCGATAGAAATTGCCGTATATTTGCAATCAGACGCGCGTTTGCCATGCTTCCTTAGACCATGACTTAGCTTCGTCGAAGCAGTCATTGCTTTCTTTTTCAGAGATCTACCTCGCGTCGTTCTTCTTTTCTCGTCCTCAGACGCCTCGAAATTCAAATTCCTATCCTTGCAAAACCTCTCATTTTCTTGAAATGCAATTAACTCTCCTGGTATTGTTAAAAACCATATATATATATATATATATATATATAGAAAACCCAAAGTTTATTCCACGAATCACCATTTTGACTCGATTTCGAACAAAATTGAAAATTCAGTAAAATTAAGCATAATTTACCAGGCATTGTAATTTGTATCCGGGATCAGTGATCAGAATTGTATCTGCAACCAAACAGACAAAGAAAATCTCAGAAACAATAAACGCTGTTAGTTTTATATACTAGCAAATCTTCCAGATCTATACGATCCTCTTTTACTGATCGTTGCTGTTGAAAAACGCCGAAATTGACCAAAAATTAAAGCAGAAATGGACAAAAAAAGACATGAATCAGCATATAGAGATAAAAAAAGATTATTACCAGTCAGAAAAAGGACCGAAATTAAATTGCATCAGATCCGACAACGAAGATCAAAACAAACACAATCAAAAGATGAAAAAAATAGTCTTCAATGCATTATTAATGTATCAATAAATAACAATATACGAAAAAAAAGAAAAGAAAAGAAACGTATCAAAATATACCTTGAAAATAACCGCATTCACTTCACACGAATTAAGCGAGATTAAATTCATGAAAAACAGATGATTGGAGTTTCACGTTCTCTCGTTATTTCTTTATATACAAAAATATATAATAAATTAAATACTCAAAGCCAGAGCTAAGATATGAGTAAAAACTATTGCTTTAGGTTACGTAGGCGGGCTTTTACCTCTCGCCCGTTTCTAGAATAAAATAAAATGAAATAAAACTACTAGGTCTTTTAGGTCAGTTGGCTGAGTAACGTAGCAGAGGGGTGCCGTTGTCAAAAGGCTTTATATATATATATATATATATATATATATATATATATATATAATTTTAAACAGATAAATTTTCGTTTTCGAAGAGCCAAATTCAAACGTAGCTTGAAACCGCCTCTTCAGCAACTCAAGTGGCGGTGGTCCCGTCAACGACTTAACTCTTTTTTGTTTTCCCGGAGATGGAAGGGAGCGAGGTTTCGACGTTGATCGCCGTTAGCTAATGGAGGTGGGGATCAGAGATTATTAGTTGCGGTGGAGTCCACGGTCCGCGTAAAGAAACAAGCCAGTAACAAACTGTTTTCTTTTCTTTATCTATTCCCAATCTAGACAGTATGTTTGGTATCTACACGTCAGATGCCACGTGGAGTTATTTGGCAGGTGGGAGGCATAGGAATCAGCAGAAAAAGGGCAGGCGGGGAGCGCAATCGACCGAATTCGAACATCAACACGTTTAAATTCAAATTTAATTTTAAATTTATAATTTTAAATTTAATTTAAATTTAGTTAAATATTATTTTTTAAGTTTAAATTTTATTTAAGATAAAATTAAATTATTCGAATTTAATTTGATTAAATTTATTTATTTGAATTTAAACTCATTTTATATACGATTTTTTATATGTAAATAATAATTTTTTAAGATAATATAATGGTAAATAAATAAATAACTTTTAAAAATACGAGAAAATAGGTCTAAACAATCCATTTCAACTTCCAGATAATTGCAGATTTAAAATTAGAAAATGCTTAAATCCCTACACCTCTTCAAGCAATACTGTATAAGTCTTCAAGCAGGTTTCATAATCTGGGGAAGGACTTGGGTGCTCTCCAAGAAAATAGGTCATCAGCAAAAAGATAAGGAAAAGTGAGATTGTAAGATGTAAGAAATTAAGCAAAGGGTGAGACTAAAACCCATGGTTAGGCGTAGTATTTACGATGGGAATGGCTGGGAGGTAAGGTGAGCGAGATTGTGAGGGAGCGAAAGAAAGGTGCGGCTGAGCCGAGGGGAAGAGAATGGAAAAATATTTTAGGGTTTTTAAATGTGTGTATATATATATATATATATATATATATATCAAAAGTAAAATAATAAATTAATATTAAAATGTTTAAAATATATTATAAATAAAAAATTAATCAAATTTAAGTAATTTAAATTACTGAAATTACGTATATAAGAGAGCAATGTCAATGACAATATGTGGTCATAATTGTTTTTAGCATTTAATTTGCTAATTAAATAGGTAGTTAATGGTTATAAGTTATAATAATCAAGGTGCAGCTTTGGCATTGCTTCAAAGCAGGTTCCCGTAAACTCTGAACCAAAAGTCACTAACCTTAATTACAATCATCGGCAGCCCCTCGGCCTAACCCTTTTTACTGCAAGAGAAGATTGACATGTTAGGCCTTGGTAACATTAGGTACAACGTTATTATATGATAATAAAAATATAATATAAATATAATATAAATATAATATGAATATATAATTTTTTTTAAATTTATTTAATTTGAATTATTTTGCATTATATTTTATATAAATATAAAATATTTGAATAAGATTGTGACATAATAAATTATCAAGTATTGGACTCACACATGTAAAGTTGATAATTTGTGCAATTGTGTTTTAATGTTCTAATTATTTAAGTTATTATATCATATATATTAATAATTAAATAATTAATATTAAATATATTTTAATGAATTCATGTATTTATTTTGGGTTGATAGTTTTTTCTTCTTGTCTTCTAGTCATTATTTTGCTTTCATGTTTATGTCTACCTCAATAAGAATGAATTTGCAAAAAATTATCAAAAGGTCGATATGTCCGAGTGGTTAAGGAGACAGACTTGAAATCTGTTGGGCACTGCCCGCGCAGGTTCGAACCCTGCTGTCGACGAATTGTTTTTACTTTTTGCTTTTCCACAATTTTATTATTTAAGTCTTCAAACATACAGGTATACAACATCAGATTCAATATAATTAGAGATCATGTCCCTTTGCTGGTAGAGACAAGACAAGGGTTGCAGGCAGCTGCCAAAAGGGTTGGTCATTTTTATCGAGCTTAAATATCATTAAAATCTTATCAAACCGAAGTAACTTTTATATAAGAATTTTCAGGTTCATATCTGATCCTCTGAGAATATTATCATAAACAAAACTCAACTTAGTTAACTGAAAAAGAAAAAGTTTCCCAGGTTTTATTACTTGGAATATGCCGGCGGGGTAATGAAGCCATAGAGCAAATGACAGCCACCAAGATTTTCATGCTTTCTGCCCCCCATAATCCTTTTGAGTTTTGAACAAGAGATGCAACATCTTGGCCTGTAATTCAAAATGGGGCCAAATGCCAATGCATGAAATCTAGAGAAGCATGTCAAAATGGGGACAAATGCCAATGAATGAAATCAAGAGAAGGATGCTGGACTCAAGTTACTGCTGTCGATTAGTTCCAATGTTGCAAGTCATTGCTGATAACTTCTCTGGCTACCAGTGGAGCTTTTTTCTTGCTTGCTTTTGTTAGATATAATTAATGATAACTTTTTTTTTTCCTATATCTTCTATATATAAAAACGTAAAATTCTGACAAATTAAAAAAACAATTAATTTTAATACCCTTATCAGTTTATATTAAAAAATTCTCTTATATATTGTTATCAATTGAATTATTTATGATTATTATACTAGTAAAAAAATAAATGGAAATTTAACCTTCAAAATTGGTTTTAGGAGACTATGAATCTTCTTGAAGAAATTAACATGTATAATAGAAATAATAATAAATAAATTATGATACAAAATGGGTTTTTACTACAATTACTTCTTTAATTTTTATATATAAAAAAGCTGAAATTCAATTAATAGAGTCATTCAAATACAAAGAGTTAAGTTAGAAGATGAAGAAGGAAAAATAATTTTTAAATAGACGAAGTCAATGAGTAATATAAGGATATAGTTTCTGAATTAGTTATACATAATTGATTCAGATATACGAGGAATTTTTCATTAATATGGTTAAAGTCCTTAATAAACTAAAAAAATATTAACTTCTGTTTTTCTTCCTAAAGGACATAGATGAATAATGTGTAAAAATATGAGTTACTTTATTTAAGTAATAATTAATTTTCTTAATCTAAATGAAAATAAAAATTAGTATTTTGCGTGTTTGAACTCAATATGAAAATAAATTTTCTAAAAAAAAAAAAAAACAAACAAAGTCTTTTATGGTGTTTGCATTGTAATGTCACATTTTCACTTAACAATTCACTTTAGTTTAGTGGACTAATAAAGAATACAATTGACATTTGGGGTGACAAGTTCATTTTTATTTGTCAAAATAAATAAATCAATAAAGATAAAAAAAATTACATATGCAAAAATCTATTGTAAAATAATTGTGAATTGGCATGGTAAATTAGGGGCCATTCCTTCGGTGGTGAGGTCGGTGAACTGGTCAAAAATTATAGATTAGTATTGCTACGTTGATAATAATTGTCTAGACTATTGATTTTAACAAATTTTCCTGGCAAAGTAACAATTTATTATGCAGGTTCTTAAAGGAATTAGAGGTATCTTGTTTCAGTAGACTCAAAAACATACGGCTGACTGGTGTACTTGATGTAATTTGTAAAGTTGACCAAATTTCTGTTCCCTAATGTGTTAAAAGTTCTGAATTGTTACGTAATCACTAGGATAAAAATAATATGACCCCAGAACATAGTCTTTATAGCTACTTTTAAGAAATTGTATTCAGTAAATTTAAAGTTCGAATCTTATTGAACTTACGCTAGATGATATTTTCCTTATGTATGTATATTAGACCTTGTGGTCTAAGGCTTGAATCTATATCTTTATTAGTGACCAAGTTATTACTGTCTTCATGAAGGGCAGCAGATCACTTCAAATTCTGATACTGTATATTTTAGCTGTTTGTGGATTTGCTCCAAGCTGTGGAGGTTCAAATGAAAGATGCTTAGAGGATAGAAGCAAGCTCTCTTTAAGTTCAAGGAAGGGCTTGTTGACTATGGAAACCTTCTTTCAGGGCAACCATTGGAGAAGACTGCTGCAGGTGGAGAGGCATCGATTGTGACAATCAAACTGGTCAAGTCATCTTGCTTGATCTCCATCCTGAATTCTCATACTTTGGTCATGATGGCTTTAGCTGGACTCCCATGGACGGTGAAATAAGCTCTTCCTTGCTTGACTCAAGGTATTTGAGTTACTTGGATCTTAGCTGGTTTCACTTTACGAAAATCCCCGGGTTCATTGGTTCACTTAATGAATTGGTATATCTTAACCTCTCAGGAAATAGTATAACTGGAATTATTCCTCACCAGCTGGGGAATCTCTCCAGATTGCTTTCTCTTGACGTAAGCAACAGCAATGGTGATATGATCATTGATAATCTTGAATGGCTTTCTGGTCTTTCTTCTCTAAGAACCCTTAAACTGAGTCGAACCAATTTAATCATGGCCGTCACTTGGCTTCAGTCAATTAAATCCCATCCTTCTCTATCTAGCATATGTTTGCAGGATTGTCAATTCCCTGGGGTCGATCCTTCATCACTAGCTCGTATTGACTCTTCCAAATCTCTTGCAGTTCTTCAGCTTACTGACAGTATTATTCATCCTTCAACACTTCCTCTGTTGCTCAATATGAGTAATAAGCTGACTGATCTTCATCTTTCCAACAACCCATTGAAGGGTTCAATTCCAAATTCTTTTTATAACATGGGTTCCTTAGAATACCTTGATTTTTCTGCAAATCAACTTGAAGGTGGAATACCGAAATCATCGGGGAATCTGTGCAAATTAAAAACGTTATTGTTGAACGGAAACATTACACATGAACCCCTCCGTGTAATTCTGGAGAATTTGAGTGGTTGTTCTGAGGATTCCTTGCAGATTTTGGATTTGAGTGAAAACCAAATCAGCGGTTCATTACCTGACACTGCAAGATTTTCATCATTGAAGGAATTGTATCTCGATGGTAGTAGGTTGGATGAAGTCTTGCCAGATGATTTTGGCAACTTATCTTCGCTTACTGTCTTGAATTTGGTGGGAAATAAACTCCCAGGATCACTGCCTCAAAAGTATTGGACAAATGTCTAGTCTCAAGGTCTTAGATGTTTCATCAAATTCTTTGAATGGTGTCATTTCTGAAATCCACCTATTAAAGCTATCCCAATTAAAGTTCATGACTTTATCCTTCAATTCTCTATCTTTGAAGTTCAGTTCTGGTGGGTTACCTCCATTTCAACTGAACACCATTAATATGGGATCTTGTAAGTTAGGTCCTTCATTTCCAATCTGGCTTCAAAAACAAAGGAACTTCTCCCACCTTGATATCTCCAATTCTGGGATTGCAGACAGCATTCCCAACTGGTTCTGGAACCTTCCTTCGAACTTGCTGTTCTTAAATCTTTGCTTCAACAATATAAGTGGGAAAGTTCCAGATCTTCAAATAGGATTCAATTCCTTTCCTTTGGTGGTTTTAAGTTCGATCCAGTTTTATGGTCCTATTCCAAAATTCTTTTTTCAACACAACAATACTGAATCTTTCAAAGAAGATATTTTCAGGAACCCTGTCATCCTTATGCTCATTGATTAATAGCAATCTCAATCGTGTCGACCTTTTAGATAACTTGTTATCAGCCAGCCTTCCTGATTGTTGGATGAATTTCAGACAACTGGTCGTTCTCAACTTGGAAAGCACAAATTTGTCTGGTGCAATACCTGGCTCTGTCTGCTGGCTGTACAATCTTCAAACATTGCGGTTGATTAACAAAAATTTTTCGGGCGACTGCCTCCATCTTTGAGAAATTGCAGAAGTTTGAAGCTTTTAGACCTCGGTGAAAATAAATTTTCAAGAAATATCCCAGCATGGGTAGGGGAAAACATGTTGAGTTTGATTGTTTTGCGGCTAAGATCAAATGAATTCTCTCGTAACATGCCAAAAACTCTCTGTAAGCTGGATTCTCTTCAGGTATTGGATCTTTCCCTCAACCATATCTCTGGAACAATTCCAACTTGTGTAAAAAATTTTTACTGCCTTGACTCGTAAAGGAAGTTCAGATGCAACCGTAAACTATACATATTTACATTCTGACACCAATTGGGATAGTTATGGTGGTACCGTTTTGAGTTCTGCTGCAATTTATATTGATTATGCATCATTGGTTTGGAAAGGAGTGGAACAAGAATATGGGAAAACTCTTGGATTACTGAAGGTCATTGATCTATCAAGCAATAAACTGAGTGGAGAAATTCCTGGGGAATTAACGAGTCTTGTAGAGTTGATTACCTTAAACCTGTCAAGAAACTTGTTAAGTGGTACCATCCCTAAGGAAAGGCCAATTGAAAGCACTGGAATATCTTGATTTGTCAACAAATCGGGTTTCTGGTGAAATCCCATTGAGCATGGCTGATTTGTCTTACTTGAGTTGCTTGAATTTATCGAATAACAATTTGTCAGGCAAAATTCCATTGAGCACTCAACTACACAGCTTTCATGCTAAGTCATATACGGGAAATCTAGGGCTTTGTGGACTTCCACTCAATACCACATGCTCTGGAGACGAGAAAAAGCAAGATGATGGTGCTGAAAACGGCAACGAAGAGTATGAAAAATGGTAGAAAGCCTCTGGTTTTTACACCAGTACGGGGGTTGGATTCACCCTAGGCTTCTGGGGACTCTGCGGGACTCTGATGTTCAACTGGCCTGGGAAACTTGCTTGTTTCCGATGTTTGAATAACCTGGTGGACTGGCTTTGCCTGACAATAGCATTGAATGTCGCGAAACGGCGGAGGAGATCCAGAAGGTAAGGGTAAGAAAGAAATTTTTCATTCATGGTTTATATCTTTGGTTTATACCATTTATGTTTTTTTGTGGGACTTCGTTGCATTTGTTCTGGTTTTCTCTAAAATGACATACACGTTGATGGTTTTTTTTTTTTTTTTTGAGCATAGTACTGGAACAAATTCGTGTAAAATCAGATGTTAAAGCTAAAATCCACTATTTTCAATTTATAAAACCTACAATTCTTCAAATCGGAAGCTTCATGAGCAGAGAAGCAAATTTTTCCGCTTAAATCTTAGTCATGATGCTCGGAGCTGTGCTGAAATTGCCATGCCTGAGGACTAAATATGAAAGCAAATGCTGTAGTTTTATAACAACAATATATGATTTCCGCAACAATTGAAAGTGATCCTACATCACAACTAAGAAAATAGGACAACCCATGATTCCATAACTTTCCAACCTCCACACCTCCAATAGAATAGAATGGAATAGAATAGAATAGAATAGAGCATTGAAATCAAATCCAGACAGATAGATGACCTTAACAAAATTGTAAGAAACTAGCCGGCCATACAGAAATACAGTACTTACCAGGGGCAAGGATGTGTGCTTGAGAGTAAACCTTCCATGCCCGGCTCCTACAAGGTCAACCAAATTAAATGGAGTTTAATAAAAGTTTTATTAATTAACATCAATTTGCTCAGAATTATTAAATAAATAAAAAATATTTTTATTTAAATTTAATTATAAATATTAATATAAAAATAATTTTTAATATTATTTTGAATGGTAATACAGGTTTCAAGCAGCCTTGGCTTGAGCCTTATAATAGTAATAGTTAGGAGTTTTATAATGTGGGTGGAAATGAAACAAAACAGTGAGTGAAAAATTTAGGTAATTTTTTTAAGTGTAGTAGTTTTCTTTAAAGTAAAATAAATAAAAATTCTTTATCATATTTTATGTTATAAGTTTATTTTTGACTTTATTTACCACAGAATTGATATCTTGTTAATTTGTAATATCAACTTAATCACTCATTTTAATATTAATATAGTTATACATTAAAAACATAAATATTTTTAAATAAAAATAATTATTTATTAAAAAAATCATGAATCAATCAAATTAAAAAAGAAATTAGTAAAAAATTCAATTCAAAACTTGATTATCATATGCTAATGAAACAACATGCAAAGCCACAATAATCAAGTGACTCAACAGTGAGGGGAATGGAATATGCCATTGCAACAAAAAATGAAAATGAGTCAAGTATTCAACTAGAAAAAAAAAAAAGCAAGCATAAATGGTTGGTGGTGGATCCTCAATCCTTCCACGAAACAAGAAGGAAAGCCACTCTAACAAAGTTCGAGTGACTCTTATCTATCACTTTAGTAAAGTATTCTTTTTGTCTCAAATTACTTATATGAAAAATAAAATTTTAATTTTTGAGTATTTAATATTGATAAGTCGAAATTTTACATATTAATATATAATATTTTTATTATTAAAAAAATAAAAAAATTAAAATCAATTTAAAATATAAAAAATAAGAATATAAAGTATCCAAAAATAAAAAAATATTTATTCTAAAATATTCAAAAAATAAACAAAAAGAATGTAATGAAAAAAAAATAATATTAATAACTTGAGCATACAAATTTGATTAAGAAAAAAGAAAACCAAATGTGGGTGGGTCTTCGGTAAACCCACAGGTTCCACTCTTGTGTAAACAGCCTAACGCGCCAAATGTGGGTGGCTCTTCAGTTATCCCACAGGTTCCACTCTTGTTTAGACAGCCTAACACTTGAAATAATAGAAAAACCAAATAATT
This sequence comes from Adansonia rubrostipa, assembly GCA_038381775.1. Classification (NCBI taxonomy): domain Eukaryota; kingdom Viridiplantae; phylum Streptophyta; class Magnoliopsida; order Malvales; family Malvaceae; genus Adansonia; species Adansonia rubrostipa. The sequence goes on along the minus strand of JBBYHM010000006.1, from coordinate 5,427,332 downwards.
AAACTTCTAGACCCGGAAACAACAAGAAGTCTCACCGATGAAGTTCAAGTGACCCAAGTCTATCACTATATAATCAAATACTCCTTTGGTCTAAAACTAATAAAATCTTAATTTTTGTATGTTTAATATTTTTAGATCAAATTTTTACATATTAATTTATAATATTTGTATTAATAAAAATAAAAATTAAAAATCAATTTAAAATATAAAAAATAAGAATATAAAGTATTGAAAAATAAAAATATTTATTTTAAAATATTCATAAAAATAAAAATGAAATGAAATGAAAGGGAAGAATAACTAATGTTGGTGGGTCTTGGTCGACCCACGCGTTCCACTCTTATGTAAATAGCCTCACACACACACACACACACACAAAAAAAGGAAAAAGAAAAGAGATAATTAACTTTTAGACCTGCTTATGGATCAGATTGGGTCAGATTTTAGTCCCGTGTAAGTATGATATTAACATTACATATGTTTGTTCAAGTTCGGTTTGGCTTGAAATATGGACCTCAAGTTTTATCCAAACCCGTCTATATTTGTAAATAGATAGTCCAAGCCTGTTTAGGCCTGTCCATATTTTTTTTTTTAATAATTTATGTTTTTTTAACAATATTTTTTAAAATTTAATCTTTATTAAATTTAATAATTTTTCTTTATTAAGTTTATAAATATGAATAATTTAACTTAGTTTTTAAAGTTTACACTATAATATTATATATATGTATTATTTATATAACAAAAATTATATAATACATAAAATATAAAATAAATATATATAACGTAATAGTAAAATGGGTTGGGCCAGGCTAGGCTCGGGCTTTGAAAGTTAAACCCAAGGCTTTATCTATTTTTTTAATCGAGCTTAATTTTTTTGTCCAAGCTCATTTTTCAAGTCTAATATATTTGTCCAAACCCTCTAAAATATCAGACAGATCTTCGGACTTGAACGGATAACCCGACCGTTGAGCAGGTCTATTCTAAAATGCCTTCTCCTTCTTCTTTTCCTTTATTACGAGGATTTTGAATTTAGATTCTTAAATGAATGGGGTCGGATATGTGAAATGGAAATTTTACTTCATTCATGCATGTTAGAGGTGATCATAAATTGAATAATTTCTTGAATTTTATCCAAAATGGACCCATTTATTTAAATATGAATGACTCAACATTAAGTAAATTAATATTAATAATTAAAAATAATTTTATATTAATATTTAAACATTTCAAAAATATTTTTAAATTAAATTTAAATAATAATTTAAAATGAACCAAATTTGACTTAAAAATCCTTCACCCCCTCTCCCCCAAGGAAAAAAGGATTTAATGAACAACCTAATCTATAGATATATTTTTAATGAAGCTCTTAAAACTTATTTACCCAATCCATAAACCCATTTTTTTCAATTTATTTATTTCTTATAAGTAAAAGTGGGATCCATTAAATTTTGTTAAAAGCTCATAAAACTTATAAATCACTTATTTTTAATAAAATTATAAAAAAGATTAAAATATTTTTTAGATTTCTTGTTTGGTCCTAATCTGGTCACAAAGCTAAAATCATTATGCAAAAATTGATAAAAAATTAAAAATATTATTTTACATTAATATTTATATATATTTAATTACACTTAAATAATTTTTTTTATTTTGCCTAACCATGGTGAACCCAATTTGCTTTTTAACTCCTTATATTTAAAATTAGCATCTTGCTATTATCCTTTAATATTTTGTTATAAAATTATTCCATTAATGTTGATTTTGTTTCATTATCCCATTAATTATTAATAATACTAAACTTCAATATACGACAAGAACAGCAACATTAAGGGAAAAAGAAAAAGGCCCAAGCGTGTTTGGAATATTATTTGCACATTCATGGGATACATAATTAGCGGCTCCAATTTTCAACAAAGGAAAATACTATGGAAATTAGCCTTGCAAAAGCGTGTAGGCAGGTGGATGCTGGCCAAACTGGGTCACTTTGCCTGGTATTGGTAGGCTGGGCAGTAAAGTTAATCCTTTGCCCTTCACTTTCGACCGCCTTCGCTAGTTGGTTTACTAGACTTGCTTAAGGTCAAGTAAAATCATGATAAAAGGTAAAGTAATGGACAACATTTTCATTTCGAATGGGACTTTTAAGACCATATTTTGAATATACAGTTGTCTAAATATAAATATTATAATTTAGCGATATACGTTTTTGATTAGAGAATCGTATTCCATATTTTATAAAAATCATAGCCTAATTTTTATTTTTTAGATGTGGCATATTTTTGGGTCAACGTTGATTCTCTAATTAAGGGTGTAGACTTGGCCATCATAAAGTAAGCATCATAATTCCCTTCTTTATGTGCCTTCAAAAAAATAAAAAATACCATCTTTGGTTTTTTTTGTTAAAAAAAAATCTTTAATAATAGTTCTGAATGTATAATGATATCTTACGGTGATCACAATTTAATAATTTTTACATCTATAATAATGATATCATTTGCGAAAATTCATTCTGAATACATATAAACTCTCATCAAAAATACAATCTATAACTCCAATGAAAAGATTTACGTTGAGAGAAAAATAATCTCATATCAATAGCATATAGTGTTAACTTTTCATGGATTTATTCATTAAAAAAATACTTTTGAATTTTTTTGTTATTTTCTTTTGTTTTCTCAATTCTTTGTATTCTAAAGCTAAAACTTGAATAGAAATTTTTAGAATTTTTTTTTTATAAAAGATATACCAAGAAAATATTGGAAACTACGAAATTATCAAAGTGCGGGACAAAAAAAAGTTTGATTTTATGCAATTAATTTTTTTATCAAAACCCTTTTTCTTTTGTGTTTACAATTTTAAAAGCCTTTAAACTTATTATCTTTTAATTCTTTTCCATTTAAAAATCTTTAATTTTAGAATTTATTGTAATTTGTATTACGAGTTAGTTTGTGAATAAACCTTGCAAATATTGTAGTGTATGCATATTTCAATTGTTTTTTTTAAATAAAAAGAAAAAATGATACTTTAGATTAAGTTTGTTATTGAAATTCTCAAAATGAAGAAAATAAATCATTAAAAAATAAAGATTGAATTAATATCAAATAAGTTATTGCAAATAAATATTTATTTATAAATTTTAATTGATCTCATTTCACAAAATTACTCGAAATAATATCTTACTTCTTCATATATAAATATATATTATATATTTTTTATGTCAGTATAAATATATGCAACATAAAATATTAAATGTGTTAAAATTCTAAACATAAATATAATACTTAAACATGTATCGATCATATCATGTTATATTTATTAAACTATTTTTATTAATATTTAAAATATTATATTTAAAATTATTAAATTTATTTTTACCCTATAATCAATAAATAATAACACCTGTGTCTTTTTTTTTTAAGAATGGAATTCAATGCCGACTGTTCTAATGCAATTTATAAAAGCTAATTAAAGTTATTAAATGAAACAAAATGTAATAACGCGGAATATAAATGCATGAATTCCGCCAATATACTAACCAGCTCAGCAGGACCGGCTCTGTGCAAGCAATCTACTTAGCGACCAGAACCTCGAGTTCTGTTAATTGTTTAACTGAACATAATTTAATGCAATTAATTCAGGAAACTGGTATTAATTCACATATTAATAATTGATTTTCATATATTTTCACTATTAAAAAAAAGGTTAAAAATAAAGAAATAAAAATGGATATTTCTAATTCTTATATTATAAAATTTAGTTTATACCATTACACAAAATATTTATATAATATATAATTTTATTTATAATATTTAAAATAATATTATAAGCAAACATTAAATCTGAATGATCTAATAATTGAGTCATTGACTGATAATAATCCTAAGCTTTGAACGTCAGCTAAATCATTAATTAGAGATAGTCCAGATAGAGGCTTTCTTTTCACTTGAATTGAGTGAATATTGTTGGCATTAGTAATTGTCTTCATGAAAGGGCTTTTACAAGAGTTGGCTTTCGGCTTTGGGTTGCGATTCTACGTGCGCTTACTACTGTTACTTCTGGTACTGTTAGCACCAGAAATCTAAGCGTGACGTGCATTGATTACGTCTGAGAGAAGAGCCCTCCTTGATTTCAAGAAAGGTCTTTACGTTAACGGTAACCTCCTGTCCTCATGGATAAGCAAAGACGAAGAGTGTTGCAAGTGGAGAGCGGTTGGCTGCGACAACAAGACTGGCCATGTTGTCATGCTGGACCTTCGTCCCAGATTCACTTACGATGAGGATTACTCGCCTATGGGATGTGATATCGGCTCTTCCTTGCTTGAGTTAAAGCACTTGAGTCACTTGGACCTCGCTTTTACTGTTTTTGACATGATCCGAAGTTCATTGGTTCACTCACTCAGCTCACATACCTCAGTCTCTCGTCCAATCTTCTCGGCAGAATCATTCCTTACCAGCTTGGGAACCTTTCCAACCACTTCATCTTGATCTCAGTGGCTACGGATCAATGATAACAGGCAACATTGAATGGCTTTCTGTTCTTTTTTCTCTAAAATTGCTTAAAATCAGTGGAATTGATTTTACAAAAGCTGCAAACTGGTTCCAAATAATTCAGTCTCATCGTTCGCTCTCAGTTTTACAATTCGAAAATTGCTATTTTGCAGAGGTTGATCCCTCTATCTCTTTCCCATTTTAAGTCCACAAATTCTCTTTCTGTACTTCACATAACTTCATCCTTTAGTTTGCATCCTTCTGTTGTCGAATATAAGTAGTAACTTGGTTGACCTCGACCTCTCTTTTAATAGTTTATCATGACCGATTCCAGATTCTTTTGAGAATATGCCAGCTCTAGAACACATTTCTTTCAATGGAAATAATCTCCAAGGTGGAATACCAAAATCCCTTGGGAATCTTTGCAATTTGAAAGATTTAGACTTGGTTTAACGAACTCTTTGAATCTCTCAACGTTGTTCTGGAAAACTTAAGTGGGTGTGCTAAGGATTCTTTGGAGAGATTAGAGTTGGATAGTAACTATTTCAATGGTTCATTGCCCGTTTCGTACCATGTTCATCCTTAAGAGAATTATATCTTGACTATAACCGATTGATCGGGCATTTTCAAGATAACTTTGGAATATTCTCTAAGCTCACCATTTTAGGTATGGAAGGAAACCTATTAACTGGACCATTGCCCGATCTTTCAAGATTATCATCCTTGAGAAAATTATTTCTCGCAAATAACCAATTTGAGGAGCCTTTTCCAGTCAGCCTTTTCCATTCAAACTCTTTGAATGGTGTCATTTCAGAAGCCCCCCTTTTAATCTTTCCAACCTGCGGTTACTATCCTTTAAGTCTTTGTCTTTCAATCCTAGCTCTGATTGGATCCTTCTCTTTCAACTTGATTATATTGATATTAGATCCTGTGAGCTGTGTCCTCAATTGTCCGGTTGGCTAAGACTGCAAACTAATTTCTCCCGTCTAGATATTTCCCTCTCCAAAAATTTCAGACGCCATTCCCCACTGATTTTGGAATTTGCCTTCGAAACAATCGTATTTAAGCCTTTCCTTCAACAACGTCAGTGGGAGAGTTCCAAATTTGCCATTAAAATTTGATTCTTTCCCTTTAATAGATATAAGTTCAAACATATTTATGGTCCCGTACCTCAATCTTTAATTCCACTGAATTGGATCTATCCAACAACTGTTCTCCAAAGGGCTGTCTTTCTTACGCACAAATAAGGACAATATTTTGGTATATCTTGACATCTCGAACAAATTGTTATCAGGTAGCATTCCAGATTGTTGGATCAAGTACTGGGAGCTGGTTGTTCTCAATTTGGAAAATAATAATTAGTCAGGGATAATCTCCAGTTCAGTGGGCTTACTAAATTCTCCGAAGTAATTGCATTTACGCAACACTAGTTTGCATGGTGAACTACCTCAATCCCTTAAAAATTGTAAGGAACTGAAGCTTCTAGATTAGGGGGAGAATAAATTAACTGGAATCATTCCAACATGGATAGGGGAGAGTTTAGAGAATTTGATAGTTCTTCGTCTACGATCAAATGAGCTTCGTAGCAACATACCTTCAACTCTATGTCACCAGCAGTTTTTCAAATATTGGATCTATCACTAAACAATATATCAGGAACTATCCCATCTTGCCTCAAACTGCCATGGTTCAGCTTGGGAGTTGGCAACCAACAATCGAATACTTGTATTTTTATGCTGACGGTCATTCCGTTTTTTGTGCAACTGGTACCTACCATGATCATTTATCAGTTATATGTAAAGGCATGGAACAAGAATATGGGAACACCCTTGGATTATTAAAAGATCATCGACTTGTCAGACAATAAATTAAGTAGAGAAATCCCTAGAGAAGTAGCGAATCTCCAAGGGTTAATTACTTTGAATCTATCAAGAAACATGCCGAGGGGAAATATACTTAAGGAGATTGGCCAATTTAAAATGGTTGGAATCACTTGACTTGTCAAGAAATAACCTTTCGGGTGAAATCCCGAATAGTATGGCTAATTTATATTTTCTTAGTGTTTTGGACTTATCCAACAACAATTTGTCAGGAAAAATTCCCACAAGCACTTAATTGCAGAGCTTCAATGTTACTTCATATTTGGGGAATCCGAGACCTTGTGCAGCCCCGTTGAATAACTTTCCAGGAGATGAAACAACAAGGTTGCCTAAAACTGGTGGCAGTAAAAGTGGCACCGAAAGACGGTTGGATTCCTTGTTGGATTTTGGGGTTTTTTGGGTTAATAAGCCTTGAAGACGCAGACATTTTCAGTTCTTGAGCAAGGTAGGAGATTTGGTCCGCTTGACAATAACTTTGAAGATGGCAAAGTTGCAACGAAGACTTCGATGGAAAGGCTAAGGTATAAATAACAAGTTGGGTTTCTCATGAGTCATGACAAGTTATATGCTTACTAGTATTGTGTCTGTGTTAGCTCAATTCGCAAATCAAATAATTTTCTAGACGTGCGTGTGTGTGTGTGTGTGTGTGTATATATATATATAATTTGCCTTCGTTGTGTAAGCTTAAAAGGAGCATAAAATAAGTACTTAAGTGCTAAGTGATTGAAGAGAGAAGTAACAGCTTCATGGGTTCTGTTTATGTTTTTTTATTATTATTACAAATATCTAATTCAGCATGAGTATTTTCTTCTAATCACATGATAGTAAGTAAGAATATTGAACAACCTCAAAATTTATCACACTAGATGACAGCAACAAATTTTATTGATATAACACAAACATTAATTGCTTATGAGTAAAGTAAATGTGATGGGTTTTGAACGAAGTACAGGAACAAATTCTTGTGTAAAATCAGATGTTTAAGCCAAACTCCAGCAGTTTCAATCTGTATAGCCTACATTTTTTCAAGTCGGAAGCTTCTTGAGCAGACAAGCAATCTAGTTAAATCTATCAATGATGCTCCGACCTGTGCTCAGATTAAATTTAAATAAAAAATATTAATAAAATAACAATAATTTAAATTAAACTGAATTTGACTTAAAATAATAATTTAAATTAATAAAATATTAATATTAATAAAATAATATTAGACAGAATTTGACTTAAAATCCTAAAAAAAAGGACTTAGTGAACAACCAAATCCATAAACATATTTACTTCATTTATGTAATATGATATTTACATATATTTTAAAAAAATCTTATGAAGGAACCATAGTGAGCCCAGTTTTAACTTTTTTAACTCTTTGTATATATAATTAGCATATTGTTATTATCTCTTCAATATTTTCTTACAAAATTATTTCATTATTGTTGATTTTGTTTCATTGTCTCGCATTGGTAATATTGCACTTCAATACACGACAAGAGGAGCAACATTTGGGGTGGGAAAACAAAGGGGCCCAAACATCGAGATTTGGGACTAGTATTTCCAGTATGGTGGGAAACAGGATTACGAGTTCCAATTTTCAACATAGAATAATGCTATGGTAACTGGCACTATAGGCAGGTGGTGGACGCTCGCCAAATTGGGTCACTTTGCTTGGTGGTGATAGGTGGGCAAGCAAAGTTAATCCTTAGGCCCCAGACTTTGGACCGCCTCCCTAGCCCGTTGCTTGACTTGACTTGCCTTAGGTCATATAAAATCATGATAAAAGGATTAGTAGCCGACGGAATTTCCATTCCAAATGGGACTTTTAAAGTCATATTTCTAATCCATGGCACCATCGACTATATCTAAATGACTAACAGTACACAATTTTGTGATTTTGTCTTTCAAAAAATAATATTTATTTTCATGAAGAAATGATGGTACTTATTTATAGAATTATAATCTAATTTTTATTTATTAGATGTGTAATCTTTTTCAGCATTAATCTTCTAATTACGCCTAGTTTAATATTATTGTTACGGTCAAAGAAAAAACCTTGGTTTGAAAAATCCTGTGAAGAAGTAATGTGAAAAAAGCTATGATTTGAGAATTTTAAATGTTTACTGTTGCTGTAAAAAATTACTTTAGAAAGTTAAAATATCTATTTTAGACATAAATATTCGAAAGTAAAGAAAAATTAATTTCTTTGTTATTCAAATAATTTAATATTAAGATATATCGAACTAGAAATTTTAAATATTTTTAAGTAATTAATATAAATAATTTGTGAAATTTAATTCTTGTATATACTTATAACTATACAATGCAACTAGATGATTGTGCTATTATTAATTCATAGCCAAATAATATAACATAAAATAAATATTTATAGGTTATACATATAAATGAAACCAGAATAATTAGGACTACTACCAACATATAAATGAAAAATCTATTTCGTGCTTATAAAAAAAATTTCCCTAACATTTTGTATATTTCTATTGAGAATGAATTATTTTTTTGGGTATTTAGTAATTTCCATTCAAAACTATGATTTTGAAACCTCAAAAGCACCTCTTCTAAGTCTTCTTCAACTTTTTGCTTTGGCTGGCTTCTACCTATTAAAAACAATTTTCAAAGTGAAAAGCAACCTGTTTACGATGGCTTTGACAGCTAAAAGAGCTTTTGGCAGCTATAAGCAATAACAAGCGCTTAATGCAGTAAACTAATGACTCTGTCTTTATAAACTAAAAGCCACAATTCCCTTATTTAGTTTTTTTTTCTCAAAAAATATAATTCCGAAGATAATTCCGACCCTTAAAGCGTATATGATATCTTATATTAATTATATTCAATAATTCTTATGTCAATAATAACAGTATAACTTGTAAGAATACATTTCGGATCCATATTAACCTTCATAAAAAATACAATGCATATAAATAACTAGAGAAATTGTGTTTAGTGAAAAACGATATCATACTTTATAATTTACAGAGTGAACTTGACATGGATTTTTCTTCGTTATTTTTCATTTTCTTAGTTCTTTTTTTTAAAGTTAAACTTGAATAAAAAATTTTGAATTTTTATAAAAGAAAGATTAAAAAAAAAGATAAACCAATAAAAAAAATACAAAGTATGAAATTATGGAAGTGTGGGACAAAAAAGAGTTGATTTTATGCAATTCTTTTTTAATCAAATATGTTCTTCTTTTTCTTTTATAAATTTTAAAAGCCTTTAAACTTATTGTGTTTTAATTGTTCTTTTTTTTCCATTTAAAATCTTCAGTTAATGAATTTATTATAATATATAATATATATCGTGAGTTAATTAGTGAATAACCTCGCAAATATTGGAATGTATGCATATTTCATTTTTTTTAAATAAAAAATGATGCGTTAGATTAAGTTTGTGACTATGAAGTAACCAATTTTTAATTGTTAAATGAATTGAAAAATAATTTAAAAAAATAAAGATTGAGTTAATATCCAATAAGTTAAAGCAAATACATATTTATTTATAAATTACACTTTTTTATTATTCGATTTACGCGTATTAAAATTAAAATAATTAATGTTCATAAATTAAAAAAAAAAAAAAAAACCTCTCGCAACAAGGCGAGGTGCAATCTATTTAATTGTTACAATCATTAACACATTTTATCAAATTACCAAAGAAGTTTTAATTTGTATGATTTCACAAAATTACTCAAAATGATGTCTCCCTTCTTCACACACACACACACACACATATATATATATATATCATACAAACTCAAAGATCAAAACGTAAATGCATTTGAATATAGAAATTTTAGCCAAGTGGCAAAATGTGACACTTGTATCGTATAAATTCTTATTTTGATATTATTTTACTTACATCTAGTAATTTATGTATATGTGTTATGTTTTATATTTTTTTATGTTAATTATGTAAATATAAACATAATACAAATTATCAAATATGTTATTATTTTAAATATAAATATAATATGCATATTATATATATGTTAATCATGTGTATCAAATATATTATATTATTTTTGTGTCTAAGCCTATTAAACTAAGCATCGTCAGATGCAAGCCAAACTAGACACAATCATGCAATTACTAGACTGATCAATGGGATTTCTTCGGAAAAAACAAAAATAGGGGAAAAAAATGGAGAAGAAAAAAGAAGAAGAGAGGACAGCGTTCACTTTAATGAAATGAAATACAACTATATATATCATCTAAATCATCAATTAGAGATTATCCAGACAGAGGCTCTCTTTCACTTGAATTGAGTGAATTGTTGTCATTACTAAGTTTGTCTTCATGAAAGGATTTCACCTGTGGGTTGCGCTTCTATGTGCGCTAACAACTGCTACTTTAAGTGTTAGCATCCGAAATCAAAGAGTGAGGTGCATTACAGCAGAGAGACGAGCTCTCCTTGATTTCAAGAAAGGTCTTGATGATCCCGGAAACATCCTTTCCTCATGGACAAGCAAAGAAGAAGAGTGTTGCAAGTGGAGAGGAGTTGGCTGCGACAACAAGACTGGCCATGTTGTCATGCTGGACCTTCGTCCCGGATTCACTTACGATGACGTCGGATTGATTATCAGTCCAGCGTTTTTGGGAGGTGAGCTCCGCCCTTCATTGATTGAGTTAAAGCACTTGACTCACTTGGACCTCTCTTTTAATAATTTTGACAGGTTCCCAAAGTTCATTGGTTCACTTACTGAGCTCACATACCTCAATCTCTCGTCCAATCCTCTTAGCGGAATCATTCCTTACCAGCTTGGGAACCTTTCCAGCCTGCTTTATCTTGATCTCACTGGCTACGGCATGGTAACAGCAATGAGAACAGACAACCTGGAATGGCTCTCACGTCTTTCTTCTCTCAAGTTACTTAAAATTGGTGGCACCGATTTTACAAAAGCAGCAAACTGGCTCCAAGTAATTCAATCTCATCCTACTCTCTCAGTTTTACACGTCGAAGACTGTTGCTTTGCAGAGATTGATCCCTCGTCTCTTTCCCGTTTAAACTCCTCAAATTCTCTGGCTGTACTTCACATAACTTTCTGCCTTAGTTTGCACCCTTCAACAGTTCCTCTGTTGTTGAATATAAGTCGTAACTTGGTTGACCTCGATCTTTCTTCCAACAGTTTATCAGGCTCCATTCCAGATTCTTTTGAGAACGTGCCAGCTCTAGAACACATTGTTTTCAATCAAAATTTTCTCCATGGTGGAATACCAAAATCCCTTGGGAATCTTTGCAATTTGAAAGATTTAGACCTGTGGTCTAACTCTCTCTTTGAACCTCTAACCGTTGCTCTTAGAAACTTAAGTGGGTGTGCAAAGGATTCATTGGAGAGATTGGAGCTGGGTAGTAACCATATCAGTGGATCATTGCCTAGTTTTGAAGCATTTTCATCCTTGAGAGAATTATATCTTGACCATAACCAATTGAGCGGGCATTTTCAAGACATCTTTGGAAATTTTTCTAAGCTCACAATTTTAAATATGGAAGGAAACCGATTAACTGGACCATTGCCTGATCTTTCGAGATTATCATCCTTGAAAAAATTATTTCTCGCAAATAACCAATTTGAGGGGCCTTTTCCGGTCAGCATTGGTAAAATGTCTGAGCTTGTGGTCTTGGATGTTTCCGCAAATTCTTTTAATGGTGTCATTTCCGAAGCCCACCTTTTTAATTTGTCCAACTTACGACTACTAGCCTTCAATTCTTTGTCTTTCAATCTTAGCTCTGATTGGATCCCTCCCTTTCAACTTGATTATATTGAAATCAAATCCTGTGAGCTAGGTCCCCAGTTTCCTGGTTGGCTGAGATGGCAAACTAAGTTCTCCCACGTGGATATCTCCCACTCCAAAATTTCAGACACCATTCCCCACTGGTTTTGGAATCTGCCTTCGAAAGTATTGTATTTAAACCTTTCCTTCAACAACATCAGTGGGAGAGTTCCAAATCTGCCATTAAATTTTGGTTATAGCCCTTTAATAGATTTAAGTTCGAATCTATTTTATGGTCCCATACCTCAATTTTTTTCTAATTCCACAATATTGGATCTATCCAACAACAGGTTCTCCGGAGGGCTGTCTTTCTTATGCACAAATAAGGATAATCATTTGGGATATCTTGACCTCTCTAATAATTTATTATCAAGTGGTATTCCAGACTGTTGGATCCAGTACGGGAATTTGGTTGTTCTCAATCTGGAGAATAATAATTTGTCAGGGATAATCCCCAGTTCAATGGGTTCACTAAGTTTTCTAAATTCATTGCGTTTACGCAACACTGGTTTGCATGGTAAACTACCTCAATCCCTACAAAATTGTCAGCGATTACAACTTCTGGATTTGGGGGACAATAAATTAACTGGAATCATTCCACCATGGATAGGGGAGAGACTAGAGAGTTTGATTGTTCTTCGTCTACGATCAAATGAGCTCCATGGCATCATACCTTCAACTCTATGCCACCAGCAATTTCTTCAAGTCTTGGATCTTTCTCTGAACAATGTATCAGGAACCATCCCCTCTTGCTTAAACAATTTGACCACCATGGCTCAGCTTGGGAGTTCGTTACCAACTATCCCAAACTGGTATTTTTATGTCGAAGGTGATTACTACGAGGGCGACACTTCCAATGTTCATACAAATGATGCCTACTACGAATTCCATGATCATTTATCAGTTATGTGGAAAGGCGTGGAACAAGAATACGGGAAGACCCTTGGATTACTAAAGATCATCGACTTGTCAAGTAATAAATTAAGTGGGGAAATCCCTAGAGAAGTAGCTAGTCTCCAAGGGTTGATTACTCTGAATCTATCCAGAAACATGCTCAAGGGAAACATCTTTAAAGGGATTGGCCAATTGAAATGGTTGGAGTCACTTGATTTATCAACAAATAATCTTTCTGGTAAAATCCCTAACAGTATGGCTAATTTATCTTTTCTCAGTGTTTTGGACTTGTCGAACAACAATTTGTCAGGAAAAATTCCAACAGGCACTCAACTGCAAAGCTTCAACGCCACCTCGTACTCGGGGAATCCGAGACTTTGTGGACCCCCGTTGAGTAAGTGTCCCGGAGATGAAACGGCAAGGTCGCCTAACACTGTTGGAGGTAAAAGTAGCACCAAAAGGGATGAAGAACTGTTTGAATCTTTGTGGTTTTACACTGGCATGATGGCTGGATTCGTCGTCGGATTTTGGGGGGTTTTTGGTACAATATTGATTAACAAGTCTTGGAGGGTAAGATACTTTCGGTTCTTAAGCAAGGTAGGAGATGGGATCTGCTTGCCAATGGCCTCGAAGATGGCAAAGTTGCGAAGGAGACTTCGATTGAAAGGCTAAGGTATGAATAATAAGTCGTGTAAGGTTTCCCCTGAGTCATGATGACAAGTTATATGGTAGTAGTATTGTCTTTTTGTTTGCTCAATTTGCATAATTAAATAATTTTCTGCGCTTACACGTCTATATCCAATTTGCCTTCATTGTGATGTGCATACGTATAATATCTAATTTGCTTTCGTTGCGTAAGCTTAAAAGGAGCATCAAATAAGCAGCTGAGTGCTAAACATATTATTTATTTATTTATTTATTTTTGTTTTATATATTACGTTGAAAAAAGTTTAATTTTAACTAAAATTAAAAAAATTGACATATCATTTCAAAAATATAGCGCATAATAATTTTTATTTTAAAAATATCTAATTCAATAATCGATTAAATAATATTTATTAAATATAAATATTTTTTTTAATCGCGTATTTGAAGTAAGAATATTAAAAAACACTAAAAAAAAAAAATTATCACACTGGATGGGAGGAACAAATTTTATTGATATGACAACAATTATGGGTTTTGAGCAAAGTAGATGTGATGGATTTTTGAGCAAATTAGAGGAACGAAATCATGTGTAACATCAAATGATTAAGCCAAAATCCACTACATGATTTCCATTTATAATTAAAGCATGCAATTTTATTTTTTTTATTTATTTATTTTTTTTCAAATCGGAAGCTTCATGAGCAGACTAAATAAAATTTTTCCACTTAAAATCTTATTGGTGATGCTCGAAGCTGTGCTGAAATTACGACGCCTTGGGACCAAAAGTGAAAGCAAATGCAATGGTTTGGTAACAACAACATATGTGAATTTCCACGAAACAATTGAAAGGATCATCCTACACCACAACCAAGAAAAAGAGGACAACTCATGATTCAGCCACTTTTCAACCTCCACATACCCAACAGAATAGAATAGAATACAGCACCGACATCAAATCCACTCAGATAGATAACCTTAACAAAACTGTAAGAAACTAACTAGCCTTAACAGATATTCAGTACTTAACAAGGGCAAGGATCTGCAGTTGAGAGCCAAGTTCTTTCCCTGCAGCTATGATGGGCTGATGGCAAAGTATGGTAAAAAAAATTGAATATCCCATATTACACAATTTGATTTTATTGAATTCAAATAATTTTTTGATTTGGATGATAGATTTATTATTTATAGCATATTTGAATAGAAATTATGTCTAATATCTGAATCTATTTTGATTTTTGTTTCAGTATTCTAATTTGCTTTATTTTTATAAAAAATAGATTCAAATATCAAATATTTATTTTTGTATTTAGTTTTGTTTTAATTTTATATTTTTATTATTAAAAAATTTTAAATTTTTGAATATTTATAAGATTCCGATATTTGATGAAAATTATTATTTTAATTAAACACGAATTTGTATAGTAATATTCAAATAGTAACAGATAATAAACATATTCAAAAATCACTTAAATTAAACAAATTCAAATTCAAACATTTTAAAAATTATATATATATATATTTTTTTTGTTATCCCTTTAATATATTTTTTTATAAAATTAATCCATTAATGTTGATTTTTCATTTCATTTTTCCATTATAATAATATTAAACTTCAATATACAACAAAAAGAGCTACATTAAGAGAAGGGAAAAAGAGAAAAAAAAAAGAATGAAAATGGCCGCAGCATATTGGGAATAGTATTTCCACACTGATAGGACACGTTATTAAGAGTTTGAATTTCAAACAAAGAAAAATGCTATGAACATTGTCAGTTCGAAGCGTGTGAGATAGTTTTGAATTTTCCAAATCGCAAGTCACTTTGCCAACTAATGCTTCGCCCTTGACTTGGAGTTTGGACAGCTTCAGTCGTTGCTTGACTTGCTCAAAATCAAATATAATCTTGATAAAAGTAATGGACAAAAATTTCCATCCAATATAGATATTTATTTTTAATTAAATTTAAATATTATAATTTCTTTAGACATTTTTATAGAGAATTACTAGCTTTTATTTTACACAAGTACAATCTAATCTTTAATTATTAAATATAAGATATATATTTTTTAAAATTAATATTTGTTATCCCGTATAATATATATAAATTTTTGTCATTTTATTTATTTTAAAAATATTTAATATTATTATTTACAAATAATTAAAATTAATAAAAGTATTAACATGTAAAATTTGTTCAAAGTAAAATTTTATAAATTTATTATTTTTAATTCTAATATAAAATTAAATTTTAAAAAATTTTAAAAAGTCTATATAAATTTTAAATTTTTTTATTTTTATCAAATAAATTTATTTACATATTAAAGTTAATAAAAAAATTAAAACCCTCAAAATAAAATAATTTAATGTAAAATTTAATTTTTTTATTTATCATCAAATAAATATAGTTAATGAAAGATTTTTAATGGAATTAAAATTTTCACTTATAAATTGAATGAATCTTATTAATAGTGTATATATTTGTAATAACAATTTAAACATTGAGTGAATACCTATGATTATTTTTATCATTTCAAAATATTTTTCAAATTTATACTTTAAATAGATTAACCCTCCTAATCGAGAATGGGATTAGATTACAAATTCTAATTATTAACAAAAGAAAAATGCTATGGACATTCGCCCACGTAATGAAAATGTCTAAATACATTGATTCAGCCAATATTTGAACCGTGGCTATGCATGATATTCGAACTTCCTCGTCGACTTAGTGACCAAATCCTTGAGTTTGGTTAATTTTTTTAATTGAATAATGTCTTCATTTCCATGTAAAGATAGCCGTAGCTTAAAATAAAAGAAAAAAATTCGTATATGATAAGATTTAAAATTTTAATATATTAAATATTATTTTTTTAAAATAATTAAATAAATTAATAAAATTTCAAGTTCAAATAATTCTTTCAATTAATTAAAAGAAACAAACTGCGTATTGTTCTATCGAATTTATGAAAAATATTTACGATCCAATGCATTTTTAATTGACACACATCAATTAATTAAAATCTTTCAAAATGATTCTCAAATCATTCTTATCTCTCTTTCTCTCTTTTTTTTTTGCATACTAATAATTGATTTTTCATCATGTTCACTTAAAATGTTTTAGAAGAAGTTAAAACTAAGAATAACAATGAATATTTTCAATTGTTATATCATCAATTTTAATTTACACAGTTACACAATATATTTGTATAATTTATAATTTTTTTAAATAATATTATAATCAAACATAATCCACATAAGTGAATAATTGAATTATTTAACAATAATCCAAAGCTTTGAACATCCAATCAGAGTTTGATAATTATAGTTCGGACGCTGTCCTACATATTGTCGAAGGTAACTTAAAATGGTAAAAGCAAATGCAACTTATATCACCGCAAAAAATTTGCAGTTTGTGACAGACAAAAAAAAAAAGAAGTTAATGTTCATGGGTTGTGTTCGGATCGAAAACTTTAACACAAACCCGATTTTCTCTGGTCTACTAAGCCTGTAAGTAGTCAAACCATGAAGGAGATGCAATTAATAGACTGTATATGATTTCTTGGGAAAAATGGAAAAATGAAAAGAAAAGAAAAGGAAAAATGCATTGGCATGTGCTGATGCTGCCAAGCACCAAACTCGAGTGACCTAGAGAGAAAAAGAAAGGACAGCGTTCACTTTGACGCAATGCAAATGTACATATATAAATATATATATATATATATCTGGTAAATCATCAATTGGAGATTATATATCTAAAGGCTCTCTTTTACTTGAATTGAGTGCATAGTGTTAGCATTCACTAATTTTGTCTTCATGAAAGGGCTCAGAGCAGCTGGATTTCAGCTGTGGGTAGCGCTTCCATGTGCGCTAACTACTGCTACTTTTAGTTTTAGCATCAGAAGTCAAAGCGTGAGGTGCCTTGCTGCAGAGAGACGAGCCCTCCTTGATTTCAAGAAAGGTCTTGATGATCCCGGCAACATCCTTTCCTCATAGACAAGCAAAGAAGAAGAGTGTTGCAAGTGGAGAGGGGTTGGCTGTGACAACAAGACCGGCCATGTTGTCTTGCTGGACCTTCGTCCCGGATTCACTTACGATGGCCTCGGGTTGATTAGAAGCTCAGATTATTTGGGAGGTGAGCTTAGCTCTTCCTTGATTGAGTTGAAGCACTTGACTCACTTGGACCCCTCTTTTAATATATTTGACAGGATTCCTAAGTTCATTGGTTCGCTCACTGAGCTCACATACCTCAATATCTCATCCAATCCTCTCAGTGGAGTCATTCCTAACCAGCTTGGGAACCTTTCCAACCTGATTTATCCTGATCTTACTGGCTACAGCTTGGAACCAGCAATGATAACAGACAACTTTGAGTGGCTTTCTGGTCTTTCTTCTCTAAAATTACTTAAAATCAGTCGCACCCATTTCACGAAAGCCGCAAACTGGCTCCAAGTGATTCGGTCTCATCCTTCCCTCTCAGTTTTACACTTAGAAGAGTGTGATTTTGCAAAGGTTGATCTCCGGTCTCTTTCCCGTTTTAATTACTCAATTTCTCTGGCCGAATTTCGCTTAACTTTATCCTTTAGTTTGCATCCTTCAACCGTTCCTCTGTTGTTAAATATAAGTAGTAACTTGGTTGGTCTCGACCTCTCTCATAACAACTTATCATGTTCAATTCTAGATTCTTTTGAGAATATGGCAGCCCTAGAACACATTTCTTTCAATGGAAATAATCTCCAAGGTTGAATACCAAAATCCCTTGGGAATCTTTCCAATTTGAAAGATTTACACCTGGGGTCTAACAAACTCTTTCAACCTCTCACCGCTGCTCTGGAAAACCTAAGTGGGTGTGCCAAGGATTCTCTGGAGACATTGGTGTTGAGTACGAACTATCTCAATGGGTCATTGCCCAGTCTCGTAACATTTGCATCCTTGAGAGAAGTGTATCTTGACGATAACCGATTGAGCGGGCATTTTCAAGATAACTTTGGAAATTTTTCAAAGCTTACCATTTTAAATATGGAAAGAAACCGATTCTCGGGACCATTGCCCGATCTGTCAAAAGTATAATCCTTGCAAAAATTATTTCTCGCAAATAACCAATTGAGGGGCCTTTTCCAGTCGGCATTGGTAAACTGTCTGAACTTGTGGTTTTGGATGTTTCCTCAAACTCTTTCAATGGTGTCATTTCTGAAGCCCAACTTTTTAATCTTTCCAACTTGCGACTACTATCCCTCAATTGTTTGTCTTTCAATCTCAGCTCTTATTGGATTCCTCGCTTTCAACTTGATTATATTGATATTAGTTTTTGCGAGCTAGGTCCCCGTTTTCCTGGTTGGTTGAGACGCCAAACTAATTTCTCCCACCTAGATATCTCCCACTCCAAGATTTCAGACACCATCCCCCACTGGTTTTGGAATCTGCCTTCGAAACTATTGTATTTAAACATCTTCTCCAACAAACATCAGTGAAAGAATTGCAAATCTGCCATCAAAACTTGTTTCTATCCCTTTAGTATATTTAAGTTCAAACCTGTTTCATGGTCCCATACCTCAATTTTTTTCTAAATCCTTAGTTTTGGATCTGTCCAACAACGAGTTCTCGGGAGGGCTGTCTTTCTTATGCAAAAATAAGCATAGTACTTTGGGATATCTTGACCTCTCCAACAATTTGTTATGATGTAGTATTCCAAATTGTCGGATCCAGTACGAGGGTTTGGTTGTTCTCAATCTGGAGAATAATAACTTGTCAGGGATAATTCCCAGTTCATTGGGCTCACTAAATAGACTGACTTCGTTGCGATTACGCGACACTAGTTTGCACGGTGAACTACCTAAATCCCTAGAAAATTGCACGGATTTGGAACTTCTGGATCTGGGAGAGAATAAATTAACCGGAATCATTCCACCATGGATAGGGGAGAGACTTGAGAGTTTGATTGTTCTTCGTCTACGATCAAATGAGCTTCATGGCAACATACCTTCAACCCAATGTCGCGAACAGTTTCTTCAAATATTGGATCTTTCTCAGAACAATGTATCAGGAACCATCCCATCTTGCTTCAACAATTTGACCGCCATCGCTCAGCTTGGGAGCTCGGAACCAATAATTCCAAACTGGTATTTTTATGTTGAAAGTAATCACTCGGGGGCGGTACTACCAATGTTCGTACAAATGATGCCTGCTACGAATTCCATGATCATTTATCAGTTAATGGAAAGGCGTGGAACAAGAATATGGAATACTGTTGGATTACTAAAGATCATCGACCTGTCAAGTACTAAATTAAGTGGGGAAATCCCTCGAGAAGTAGCAAGTCTCTAAGGGTTGCTTACTCTGAATCTATCAAGAAACATGCTGAGGGAAAACATCCTTAGGGAGATTGGCCAATTGAAATGGTTGGAGACACTCGATTTGTCAAGAAATAGATATTCTGGTGAAATCCCCACCAGCATGGCTGATTTATCTTTTCTCAGTATTTTAGACTTGTCGAACAAGAAGTTGTCGGGAAAAATTTCCGCAGGCACTCAACTGCAAAGCTTCAATGCTTACTTCATATTCGGGGAATCCGAGACTTTGTGGACCTCCGTTGATGAAGTGTCTTGGAGATGAAACGGCAGAGCCGCTCTAAAACCGGTGGGGTTAAATGTAGCACCAAAAGGAATGAAGAACTGTTTAAATCTTTGTGGCTTTATACTGGCATGATAGCTGGATTCCCTGTTGGATTTTGGGGGGTTTTCGGTACAACACTGAATAATAAGTCTTGGAGGGCAAGATATTTTCTGTTCCTCAGCAAGGTAGGAGATTGGATCTCCTTGCCAATGGCCTTGAAGATGGCAGAGTTGCAGCGGAAACTTCGATCGATAGCCCAAGGTACAATTAATAATTAAGTCGTGTGTTGTTTCCTATGAGTGATAACAAAGTTATATGGTAGTAGTATTGTGTCTTGGTGTTTTCTTAATTTGCATACTTTAATAATTTTCTAGAATTAATATTATCTAATTTGCCTTGGTTGTGTAATCTTAAAAAGTATTATGAAATAAACAGCTGAGTTCTTAATTTAAGTAAAATATAATTTTTGATTTAATTCCAACATTAATACTTGACATTCTTAAAAGAATAAAGCCCGAACTCAATTTTAAAAAATCTTCACAAATATAAACCAAACACAAACGAACTCGAACATAAACAAACACACTGTTTGTTTAAACTCGGTTTATTTTGTAGCCCTATAAACCTACTGCAATGAAAAATCTGCAATAGAAAGTACATTAGGTTAAAGAGACGTACCAAGTAAACAACAAATATGGTACTTCACTAAGCAAGCATAGTTTCAGTTTCTAGTAAACATCCTAATTAACACACAACACCAAGTGTTACTTCATGACATGAACCGATGATAGACCATTTCTTAAAGATATTGAATGAATTCTACAGCCAAAAATAAGAAAACAGGGGCAGCTCAACATTCAACGAATTCTCACCCTCTGCATCTCAAGCACAATTAAACACTGAACCTTTGCAAAATTGTAAGAAAACTAGCCAACCACTAGAGATTCAGTACGTAACAGGGGCAAGGATGTCTACTTGAGAGCCAAGTTTTTCCACCGCAGCCTTCTCGGCCTTTACCCTGAGCTTGTTCAGCTGCTTCTTCCTCTCGTATGCAACCTGAGCCCTCTCCTTCCTCTTTTTCTCCAGTTCCTGGAGTCCACCGTATAATCAGAAACAAATTTTGAATAGAATTATCATTTATTAAATTCACATCTTCAAGGTTTAAAAGAATAACTCAAAAGTAAATTTGAAGTCATAACTCCTAGTACATAATGAAGGGCCCTTCACACGAATAATATATATTGACAATACAGTCTGCATGACATTGCCATGTTTCCACATTGATCTCAACACTCACAGGACTTGCATATTTCTTACCATCAACAAAGAAAGGATGATTAAATTGAAACCCAGTCAGGTCTCTAAAACAGTAAAGTAGTAACCTAAAAATAGGCATCCATGGCACATAAATTTTTATTAGAGATCAGCTATTGGTACAAAGACCCTTCATTTTCCTTAAAATAATCATGTCTGATATCTGTATCCAACATTTATTCAAATATGAGTATGACAGTATGATCATCCGGAAATAGGGAAGAACTTAGAAAACTATGATCATTCCCATATACAACAGTCACTCTGAGTCTCAGTAACATAGGAGATCAGAAAAGTTGAATTCATACAGCTTTTAACATGCTACTACAGTACGAATTCTACTATGCAGCGTTTCACATAGACACCCTTCCTAAAAGCACTAAGAAAAAAAGTATACACACGCCCAAGTCCTAAAACAGAAGATTGGAGAAAGACAAAAGAAATATATCGAATGTTTCCCTCAGCAACTAAAACAAGCAATTAACAAATGCTGACAAGCAAATAGAAAGTTAACCAACACAAAACTTGAGTCATACTTTAAAATTTAAACCAAACCTAAATTACATAACGCTTATCTGAAAAATAAGGGCATAGATCAATTGAAGGACAGTCTATAGCGAAGCACTGAAAGGTAAAACAATCTCACCCTGATGGTGTCGTAGTGGTTCATCCAACCTCTGATGACAAGCGGCCTAACAAGCAGTACTTGTGACCCTTCTGAAGCCTCAAGACCCTAATTACATTTTTTTTTTAAAGATAGCAGAAAATATTTAGAACAAAATTCAGTGGATTATTTCATACGATAAAAATTAAAGAATTTTAGAGAAACTTACTTGAGGGCATCAGGGATAACCATCCTCTTGACCTTATCATATGGGGGAGGAATACCCTCGTAAGCCTTCAAACGTGCAAGGGCAGCCTCTCCACGCTTAGTCTTATGTGGTATCATTCTGCAAATGTCATAATTAAATCTTATGGGAAGTAAAATTTTTGTTTTTTTTTTTTTATTTAGTGTTCAAAATGCATGTGGGTTGAGCAATATTTCTTTATAGAAACAAACCAGAGATGAATCTTGGTAAACCCATTTCACTTTAGCTCTAGATGTTCCAAAATCAGTTCAGTAAATCCAAACAGACAACAGAAAAAGAAGACAACTGACCCGCGAACGGTGCGCCAGAAGATCTTGGCGGGGGCACGGAAATGGATGGGACCGTGAGAAGGCTTGGTGTTCATGCGCTTGCGGAGGAATCTCATGTACTTCATCTTCTGTCGGACGAGTCCGCCCGACAAGCAGATTTCCTCACATCTGACTACGACTACTTTCTGGCCGTTGAGCAGCTCCTTCGCCACGATTGAAGCCAACCGTCCCAACATGTGGTGGCGGGCATCCACCAACACTCTCTTCGCGCATACCCCTGATCCGGACACCATCGTTTTTTTTTTTTTTCTTTTGCTCTATTGAACCTTCCTCTCTGAAGGAGCCGCCAAGTGAAGAAGAAATATAACGATTCCTAACTAGGGTTTGAAGGGGGCCATGTACGAAGCGGCTTTCTTTCCGCAGCGTAGCGTTTTGGGCTAAAAAGAGTAACAAGAAAATAAACCGAAGAGAAAAATATAATCCAACCCAAAATCACCATTTATGGCCGAACTTTTGTTCGGAGAACCCTAAGTTTAAAAGCCTCAACCTAAAAAGTAGGAGAAAATTTATTTATTTATTTATTTGTTATTTTTCCTCCTCAAATGTGTTTATTTCAGTGCACATTATGAAATATTTAAATAACCCATAATTAAAATTATTAAATCTTTTAAGCATTATATATATATTTATTCATTGTCTGTTGACTTAAATATTTCCTTTGAAAGATATATAATTTAAAATAACATATACATAGTAGTCTTTAGAGTTGTAGACCAAAATAATATAAAATATTTGGTTAATGAAAAAGCTTTTTCTGATAGGATGATAAAGTGAGATAAAGAAAGAGTTAGTAAATAAATTAAAAAAATTAACTTTTATTCGATATAAAAGAAAATTAACAATAATAAAAATATAATTTTTTATTTATTGTTTTACTCGTAATTATGTGAAGCAAGATGACAAAAATATCAAAAATTCTAATAATAATAATAATAATAAACACCTCCAAATAAGAAATCACAGTGCCATAAAGGAGAGATAAATGTAAATCCCTAAAATGTCCAAGCAAGGGGAGGTGGTTGGTTTGGTGGTGATACAACCATCTCATCCTCACTACTGCTAACCCATGCCCAATCAAAATATATTCTGCATTGACTTTCCTCACCGACTAATCCACTCGTCTACGTAAGATTATAGTTCAAAATTTTAAAAAAGGTTTTTCTAAATTAAATCTATTCCTTTATTTATTATTTTTATATTAATAATATATATTTTATAATTAAATTTTTATAAAAATATTTTTTATTAAATGATAACTTAAATCGAACGAAATTGGCTCTCAAAATTCGATTTGTACGAATTAAAACTTGTCAAACGATGAAAATAATTCAATCAAACTTACCAAACATGGAAACAAACG
The DNA here is from genome assembly GCA_038381775.1 of Adansonia rubrostipa. Lineage (NCBI taxonomy): Eukaryota > Viridiplantae > Streptophyta > Magnoliopsida > Malvales > Malvaceae > Adansonia > Adansonia rubrostipa. The sequence goes on along the minus strand of JBBYHM010000006.1, from coordinate 5,403,161 downwards.
AATAGTTCAGCCCATAGACTGATGGATTTATCGATCGCTGGTTTCCTTTTGTTTTTATTTTTGTTTTATTCAAAAATCAAAACCCAATGTAGAGAGCCTGTGGCAAGTGGCGACCACTGGACGGCAATAATAAAATAAGAGTTTAATTTGATCGGCAAATCTGTGCTGTTCTTCTTCCCCAAACAAGCCAAAAAAAAAAAAAAAGAAGGGCAAAAAATGGGTGGAGAAGGAAAGGTCTATACTTTGGCTGAAGTTTCTCAACACAACAATGCTAAAGACTGTTGGCTTGTCATTGAGGGCAAGGTACAACTTCTTTCTGTTTTTTGGGAAGCCTATTGTTTTTTTTTAATTTAAATTTGATTAGTAGGTGATTTTCTTGTTTGTTTTGGTTCTGATTATATGAAAACTTTGAATCCCAGTGGATGGATCTCTCGTAGAGGCTAACAGCTTATATTCACTGCATGTTTGACTTATCTCTGGAAGGCTTAGGGTACTTAATAGTCCATCTTTCCTATATGAAAGATAAATCAATTTGAAAAAAATTTTCAGTTCTCTTATCGGTGGATTGATAAGTCAGATTCAATATGATCATCTTCAGTATCAAAACCAATCTTTGGCTTAGATCTATTATCTTTTGATCCTTATGATTGCCGGAGCTGCATGCAAGAATAGGCCTTCTGCTATTCAGTTCCTTAATTAGCTTAATCTAGATTGATGGTTTTGACCATTGATATGCTGCATCGTTGCCATTAGATTTGGCTTCGCCCTTAAATGAACTAGTTCTGATGAATTCTGCCTGATTGACTTTGCACAATATATTCTTGTGATAGTTGGTAATAATTTTCATTAAGAGAGATCGGCCATTGTGTATGCTATGTTGCTCCGACTTTTGATGTTTCTTGAAGTACCCATTTCCAACATATATCCAGACATAAATATGGAGATATGACCTTTCAATGACCTTCCAAATACATGGAAAAATTAAGAAAAAATTGAACATACCCATATCCAAACACTCACACCTGATTCCGAGTAATATAGTTTGTATGTATCCTCAATTTTCTGAGATCTTATTGGTCCTTGTCATGTAAGAATGTTTTCGTTGTGGTGATATACTTTTTAGTCCATTTCTATTGAGGAGTTATAAATTGGCTATGGTGTTTTAGATGGCTTTCTTCTTTTTGTTGAAGATTAAGTTATTTGGAGAATGGGACCATTGTAGTAATGATATTGGCCGGAGGTAGTATGATATTCACTGCTTTTGCAAATGTCTTTTGGATTAGAATGACTTGAATATTTTGTATATATTTCTCTTCACTTATTACTAACAATACTATAACCAACTCTCTTTCATCTTCCTGGAGGTTCAGAAATCAGTAATATTATCATCATTTAAAAAAAGTCACTGGAAAATGTCGTGAATATTTGGTTGAGATTTTTTTTTCTTCAATTTCAAAAGGGTGTTAACCAACAAAATTTTGTAGGTTTGAAGCCTGTTTTGAACTTGTGGTAGCATAAAGCAGGGTTCAACTTTAGCTATCAATCTACCATTAATTTGATTGCTGAATATTACACTAGAGCTAACTATTAATATTTATTTGGATTTGGCAACAATACTAGGCTTTATGTTTGATTTTGATATAGTTAAAATTCCTTATGTTGGAACAGGTATACAATGTGACTAAATTCTTGGAGGACCATCCTGGTGGCGATGAGGTCTTGTTGTCTGCTACAGGTATGACAAATACTACAGATTTTCTGTTTATTTTGTAATAATCCAATGTGGGAATTACTGTCGAAGATGGAAAAAAAAGGAAATAACCTTGGATTGATGTTTGGGTGGGGCTGGCAGGGAAGGATGCAACTGATGATTTTGAGGATGTTGGTCACAGTAGCAGTGCTAGAGCAATGATGGATGAGTTTTACGTCGGTGACATCGATACATCAACAATCCCGACTAAGACAAAGTACACTCCTCCCAAGCAGCCTCACTATGACCAGGACAAGACCTCGGAGTTTGTTATAAAGCTTCTTCAATTCCTTGTTCCCCTGCTAATCTTGGGATTGGCCTTCGGCATCCGCTTCTATACCAAATCACCAGCTTAAGCATCAAGACCACAGGACAGAATTGGAAAAATAAATGTTCACAATAGGATTATGTTAGCTTAAACTTGTTTGGAACTGTCAAATATTATGTGATGGTTGGATGTTGCTTGTTTTGTCCATCGACCTGTTCCCAGGGGCCCCATTTCTTTGTAAGATCTAAACTTGTTTTCCTTGAAGCGCAGTCCGTAAAACTACATTTTCGTTCTGGTTTAGTAATCTTAAAACTCTTATTGAAAGCAGCCATGTTCTTTACTTCAATCCATGTATTTTTGAGCTAAATTCAGGTTAAATGCTAGTTCTGGGCAGAATGCACAAGTGCTCATCATGGACGTCTGAGAATAGTACTAATTCCCTTCAAAAATATCCAAATGTAAATTATCATTTTTTTCCCCTTCTAATCTGAGCTAAAGCCATTTTCAGTTGTAAGTAACTATTTGTTTGAATTTCTCTAGTTGCTAATTTATTCAGCTTATTGGTGATTCCCTTTTTTCTCAAGTTTTTACCATTTTATTGATTCGTAAGAAACTAGTAAATATTTCTTGCGGACACATTGCCAAAGGTTTCTCTCGTATGATCTCTCAACCATTTTCATCCTTCCATTTTGTTACTTGGATTCGGTTGGGAGTGTTAGATACGGTTATATTCAATTTTTTTTCAAGATTTTCATATATTTGAAAGATCTTTGAAGGATAATATTTGTATATTCATGTTTAAATTATATGTTAAACATTCAAAAGAAAAATGAAAGGTCGGAACAAAGTCTTTGAATTTAACGAGATAATTTTGAACATGTTCCAGGGCAATGTCCTTTTTAGGTTTTAGGAAACGATGGTAACAATTACTCTTCAACCGGGATTTCTGATCTCCAAAAACGGACATGATCAAAAAATACAAAGCAGGCTTTACAGCCAGGATAGATATTATACCTACACTGAATGGGACAAAGGATTCCCTTAGATCATCACGCATCTTTATCTACATCGGGCTTATACAAACAAACAAACAAATTCTTAGAACTAGAATACTCATTTTCTCCTAGGATCTTTCGTTAATTTTATCACCATTATAGTCACCATATGGTAGTATAAAATCAAACAAGGGGTTGCAGTGTATTCCCTCTTCCTTGACATTTTTTATTTTTTACGAGTATTTGCTAATGAAGAGCAAAAGATGCGTGCCACAGAAGGAGAGAAAGGTATACTGAAATTGGTGCATCCGGGGAGGTATGTCGAGATTCACAAGGAGCCCATTACTGCTGCAGAAGTGTTGAAGAGGAACCCGAGACACAGTGTTACTCGGCCGGACGTGTTTGAGTATCCGTGGATTGTGGTTAGACCTGAGTCAGTGTTGAATCTAGGGAGAGTTTTTTATATTGTTCCTAATCATGCAATCTATAAACTGATAAAAGCCAAAGGATACAGCGTCCAACCTTCCTTGCAGCAAAGCAAATCCCCTAGAAGTTATGTGCACCGGCAACTTCTTGAACGAACATCGCCTAGCAAGTCATCTGCTGGGACGACACCAAAGCATCAAGACCACTGCCAATCAGACTGGCAACAATTTGAAGCCACTAGCTGGGAAGAGGCAGGTCCCCGGGAGCAAGCTTGTGGTGAGAGATTCAATGGACCATCACAGTTTGGATCGCTTGTCGATATGATGACCAAGTATCAGAGCACTTACAAAGAGTTTAAGCAGATGTCAGTGAGAGATTCTGCATCTGGCACTGAATCTCTGGATGAAAAAGAGTATAGTTTTCGCGAGGTTAGCAGCAGTAGAGCAGCCTCAAATCAGGATGATGCTCTAGGGACTGAATGTAAACAACTGGTTCCTATCTTGAAACCTTGCTTAAGGAAACATGTGAGTGCCCAAAAGTTGCTTCATCGGAAAGTTTCTTTTTTCTTGCCTAACGAATGGGAGGAACGGAAAAGAAAAGTGGCAGAGTCTAGAGCAGAATCTCCAGGCGTTTTAACTTATTAAACCCTGCAAATCAATGGAAAAAAAAAATAAAACCCAAAATCTTCAAACATTGTTCAATGTTAGCTTGATTTGCCCCTGATTATGATAATTTGATAATTGTCTTCCCCCCACGTCTCTATGCTCAATATTTAACATGAATCTGCATTCACAGACGTGATATGTTCTTCTACGGATGCTCCTGTTATGATTTCTTCCTAAAAAGCTTGTGTAACATTGGCTTTGAAAATCTCCTATATTCCACCATGTAAAGAGGGAAGGGGGATGCAAGGTGGATCCAAAATAATATAAGAACATCTGTAAATCAACAGTTCTTGTTTATATATTAAACTATATAAAAGCTGTTCACTACTGAGGCCATCACTTGCAATCAGAGAAGAGTCCCCCACTCTTGACTCTTGGTAACTCAAAGCATCACAACTCATATACAATGTGGCCAAAAGAGAGAAAAAAAAAAAAAAAAGGTTAAAAACATTAACACAAAAGGTCACCAAAATCATGGCCTTAATTACTCAACAAATACAGGCATGTAATTTTAATTTCCTAATCAGTGCTTGCACATGTCCTCTCAATCACCTTAGAATCTGTTCTGTACGACTGCCTCGAGGGAGAACTTGATCCTCTTGAAGAACTATGTCCAAATAAGCTTAGTTTGCCAATTTTCTTTGAGAAGGAACTCATAAATTTACGAGAATTAGACTTTGCCATATCTCTCTTCATACAAACATGTTCTTTCTCTAGATCATTTAACCTCATCCGCATCCGAGAAAGCTCCAGTTTTAGCTCTCGGTTTTCTCGCCTCAAAGATGCATAGTTGTCTTTTGGAGACATTGCAGCACTGAGTGCACCACTGCTGATTCGCCATGATTGGTGATGCACTGGCTTGTGGTCATCATCACCATAAGAGCAGCACAAAGCATTTCGTAGCCTTAATTGCTCGAAATAAAGAACTTGGACTATCGATTGGAGGGGAAGTCGTTCATTTTGTGCAGCATGCGCACCAGCTTCTTGTGAGAGCTTCTGGAAATCAATCAGTTTGCATAGCTTCTTCCTGTCCGCATCTGGTAAACCCTGATGAGCCTGAACATGCATTCCTTAGAAAGTTAGAGGGTTGTAGAAATTAATTATGAATATAGATGAAAAATTAATAAATAACTCCCAAATGAAGCTTCAAACACTATTCCAGGACTGAAGAATTATCTTTGGTTTTTCCTGGAGTAGATTCTACCTGTTTAGAGAACCAATGATCATGCTGGTTCTTTATAAAAGATTAAACCAACAAGAAATATATGTGATATGCAGCAAGTTTTTCTTTTCCAAATAGGAGATAAAATAATCTCAGTGACTCATTACATGTTAGTTTGACGTAAACAGCAAACAGATCAGACATTAAGAACGAATATAACAGCATACATACTTTAAGGTAAATATCAATGGCTCGATATAGCCCATCATGGGTGGTGCGAGCATGTGTAGGTAAAGTCTCTGCAATTGCCATGAACTTTGCAAGCTTGAGGTTTGCATCAGGAGCAATTTCGGCTAGATAATTATCGATTAATTTTGAAACTTTAAATAATGCACTTTGGGATGGTGAACGAGGACTATCGGATTCAAAAACAGATGCATCATCCATTTCATCTTCGCTATCATCTTGCTGAGAAAAATTCACCAATATTCTTTGGACTGTATCAACGTCGAATAAGGTGTCACCTGCATGCCGAAAAGATGGGATTAAGAGGTCATCAAGAGTTGCAATATCCAACTGGGACCCGATCCTCCGCTCTAGGTCAAGCCTACAAGCGATAGTGCAATCCAGCATCACTGCACTTCTAAGAAGTCCAAAAAGGAAACTGATAGGAACAGCAAGTTTCTCAACGGGTAAAAGGCTGACAATTGTCTCAACCACCAGACGTTCATGCCCGCTTGAAACCAAATCAACTTTTGTCTGGCCAGATGGATTCCACAAACTGGACTTCTTTGTCAGCTCCTTCTGGGCATAATTTACAAGGGATGCGCCAATACTCTCAGGACGGACACCACGACATTTCATGGCTGTCATGACTCTTTGATACAAATCGATCCGAATAACAGAAAGATCTTCTATCCACCAGTCCCCCTCACATTTGGCTTGCTTGCTCATATGAAGTCTACCTGAACTGCTGTATTCTAACCGGGAGAAGCTTGAGGCAATTTGTTCAGCACAAGCCTTTGAAGCTATAGCATCTATGCAACGGCTAACTATTTTCAACTCATCTGCAAGAGGAAGCAGGTTTTCACATTGTTGTAAAACTTCAACACACATCTCCAGGTTCTTGCAAACAATGCTTTCAAGATACTCTTCGGCACGTGAGCCAAGATTATCCTTCGAAAACTCCTCAGTCATTTCAAGGTAATCAGAGACACAGCAAAGCTGAGCCACATTTGAAGACGTGATTTCAAAGTTAATGCCATAACAAAATTTTGCTGCCAACTCAAATGACTCGGCGCCTCCAGGTAAATTCAGAAGCTCCACCCTTGAGATATCAGAATCCCTATGTTCTGCAACTAGCTTCCGGATTCGCCCACTTCGAGAGACAAGAGGAAACTGCATATAACAACTATAATTATCAGCATGGGAATATCCTAACCTTAATCTGCACATGAAAAAACATGCTATTTTACTTCAATGACAACCATAACCTAATCTGATTATATTTAAGAACATAACAGGAAAAGGGATAACCCTTAAAATAGTACTTTTAAAATTTTTTTTCCGATTCTGGTTGTGCTTTTAAGTACGGTCAAATTGGAAGCCAGTCACTTATCTTGCATAGTATTGCCTTGTGTTCTTTGCGTTAGTCAGTCAACAATGCCGCATAAAAGCAGTTAACTGGAACATACACCAAAGAAAAATCCAAGTGCCACATTTCTATAACAACTAGAAATTTGCTGAAGCACAATTTGGTTACTGACAAAACTGTATCAGGTTACAATTAGTGGTTTAAGACTGCAAATGTCCTTTCCTTCCCAGTCTGTCTGACAGTTAAACAAATCAACAAAAAAATTGAAGTGTAAGCTGTGGTGTTGCTTTGATCTTCCTAACATTCTTTTGTCCTGAAGGTCCAGATTAAATCGAGATGCAGTCATACACGCTTTACCTAACCTTGACTCAATCTTTTCCCAAGGCAGCCGATGGAACTCCAGAAATTCAGAGCAAAAGAGAGAGCTTATAATACAAATGATACAGGTAGACAGGAACTCCTTGGTATGTGACTTTTTAGTAAGTAAGCAATTAATGGCACAATATGTAGACAAAAGAGCATAATCCAGAAACAGAAAAAGCAAAGAAAAAGAAAATTAGATGATAATCCACAAGATTTTTATATTCCTTGCACAACTGAGTAGCCCAAAATTGGAAACAACTGACAAGAATGAAACATAGATGTTACGGTTCATGGATAAATAAGTGTATACTGAAAGGTAACTAATTATATGATCCTTTTAAAAATTTTGCTAAAATTTCCTTTCGTTCTCCATAGTACACAGTAGTTTTCCAAAGCTTACCAACCAAGCAACGATGCTTACTCTGTTAAATTTAGTCTATCCACGACACGAAGTCCATTTTCAGCCACTTGCACTGGAAATCCCATTGGAACAACCAAGAAAAAAGTTTCAGATCTAAAAGAGCCTAAGTACATTTTTTTCCCCTAGTGCTTTGGTTACACTGTTGGAACAATTAAAGTGCTTAGCCGATTATAAAATCCATTTAAATCAATCGAAAATATGAGAACAAATTTCAGAAGTAAAGGACCAAATTACCTTGTGTAGTGCAAAACTCCCTCCATTTACTTCTATTGTGATATCACTTTTAACATCCCGAAAAATCCTGCAACAACAGAACTAGTACTTATTAATAACACAAGCACCACTTTGAATATGCTGGAAAAAAAAAAGTAAAGGAAAAGAAAAAAAAACTTCAGGAAAAAAAGGAAGAGACTAATCTAGGAATATTCAAATGTAGCTTTGCCCATTTCAAAGAACAAAAAAAATCTGAACATCCTAGTCATGGTGACTTAGGGACCGAAACATGAACAAAGCCATCATCATGGTCCCCAAATAAAAGAATGAACATGAATAGCTGAAAGATAAAAGGATAGAGTAATTCTTGACATATAAAAGGAGCAGAGCAAAGATTTTGAGTGGCTGAGTTTAACACTTCAACCAAATGGGTGAGATATGGGATACAAATTTTTGAGTAATTATCACCTGTAAATCAAAAACAATAACAGAGAGAAACTAGAAACTCAATAATTCAGTGCATCTGATCAGAAAAAAAAAAAAAGTGAAAGAGAAAAATCATGTAGATAAAAAGCAACAAAAGAAAAGCCCATACTTTCAGCAAAGAAAAACCTGAAACTTGTAGCAAACTCAAAGAATTTATAGCATATGAAAAAGGAAACAGGAAAAAAAAAAATCTTTGCATCATACAGCAAGAGTAACATAGTAGCAAAGTGAGGAAGAGAAGAGTTGCAATAGTTAACAAGGTGACTATCTATGCAAAAGTAAAAGATCAACGCTTGGAAAACACACATTAAACAAACCATGGACTCCCCAAGAACAGTTAACAATGCTAGAAACAAACTTGTACCATTCATTGCAACACTGCCTGGAACTCTTTGCCAAAGACAGCTGGTGATGCTGCTGCTTGTCCATTTACAAAAAGAGTGAGTAAACTCAGGAAGATCGAGAGAAAGAAAGAGGAGAAGGGAAAAAAGTGTGGGGGTTAAGGGAGAGAGACAAAGACAGAGTCCAAGTTGTAGATGTATCTCGTTTGCTCAACTCCTTTGGCCATTTTTGTCAAACCGTTGATCTTCAAACCATAGATTGATCGCTATTGTCCAAAACCACTTGACCTCTTCGGTGGGTCATCCTTTTACACCTCCTTGTCTCTCTCTTTGTTTTTCCATAATCTTAAACATTTTTGGATTGTTCAAATCTACTAATATTACTGTTTTCTTGATGCTTTGCTTTGTTTTTCTTGATGGTTTTGGTAAAGGAATCCAAATAAAAGGTCTTTTTGTATACTAACTTTTGTTTTTTGGGCTTAAAAGTCAAAACCTTTCGTTAGAAAATAAGAACAAATAAGAGAAAAAAGCGGGAAGAAAAGGGGTTGTAATCTTCAGTTCAGACATTTTGTTGCATGCTTTTGCTTTGCTTTGCTTTCCCCCTCCTCATCAAAAGCAATAAAAACTTACTAAAAAAATAGTTAAAATTCCCCTTCGTTTTTCCTTTTGGGTCTTGTTTTGTCATTTACATTATTATTTTATACAATACTATATTTTAATTATTTTTCATTTAATCTGGTTTTGTCCCTCTTAAAATTTAACTTATAAGCTAAATTTTGGATATTTGCAATGTCACCCCGTCAAGTCCTAAGAATTTCATATTATACCTACTCTTCTCTTTTGTCTTAAGATTGTTAATTAAGATTAGTTTTTAATAAGATGGGTTTAAGGGCTTCTAGGGTATGCTGATAGAGCATTGAAAGTTTTAATTTCAGCAATTAAGATTTTAATTTCTTATGTTTTCAAATTAAAAAAAAAAGTGGGTTTCTTCAAATCTCTAAGTTCATTTCTAAGAGATGGCTAACTTGAATAGTAAAATTAAAATACCAAAAAAACCTTATAAGAGTTAAAATTACTAATTTAATTAGGGTTATTACTCCTTTTTAATTTTTTTGGTTAAAATCAGTAATTTCAATCTATATCAGAAGAACACATAAATCAAGTCTCATCTAAACAAATCAAAGGAAAATGCAGTCCAAAAGCTTCCATGAGTGTTGCCTTTGATATTTTATTAGATAAGGAACATACTAATTAAATAACATTTTATGAATTGTCAAGATGTTGATTAACTGGCTTGAATTGTTGCAATCTAGGAAAATATATAATTTAAAAATATATATACCTTGATTGAAGAATAAGAAGAAAGAAGAAAAAAGGAGCATTTAGAAAAAAAAAAATCCTATTTGTCCTCATTTTAGTTTTTATTTTCAAGAATTATCCCAAGATGCAAAAAAGGCCAACAACCTGCCTTTACAAGCACTTCACGATAGCACTATATTAATACTACATTATTGAAAACAATGTTGTAATTGTCTATACATCAAATTGGGGTCCATAAAGATGTCCAATTCTAAAAGATTGATTAAGAGATATCAACACACAACAAATCCAAAGGAGATCATTGCGCTTTTTGCAAAGGTAAATCATTAACTAATATTCCTTTGGCAATTGACTATTCATTGAAAGAAAGAGGGGGAAAAAAGATTGGATGAGACACAAAATTGATGGAGTTTGACCTAAATTTGATGGCAAAAGGTTGGGGCTTTTTTTAGGGTTTTTTAAGGTCTAGTGGTTTCCTTCATCACTACTTAAATGCAGGTTAGGCCATTAAAGAGGTCATCCACAAGAGAAATTAATAAATATTTTTATCCTTATCTACAAGCTCTGCATACCCATTTCCCCTTGTTTTCAGTTCATTAAGATTTTTATTATTTTGGCCCGCTTATTAGCAGCATTCAACTAGCTCTAATTAATTATATTATTTGAATTAAATGTTAGTATTAAATATAAGTATGTGAGAAATTTTTTAAAATTTTTTATATATTTAAAAAATTTTTAAATATTATATCTTCAAATTTATGTTAAATATGAAAAGCAACAAAACTGACTAGGTTCTGAAATTGACAGAATCTGCTGCAATGTTCCTTGTACCTGCAAGCAAGTACCGCCTCCCCTGTTCCCTGGCTCAAATTAAACTGTCTATGATTCCTTTCACCCCAAATCTGAAATGTACAGACATTCCAAGCTGCTACTCACTAGTTTACTCGAATTAACGAAAAATACAAAGATTTTAAAAATATGAAAAATCTGAACAAGATAGGGTACTCCCCAGTTCAGCTTCCAAAGTTGCAGGAATACCCTGCCGTATGGATGTAGAAAACTCCCATTCAAAGATGAGGTGATTCCTAGTTTCCTGCATTGAGCGACAAGCAAACTTCCACCTCAATTCCCCATGACGGAAACTTAGCAAGCCTGTCTTTAGTAGGCAATCTGATAAAAATGGGCACCCTGGATATATCTAAATGCTTAGGTTATATGATATGGAAAACAATATCAAGCTGTCCCAGTTAACTTTCGCCTGTTTGGAACGGTTTAATTAATATATTTTATGCTAGGTCTAATCTTTACTGGCCTAGGTATCTAGGCCAAGTGGACCCTATTGCATTAGAGTGCAGGATACAACAATTCCAAAAAAAATGACCTTGACTTCATCTATAAGCACACTAATTGCTTTTTGCTTACCAGCTGCTACTGCTTAATCCTCCAAAGAAAAAGCCTAAAATCAGGCAGCAAAAGTAGCCGGCTGATGAATGCTAATCCACTCTTTGAAATATCTAAATATTCCCCCTAATTAGGCCCCAAGATGCACACTCTTTTGTCTTAATTAAACTTAGTAGTTAGATTAAGTTATACAATTTTTTCTAAAGACATCGCAATCTAATAAAAAAAATAATTATAATTATTAAAATTTAAATTTTAAAATATCATTTTTAAGAGTAATCTTATGAACAATTGAATTAAACCCAAAATAAGATTAAGCTATAGATTAATCCGACTTTCAAGTTATTCGCTCCTTTTTTTAACATATTTATCTTGAAATTTTTAATAATAAAAAATTATTTTTTCACCTCATGTACTAAAACTTATTTAGTTTAAGAAATGTTCATCCATATGTTATACCATATAAGAATAACATATATATATATATATTATATCTTATAATTATTATTTTTATTTAAGGTCATATATAGATCTAATAACGGTGATAGAACCTGAAAATCTTCGATTGGTTGAATGTGGGACCACAAATTCACATATTTTCCACAATATATAGTATGCACATTTATTATTCAGATATGATTTTCTAACAACTTTTTTACTCACTACTAACCATCAAAAAATTCAAATAATTAAATATATAAAAACATAAAAATAATTATTTTAGAAATGTTGCTTTCATTGGAAAAAAAAGAAAAAAATATAAAAACATAAAAATAATTATTTTATAAATGTTGCTTTCATTGAAAAAAAGGAAAAAAAAAAAGAAAACATACATATATTAGTATAAAATTATAAGTAAAGGTCTCTTTTCTCACCCCTTTCATTACTTATTCTTGTTGAAATTGTGTACTTAATTCACATCTAAGCTTACATATATTTATTTAATTTTATTGTTAATTATATTGATATATGGGTTTGGTCAAGTGCATTCAAACACATCCATATGTCCATTATCTAATTTTTAATTATGGCTGTTAATTTTTTTATAATAATATGTACATATATTTGTGAAAACTAATAATAGTGAATCCTAATTATTTCTCTTTAACAAAAATTCTCTGGCAAAATTTTCTTGGTTATTTACCCCAAAAAAAACATTTCGCTATAATCGTGAATTATATTTGAAATAGTCCAACATTTCTAACATGATTTTAGTATTGTCATGATTCTTATATTTTAATAATTAAAATTAATTAATAAATAAGGTTAATTTAATTCATGTATTATTAATTAATAAATGACATCTATTGAAATAAGAATATACATGTATTTCAATTTAATAAATAAAATTTATAATAATTAAAATTAATTAATTAATTTATCTTACATGTATGGAACATATAACTCAAGTAGTTTGATTGACAATAAATTTAAGAAAGATGAGTTTCATGTTTATTATAGTAAAATTCAATCACTTAAAGTTAATAAATAGAATTTTTGATTATTGTAAGTAATTAATTAATTAATTCATCATTTATATCATTTACACGTAATTCAATAAGATAGATTGAGAATAAATTGAAGTAATATAAATGCTATTTAATTAATCTTAATAATATGATTTGATTATTAATCAATTAATTATTAAAATTAATTTATTAATAATAATAACGATTAGTAATATGATTGAGTTAGTAGTTGTACTGAATCCGATAACCTGTTAAAAAAAAATTGACTCATAAGGCATGCAATGTATCCCAGATACAAGGAATCATCTAAAGCTGAAAATAACTCTACAGTTTTCTTTGGGTCGTAACGCCAATAGCAAGAAATGAGTGGGAATTTATGTAAATCGCAACTTAAAAAAAAGTTGAAAAAAAAGGGGCAATCTGAACAGTATTTAAAGTATAATCTAAACAGTATTAAATGTTTAGCCTATGAAATTTCATTTTCATCACTTTCCTCGTGTAAGATTAAAAGGAGCAATGAGGAAAAGAAAAGGGGTCAAAAAGATGAACAAAAGACAACCCAGAAACTTGGTGTAAGATTTATCCTCCTCCTCCTCCTTCCACCACCACCACAGCCGCTTTTATTGGTGGGTCCTCCAAAGGGTTATGATTAGTGGTGGCCGATGTGGGTTCCCATTCCCTTATAATTTTACCTTATTTGATTGATTATCATTTGATATCATATCTCCCACAACCACCGCCATCTCCTCCATTCCTTTCATCCTCATCTATATCACTTTATGCACATAGGAACAGATTTTTTTTTTCTTTTTTAATTTAAAGTCAAATGTCTTCATGCCATGTCTGGCATGACAAATATTGGTTAATCTTCCTCCCGTCACCCAAGACATGGCCATGCATAGAATTAAATCTTATAAGTTTAAATAAATATAATTATATGAATATAATATAAAAAAATTAAAATACGATATAAAAATATAATATGAAATAAATAAATAAGTATTTTAAAATTTATACAAAATAAAAATAGAATTATCTTATACATTAGCAATGAAATAAAAAAAATTCTATCAATGAAGTTAGAAAGGTGACACATATTTATTTATTTATTTTTATTTTTAAATATATATATATTAGATATATGTCTTTCACTAACTCAATTTGTGAAATTTACTAATTCGATTTATGAAATTTTTACTTACCGCTCATGTACAAGAGAAACGATCTTAAAATAAATTATTAATGTGTTAAAATTTATATAAATAAATAATATTTAATTAAACACAATTTTTACATAAAAATAATAGAAATAAATTACAAATATACAAATTACGGTCTAAGATTATATTTTATACTATTTGGTTTTGTTTTGTTTTTGCATAATAATAATAATAATAATAAAAGGAAATATTGAAACTGAAATATTTACCCAAACCGACAAAAGTTTTACCTAAACCGATCAAATCTAAAGCTTTAATGAAGCAACAAACAAGGAAAAGAAAGGAAAGGAAAGACATGAAAAAAAAATGCAGTAGTTTGGTGTTGAAAAGAAATATATGTTAATGAATGGACCTTTTTTCCCTGAGTCCCATCATCACCAGTAAGGCACGCGTTTCTGCCAATATATTTTGAATTAGAAGTGTCATTGTTACCAAGACAAAATTATAACTACGGCATCCTATGTCTTTACATTATGTTTCTGTGATTTTTGGAGAATATATGGAGCAGTAGTAATTAAAAATAAATGTTTCAAAAATTTATCAATTATCCAAAACAAACAAAAAAAATGATTTTGATAATGTTTTAAATTTCATTACAGGCTGTTTTTTTGTGGGGCATCGCTTGCAATACATTACGTTAATATTCTTACTTTTGTGTATATATATATAAGAATATTATTATTATTATTATTATTATTATTATACCAATTCTATTAAAAATGAATAAAAATATATTTATTTTCATTGAAAAAATCAGTAACTTATTTCTTTCATTTAATTTTTGATATTTTTTATTTTTTTCATTTATAAAGTGAATGTGTCATAATCTAATTATTATTAAAATATTTAATTAAATTTGATATCATAAGTAACTCAATTGGATGAATTAACAAAAAAAAATCGAACAAAATTATATAACGCAGTTAAAATTAAAAGACACATGCCAGTCCGGCAGAGTGAAGCTAAACCCAGCCATAGTAAGGGTTCAAACTTGCAGCCTGAAGTAGACGAGTATCATATCATGACGCATTTTCCTCCTAAATCATCTATCCAATTTATTTTCATCCCTGTAGCATTCTTCAACATGTTACATGCAATGCTGGGCCGATTAGGATTTTCTTATTGTCTTCCTTCTGTTTACAGTTTCCCATTACTGGTCAAGAATAATATAACGTTTTAGAACATTTTTGTTCCCAGTAATAGCTGTTTCCCGCTCTCCATAGCTCTTTAAAGAGTTTGAAGATATAGCAAGTGTGTCCATAATTTACCGTTTCCCTAAGCTTCGAGGGTGTGTTTGTATCCTGAAAATGTGAAGGGAAATAAACATTACTTCCCAATAAAAAGAAGAAAATTTTTATTAAACTCTTTTTCTTCTTCTTCTTCTTCTTTCTTATAGTTATACGATATTTTTATTTTCAATATGTCAACTTTGTTGTCTTGATGTGCGTAGATACGGAGTTTTCTAAAACCCTAATAGTATGTTTAGATTATTATAATAAAAATTTTATTACAGTCATATTTAAGCATATTACAGTAATACGATTGTTTGATTTACATAATGATTATTCCGCGGAATAGTCTATTACGACCTTATTTTAAAAAATCACAAACTAGCTATTTTGAGTCCTCTACTAATAGCTATTCCGACCTTAGGCGAAAAAAGAAATTGCTTTAGGGGATTCAAATTTCATGTTATTTTATTCTACTGAACTAAACTATTGCATATAACTATTTCATTTCATTCTTGCTCTGTTCTATTCTCACATAATAACTATTCTATTACATCTTTATTCCATTTCAATAAACCAAACGTAACGCAACCCCTTGAATTGAAGAACTCAGAAATACTTGCCAACAAATTCTTGACCTAATGACTAGAAGTGAATAGAGTTTATATGTATAGCATGGGTTTGATTCTTAGAATCTCTTACCCATCCTGCAATTTATCAAAAAAAAAAAAAAAAAACTTGAACTACTTCCCTTGCTACTTCCAAGAAAAACCCATTCCCTGTCATGAGCTGCTTCATCAAAGAAGAAGAGATTGCTGCATGCATGCCCTAAAAGAATCTCTGGCAGAGGCTTCTTATATATGGGAATACATTTGTAGTTTAATTGTGCCGGAGATCCATCCAGAATTTCATGTTGCTTCAAGTGCTTGCAGGGAATAAACAAACCATCATTTTATTAGTTCATTAAATATCCTTAAAATTACATACCCTTGCCTGCCTTGAATCTAATAACATGGGATTGGAGAGGGAAGGCCCCTTCCTCAAGGAATTGCACAATATTGACGTTACCAACTGGAAAGAGCAGCCCATTATCCGGAAGAGTTTAATTATGATGCAATTCCATGCAAGTTACATATGAGAATGGATTAGATTGATCGATTCAAACTGATTAATTATAGCTAGTAGTATTTTTGCACAGTCCATCGATTCCAAAAACCATCACGTCTTCCTTTCCTCAACTTTCAACTGAAACTATACGTGAGGTGTCTAAAAGTGTTAAACCATTTAATAACATCTTTGATGAAAAATATAACGGTCCAAAAGAAGATAAACAGCATATATAAACTTCCACAAGCTACTCAAATACACCATATTATTATTATTTATTAGTATCGCATTTGATTTGATTGCAACATGAAAGAAAAACAATGGCGTTCATTAAGATATATATATATATATATATATTATGAGTTCTGAGAAAGTCGATTGTGGGGGGGGGGGGGGGATGAAAGACAAACATTATACTTACAAATGCGTTTGCAATGTATGGCATAAGGAATTGGCCCAACTTCATTATACAGGTTGAAAATTTCCTTGTACATATATATCCTCAGGCTCTTCGTTTGGGTTTGGGTCCAGGTATGTTTGGGCAAATTTCAAGCCCTTTAACCCTTTTCTGCATAAAGGGTAAGGGCTAATCTCGTGGAAGAACCTATTAAGCACTAATAACCTTTGACTAAGATCTTGTTTTGTTTTTTTGATAATTAACCTTTGACTAAGATCTCTTTCTTCTTTTATTTAAAAAAAAAAACCTCTGGAAAAGTATCTAAAGCCAAAGCATCCTGACCGGACAGACAACAATGAACCTGTCATCGTGGTTTCACCGCGGTGTTTCAAGGAACAGTAAAAACAACAAAAAACTAGATCAGCATCAGCCCACCCATTCCGACCTGAATCAACAAAGCCAAGAACAAGAAGAAGCAGAGGAATTGCTTGGAGTTTCCCAACAGTTAATCGATTATGTCAGGTCCTTCACTTTAGAAACCTTCAAGAATTTCCCTATCCAAGGTATCCCCACACACTCCCCATTCTCTCTCTCTCTCTCTCTCTCTCTCTCTCTCTCTTTCGCTTCAGAAATTCCAAAAGAAAATTTTTGTTGATTATAACTTTTGGTGTTTCAGATAATGCTAACAGTGAAACCCAAACTTCTTCTAATGTGCGGAAGGATCTTTCTGATTGGCAAGAACGGCATGCTCTCTTAGTACTTTCAAAAGTGAAGGTTTGGATTTTCCTTTTTAACCCTTTTCTCTTTTTTCTTTTTTTTTTTCTTAATCTTCCTAATAATTTATAATTATTGTTTAAAAAAAATTCCAGGAACTTTCACAGCTTAGATTCAAGCTATGCCCTCGCGATTTGAAGGAGGAAAAATTTTGGAGGATATATTTCATGCTTGTCAAGAGCTATTTGGCTGAGTAAGTTTTACAACTTTTTTTTTTGCAATTACTTCTTTTTCATAATAATTAGTAATTTAGAACTAGTAATCTGTGCATATATGGTTACTTTGTGGATATGAATCTGTGCTTCAAGTATTTCTTCTGAGTGACGAATTTACAAGGCTTGATCACATGAAAAAAATAATGCATTTTAGATGCTTATATTATATTGCAGTTCTCTCTGTCAGATTTGTTTGCATATTCATAAAGAACTGGACCGTTTGGTTGAATCATTTGCCCACACATTATTGGTGTCAGCCTTACCTTCACTGAAAAATTGAACTCTTGAAAGAAATTCCTGAACTCTGTTACATAATAAATGATTATTACATATTAGTACTTACCTTTTTGTTTTCATGGCAAAGCATTACCTTCTGAAAACTGATTTGCAACAAAGTTAGTTTTCGAGTTGCTATACGTGCAAATATAATATGTTCCATGGTTCTTCTTCAGTGCGATGTAGTAATAGCTGTTTTGGAGATCTAAATTCTAAAGCCTCTGTTTACCGTAAGGATGCTAGGGTAGATCTGTAGAATGTAACACCGTGATGTGGTTTTTGTTATGGCTTCAAGGGGATTGCACCTGAAAGTTATTGTAGTTCTTCTCATTCGTATACAATTTGAAGGAGCATTGTTATACTTGGCAAACAATTTATGCCTATAATGAGTAAAATAAAAACGAGGGGAAACGTAATCGCCTACTTTAAAGTTTGAAATAGTTTTGAGGATGCTTTTTACTTGATTATTAATTTCTTTGCTGTCTTTGATCTTGTTTGTATGAACAAAAGTGATAAATAATGACTATCCTCCAATTGCATTGAACATATACTAAGTCATACGCAAGTAATCATGGAAAAATATGAGATTATTAGTATTCCTTTTATTAATCGAAGCTAATCGCTGATTCATGCACGAACCTAATATATCCAAGCTCAAATGCTTGTCTTCTTGTTTTTCAGCTATGAGCTGCATGCTATTCAACGTGCTAAACTTAAAATGATTTCTGCGACAAATGAGAAAACATTAGATGCCAGTGCATATGAAGTTGAAATGACAGAAAGAAATCAAGCAGCTAGTGTTGCACCATCAACTCCATGATCCAATTTTCCTTCATGCCGGGGGGAAGAACAGGTATCAGTCCTTTTAGCAAGAAAAACAGCATTGCCAAGTATGCTTATGTCCAGTGGTAAAATGATCATCTTTTCTGTCAGCTTGAGATGTGAACTTGCATTTTAACTGCAACTGAAGTAAATTTAACGTAGACCAGGAAATGTACAACAACTAACATTCGCAAGTTGAAGGAATCTGATAATTTTCTCTCTGCGGAGAGGTGGGTGGAGGACCTTTTCTTCTAAGGGTTGGAGGCTGCATCATAAGTAATACATCTGAAGTGTAAATCGCATAGTTGCAAGCATTTGTTCCTTTGTTGGCTCCCTAGTAACTCATTATCATACGGATATATTTACATGAACCAATTTATCAGTGTTTAATTATGGTTTGCCTTTCTAGTTCCTATTCAACGCCTGTCCTCTTATTTTACTTACAAGAGATGAAAGTATGTCTGGGAAAGAAGAAAAATGTACCACTGCCCATGTTGATCTTTTACCTGTAAAACCATGAAATAATCCACTAATAGTACTCATGGATAACTGCGTTATGAATCAGATGCTCTCAAAATTTTATTCTTGTTTCCGTAGACCTTACTGGGAAATGCTAAATCTGAGCTGCATCACTGATGACACTGCCCATGGATAATTGTTACTAAGGGACAGCAATTGAACTTTTAAGTTCAAATTACAGGTTAAGCACTGGTGTTTCATCTCATGAATATTCTTAACAGTCAAAGGGGAAAAAAGGGAGGGTTACAAAACATGGGAAAAAGACAAAGTAATAAAATGACAGGTGACTTTCATTTATTTCCGGAGATCATCCATGTTCCCTGCCAGGTATTAAAGTTGTGCCTGCAGAATCCAGCATGTTAAAAAGACTCGTCTGCTCAGGCTCAGCTAACCGAAGTCTAAAGTCATTATGAGGACCGGAAACAACCAGGATTTGTAAATTTGCATATATACGGCAGATATACACCCGAAAATATTAAATGATCAAATGGGGAAAAAAAAAAAAAAACAAAGCTTGCTTCTCACTGAATCTCTGCACGTCATTGCACACCGTCTTCCGTGAGCTGAAGGGAAGCTTCTCAGCCTTGTGGTCGAACCAGGCATTGCTATACGGTTTTGGCGTCCTGTATCAAGCCACATGGCATGCTTTTCTCTAGCACTCCTGCATGATAAAAGTACAACCAAAAAAAAAAAAAAATGTGTGAAGTGGATCATAGTTCAAAATCGCCTCGCAGATTTCAACGTGGAAGTGGTTTATTGTATCACAGTTGAGGGTGTCCTGAGTGTAACATCGTGGTTTGTAACTAACGTAAATTTAATGGTGTTTCAATAAATTTAATAATGTCGAAAGTATTGTTTAACAAATAAAATGCAACACGAAAATAATAATTTCTGTTACGTTCATAATGACCGTATTTTAAAATTATTGGTAAAAATAACACTAAACATGTTCATAAAGAGAGAATTTGTTAAAAAAGTTGATGAGATAGTTAGAAGTTAATTTGGTGTTAGCTTTAAATTCTGCTCTAAGATTGCAAAGCATTATCGTTAAAGAAACGAGAGCCTGTGCCAAAAAATTTCTTACTTTAAAAGAAAATGATATATATGAAATTAAGAACAAATCTATAATTTAAAATAATCACATTAAAAAATGCAACTAATTAAAAAAAATTGTTTTCGCCACTTTCCACTGGAAAAAGGGAAACAATAAAGTTACATTAAAGTCAATGCCTTGTAAGATAATAAACTTAAAAGTACCGGACAAGGAAGCATATGACATTGCTACAAATGTCTTTTTAAGCTTAATTTACAAGGTATAAATATAGTTACTTGGATGGGAAGGTTTTGCCATTTGACCATAGGATTCTTCGAGATGCAATGTCTGAAAGAACATTGGTTAAAAAAGTACCCAAAGGTAGGGATAAAATGCATGAAATTGGAATCATTAAAATTATATGATTTGAATAATATATTATATATATTGAATCGAAAATTAATTGTTTTACTTCTATGGTTTTATTGCTTATAGAATGTTGGGCATACAAATGAAGAGGACTTTCAACTCCGTATAGAGCGCAACGTCATTATTCAAACTACGATTACTTTGGTGCCAAGAATGTTACGAAAGATTATATTTAATTTATTGGAGGCTAAAATTGATGAATTAATCAATTAAAAATATGAAAAAAAAAAACAAAAACAAAAAGGAAGAAAAGAGAAGAAATGAAACATCTGTCATCTCATCACCTTTGCTTGCTACCTGTAAAATTTTTCAACCCAGCGTATGAGATAATTAAATGGTATCCCAAAATCAAATTTTGCTACTGAAATTATTTCAATCGATTAAATTAAATTTTTTTTTTAAAAAAAAAAACGTAGTTACCGAAGTCTTACAGAAAATCAAAGTTTGCTTTTAAGAAAATAAAATAAAATAGACCATCTTAATTAACTAAATGATAAACTAATAAAAATGTTAAAACTATTCTAATTTGCCTCTTTTTCAATAAAAATAGTTTTCAAAATTAGCATCACTATTTTTAATAAAATTCTTCATTCACCAAACGTCCTAATATAAACTTTCAAGATTCTTTTCACTACTGTTCCAATATAGATACTTCATGTTCTAAGTAAACTTATCTAATATTGATCCATGAGTCGAGCCTAACCCACTCTGATTAAATTTTCAATAAATTTTAAATCAATTCAAACTAATTCGATCCGAATTAATATTTAATAATTAAAAAATATTTTTATTTAAATTTACTTATATTTATAAAATATTAAAATAAAACTATTTTTAATTTTTTATTAAATATAGATAATATATATTAAAAAAAAAACCCATAAACGTTAAAAGCAGGCTTAAATAAATAACTTAAAATTTTCTATTTCCGGTAACGACCTAGTCATGGATTGCACTTTTGTTTGGGAAAAAAGTTAGACCAAGCGTGAAAATAGTCCGTGGACTACACCGACCAACAAAATCGCGTACAACGATTGGGAATAATTTGGAGCACAAATCAACAAGGCCAAATTTGGAGTACTTTCCCAATCTTCATTAATATAAAAAGATGCCAATCACATTCCAATCACAACATGCAAGCGATCATTTATACATGTATAGAGAGTCGAGTACTGACAATGTCCAACAGGTACAGCCAAACAGCTCTAGTTATTAAGCAAAAATATGCCCCAAATCTAAACTAGTCAAACTGAACATGAAGGCTCACATATTGAAAGATGAGACCCCGGGGAAGAAAATCATGTTGGTTCACGAAAGCATATCAACACAAACGCACAAACCAAAAGCATAGAGGCCATGAAAAAGATGGTTCAGGTTAACCACAAACAAACCGCAGTTGCAGACAAGCCAGGTGCTTTGAGCTATCACAAAACAAGCCAAGGGCAACTTCAAGTTGAAATGAACTAGAAGGCCAAAGATACGTATAAAGTAACAAAACATGCCAGTAATGGAAAAAGACTCACACGTGGTTTTTACGAGACGGACTCAATCAGATTGCATTGTAACGGGTATTAGAATGGTACCTTGCCCCAGCTTACAGAACTAATTAAAGAACCATGGTCCTTAAGAAATCCACAGGTGCTTATTACTAGAATATTACTATACGTGTATTTTGAAGCTTCTGTATTTCAATCGGTGAATAGGATATCATTTTCATCCTCCATGCTATCATTGAGAAGAAATGATGCATCTAGATTATCGCTAGTATTTTCTTGAGAATCGCCGGATAGAGCATGAAGTACTAGTCTATTTTCCAAGTTCTCCGATTCATCAAGGAAGACAAAAGAAGTAGAGCCATTCTCTAGTTGTTCGGTCATCAACCTCAACCTTCGGATAGCGTTGTGCTTTATAAGCTCAAACTTGTGCTCTGAGGTGTGTCTCTGATTGAACCTGCCCAGAACCTTAGGTCGAGTATTATAGCAATCTCTGCAAAGGTCAAATCCTATTCTCTCTGAACAATCCTTGCATTTGTATCTATCCCCAACTATCGGAGACATCTGCTGGTACAAACTCAAAGTATTATTTTGCTTACTGCAGATTTTATTTCAAACCAGTAAAAATAATAGAGACTAGTAATCTCCTACTTCATTAACTGCCAACAGCTGGATGCAAGCTTGACATTCTGCTGAAAATTTAACTACAAATTCAAATCTCACGGTGAACTTAACGACGCCTTCAAATCTCGAGAGTATGATGAACTTATTAACTTAAATAAGGTTCAACCAATGACTATTATATGGCAGAGAGAGGTATCAATTAGTTTATCAATTCAAAGCAATAGAATCCTTCATGTTCATGAATTAGGACAAGTTAAAATGTTGCTTGAAAAGCACTGACCAAAACCCAACAAATACTGAATCCTAAAGCACATAGAAAGCGACTTATAGTACGTTACAACCCTTCTCAAGCAATGGCAACTATCAACAGAATTAACTAATGAGTGTTAGAATTAGAAGAAAAGACACTCGCCAAAACAAGCACGTACATATATACTAGCATTCTGCGTTTCCACTAGAGTATTTACAACTACTTTTAGTTAGGTAAAAAAAAAATAATAAAAATGTTATGACAGAAAATAAAGGATGACGGTTTTTAAAACTTTGTAGAATGGGCTACGTTATTTATGGAGATGAAATGAGAAAAAAAATAGAAAAAAAAAAGTACGAGCAAGTAAAAAACCCAACTCAATTAAACTTTTAAAGAAACTGAATTGGCGTGAAACCAGAACACACACACAAACATGCACTCATATAAGAGAGAATGAGCAAAGCATTTACCCCACAAGCATCACAACCAACTCCTATATGTACGTATGCGCGAGGCTCCACTGAGAAAGGTACATGATCTCTTGAGGGCAACCGGACAGGTGATAAATCTTGTTTACCAGCTTCCGTGGAACCTGAAAATTAGAGCATAATAACTAGTCTAAAATTGTTGACGACTAAAAGTTAATGCAGCACTATTGTAAAACAACAAGTCAATCAGACTCTTTTCAAGATCAAATTTAGTAATAAGAGCACATAAGAAATTTTAAATATATTTGGGCATTGAAACATTGATATATATATATATATATATATATATATATATATATGCTTCATTTTTAAGCTTAAAATATATGGCAACAAACCAATCAGCAGGAAAAGGGTGGAACGAATAATATAATCCAGCTAACCACTAAATCAAACAAAATGTTATCTTGATACACCTAGAACAAGATGGATCAATTGAGAATTGAGACATACAAGGGCTTGCTCTGTCATGCTTGGAAGAAACTTGCTTGAGCTGAACAGAGTCTTTTCTCAGTGCATATTCATTGGGAAATTTAGCCGCCAAAAACTGATCAAGCATCAAGCAGACTTTTGAAAAACCCCTTGGATGCAAGCATTGACAAATTTGACACCTAAGCATCTCATCAGGAGGCATAACGATGCAAGTTTGGCAATAAACTGACAAAGAGTCAAGATAAGTCCATAGATAACAAGAAACTGAGGCTTAGTGATGCTAATTTAAATAAACAAGAAATTGTAGACAAGTACCATGGCCACAGTTGAGAACAATAGGACGAAAAAGCAATTGCTTGCATGCAGAACAAAGCAAATCCACAACCGAAATCTGATCCTTTTCTACACCGGAAACAGGTTTTATCTGACTAAGATCTCTATCAGAATTTTCTTTGGTTGGAGTCGTTCCATTATGATGAGACTCTACTTGTCCAGCTGATTTACTTAGTTTCTCTTTGCCGGTGGAAGGAGAGTCTGAAAATGCCGAAGAATGTGAAGGGCTTCTGAGGTAATTAACTTCTCCATCAGCCTTCGACCCACATGCATGGCTATTGAACTCCGGTGAGAAGCAGCCAAGTCGCTTT
The DNA here is from genome assembly GCA_038381775.1 of Adansonia rubrostipa. Classification (NCBI taxonomy): domain Eukaryota; kingdom Viridiplantae; phylum Streptophyta; class Magnoliopsida; order Malvales; family Malvaceae; genus Adansonia; species Adansonia rubrostipa. The sequence continues at coordinate 5,378,338 of JBBYHM010000006.1, read as the reverse complement.
TCCTCCTCTGAAGCATACAAAAGCAACGAGATACGAAGCTTAGTAATACACTAGCTACAGTAATGGTAAGAATAATCTCGAAACAACCTGGAACAATCAATCCCTTTTATGTAACAACAATCCACTACCCAAAAGTGTGGCAAACATAAGCAGACCATTTCAATGCAAAATTGGTCACAAATTAGTCATATTCAAGTAAGGATAACCTTCACTTATTTCTCTTGGAAATTATACTAACAATCAATATTTTAGCTGTTACTACTTTTATTAACCACAACAGGCATGAAAACATATATATTGACCGAACATGAAACAGAACATAAGAGAAAAAACCAAGCTTACCTAGAATTTCTTCTTCCCTTTTCTTATATTTAATGGGATATAACTTTAACAGCAAGAAGTGAAGCATTTGGCAGATGCCTGGAAAGTGAGAATATGGGTTTCTACATATTGGACAATGAGATTCATATCGAGAACTCATTGAATTATGAACGCACCAAAAACATGATATATGACCACAATCTGTATATTTTCCAAACAAAAGAAAAAGGAGGAATTATTGATCAAACAAATCAATAATAACAATTTAACCCAAAAAAATGAAAATTCATATTTCTTTCTAGAAAAGCAGCAAAAAAAACGAAAATATCTTACGCAGAACGATTGGTTTGTAAAGAAGATCTCTACGAAAAACAAAAAAAAACAAGGAAAAACATAAATAAACAATCAGTTTGAGTCTTTTCCCAAAATCAAATGGAAAAAAACTAGATCAGAGGAAACACTGAATTATTTTTTATCGTAAAAAATATTATTATTACTTACAAACAAACGCAACAAACGAAACTGTCAGGTATTTCTTCGGAGTTAAGAACAGCATCACGAGATTGATGTTGCATGTTACAATTTTGAAAGGAATCCATTGAATTTCCTTTTCCACTCTGAGATCAGGAGGGTGGGTGGCACAGCAAACTCCTTCATTATATCCTATTTAGGCTATCTGCAGGATAATTCTAGATATTTTTTTTAATGATTTTCTTCTTTACTTTTTTTAAGCTTTTCATTAAAAAATAATTTTATTATTAAATCAAGTATTTAAATATTATTTTCACTTTTTCGATTTAAGGTTTTGCTTGTTTTAATATAAACCTAATTAAGACATTAGTATTATTTTAAATTTTATTTTTTTGATATATTATATTTATTGAATTTAAAAAATAATAAATTAATTACATTAATTTATATTTTTCTTATAATAAATGGTTTGATGCTTACAGATATGGATTATAATGAATTAAAATACTATATTAGATAATAATATTACATTTAATGCATTATTTTTACACAAAATAATAAAAAATACATTAATTATAATTTTTTAAATAAATTTGTTTGTAAGCAACTAGGGTTATTTATTTATCATTTTAAGAAGAATTTTTATTTAATATATTATTTTTATTAAATTAAAATATAATATAATAATTATTTTCTTTTATATGTAATTTTATTTTAATTAATGTCATTAAACACCAATTAATATTTTTTTTTAAAATATCATTTAACTAATATTGCATCTAAGCTAACATTTTTCACAAAATAAAGAGTATCACAAGTGATAGTCTTTAATTTAAAATAAAAATAATTTATTAAAAATAAATTGTTTTCTCAAATTTTAATTTATTATGTTTTAAAGAAATAAATTTTTTTCCTGGTGTGATAAATTCTAGTTTGCCCACGAATGACCGACGGTAACCATCTGTAGAACAATAAATGAAAACGTGTCAAAAAGGGAGTGGATGGTAAGTTCTAGAAAGTGATGGAAGAGCGTGAATCCAAACTCCAAGGTCGCCGTAGATAATCTTGGACCCAACCGCCCCAACTATAAAAGTAACTCTTTCCGTTGCTATTGTGTCCGGTTCTTCGATTTAACGCAAGGGGCCAAAAAGAAAGAGGAGGAGCAACATTTCCTTGGTTCAGCTCTTTCTTCTCAGGTACGCTTCTCTGCTTCTACGTACAGTTTCATTCCCAAATTTCAAATCCTTGTTCACTTTGAATAGTTGTGTTTTTATGGTTGAAATTGAAGAGTTTGATTGTATATTTTTTGCGTTCGTTAGATTCGGTTTTATAGCGCTTTGATCGTGTGTTACGCAATGGAAGGGTAATTGTTAATTTCGTGATCTGCAAGGAGGGATGTCAAGAGTAATTGAGAATTATAAAGCCATTGAATTTCATGAGTTGAAGATTAATTTAAGATGTGTGATTCTTTGGGTAATTAGCTATTTTAGGTCTAAAAATTTTAAATTTTCGAAAAATAAATGCGTGATATTTGCCATTGCCGAACGCAAATGAATGCATTGGGATCTGGTAAAGAGGTACTTAAATTATTTATATACGGAAAGCCTTGAGAAATAAAGTGATATATGTGTCTTTCATTTGATAAAATAAGCAGTGTTTATTGGTAAAGTTTGCTTTTAAATTGGTCTGTCTGATCTGTTTGGACAGGTCATCTTCCTCCGTTCTACTAGAGGGTGCAATAATTCTTTTTCTAGCAAGAGGTTTTATATTGAACAGCAGGGATGGCTGAGGTATCGAATTCTCCTCGTTTATATCAACATCTGTTTGATTATTTGGGTTGTTAAATGTTTTATCAAAGGCTATCTATGAACTAACAGTGACTTTGAATTGGTGACAGGAGGGTCAAAACGTCACCTTGAATGTGTATGACTTGAGCCAAGGACTTGCTCGGCAGCTTTCTATGGCCTTCTTAGGGAAGGTTATTGAGGGAATATGGTAAGCATTTAGTTTGAGATTTATAGCTATGAACTGGGCACTGTAAATATAATATCAACACTTGAACTCACTTCAGTATGTTCAAATTAGTAAATAATTCTCCAGATTAAATGAAGGAGTTAGTGAATATAACAGATAGAGCCTCCATCAGCTGGTAAAGTTTGGAAGCATATATTACAAACTAGCGAACAGGGTAAACTAATAAACTAATTGCTTGTGCAGGACAGAGCCTATTTTATGCACTATTTGTTGAATTTTGACTGAAATTTCCTTTCATTATGTTAGGAGTTTGTAGATAGTTTTGTATTTTACTAGTTGTTTTATGTTTTTGAGTCAGGCAATTGGTCAGCTTTATAAGATTTTGACTTGTAATCGGTTGCATCGTCATTTTAAATGGGTTATGTTGGGCCTTGTTAGTGAATGTTAGTATTTGTCGAGGGTTTTCTCACCTTACGTTGTCTCAAGCTGTGCATCAAACTAATGTTTCAATGTTTGTCTATACTCCCTCTCTCCCTCCACTTTTTTAATTGAAGTTGTTCTACTTCTCTTTGTTGCATGAAGTCTTCTACCTCCTACCTCCATTTTGAGCGTGGAAATTGGATGGGCTGGACATTTGTGCATGGATTGATACTCATTTTCTGACTTGGGTTTATTCATTTATGTTTGCTTGATAGGCACACTGGAGTCGTGGTTTATGGCAATGAATACTATTTTGGTGGAGGAATCCAACATGCTCCTGTTGGGACGACTCCTTATGGGAAACCAATTAGAGTGATCAATTTAGGTGTCACTCATGTGCCTAAAGATGTGTTTGAGATGTATTTGCAGGAGATTAGTCCCCGTTACACAGCTGAGACCTACAGTTTACTTACCCACAATTGCAACAACTTCAGCAATGAGGTTGCCCAATTTCTAGTTGGTTCTAACATTCCTGACTATATTTTGCAGCTTCCTAACGAAGTTATGAGCAGTCCAATGGGCGCACTTTTAAGTAAGTTATTGCCTGCCCTCGAATTTTACTTAATTCATTGTATTGTTTGATGAAGTCTTGAGGCAGACATGCCGACAGCTCTATTAACCTATTTCACGTTAATTATAGTGGACTGTTGCTGGCCAGTACTTATGTGGGATTGGCTTAACTAGTTCCTTCCATCCAACATAGCGTGCTAGACAAAAAAATTTATCCTTTGATGATTGTGATTCGTTTGCCTTTTTTTGTTTTCGGCCTCCACCCCTGCCCTTTTTTTCTGGGGCAGATGCTTTCCTTTTTTCTTTTGCTTTTTTTTTTTTTTTTTCATGGCTTAATTGAATGGCTTCTGGAATTAGACTTGTTAAACTTAGTGCCGCCTCAGTGATTGTTCCTGGTTAGTTCAAAGTTTTAGGAGCTACATTTCAAGCTATGGGTTATACCCACGCTTGTATAACTTTTTTTCTTTTTATGCTGCTTGAAGAATGAACTTTATTTAAAGCGTGGTGCTAATATGGCAAAGTTTGCTTGTGCAGTGCCCATGATACAGAATTTGGAGGCAACTCTGAAGGCTGGGGCTGTTCCTCAAGTTCCCCAATTCAGGCCTTCTGTATCTGTTCAGCCATCTCCATCCACAACTGTCAATGTGAACAGGTCATTGGATAGTACTAAGCAAAAAGAGGTTGACAATAAGGTGAAAGATGGGGAGCAACCCAACTCTGCAGAGGTGAAGACATCAGAAAAGGCAACGCCACCTTCCAAAACAACTGGAGCAGAGGAAAAATCATCGACCAGCAGAGCTGCAGCAGACCCTCTTGGGGATGCTCGAGTGAAGGTCCAAGAGGAGATAAGCCGTGAATTTGCCGCAATCATGGCAACTGGAACATTGCGTGCTAGTGAGGCAGCAGCACTGGCAACGAGGAAAGTGATGCAGAAATACGGACGCTTTAATGTTGCTATGCCGCAGAGTTAGAAGCAGGGAAGGGGAAAAAATGAAGTTATTTACAGGTCCTGCTAATTACCTTGGAAATTTGGATCTGGACATCCAATTAAAAGGTGAAAATTATTTTATAATAAGTATCCGACTTAATTTTTTAAAAAATGATTAGAATTTTCCTAAATCAAATTGTTGAATTGTGGTTGTGAAGGTCTCAGAAGACCGACCTTATTTGCAACTTTGCGTTGCACTGTGTTGTATGCAACAGGCAAAATCAATTAGGACTTCTCAGGGCGCCTTTTTACCCCACGCATCTACGAGTCTTTTTATTTTTGTAACTATATAACGCTCGAAGGTTTTTTGGGGGGATAATTCACGGGGCGTTAAGATTTAGTTAAGCATAGTTGGCTTTTTTGCTTATTCCAAGTATTGATCTTGTCAAGACCTTAATAATTAACTCAAGAAGAAGATCAATTTATTTTAGTGTTTAATAATTTAATATTCTATTAATCGTTTAATTTATTAAAACAATTTAATTTGGTTCATGTTTCAATTCAATCAAATATTTAGAGATATCAAGTTGATCAAGAAATTGTTTTTGTGTTTTAACGGTTACAAGATTTTATGTGTTTAATGGTACCATTTCTTTTTACAATAAATAAATAATAAAATATTTTTAATTTATTTTACGTCAAATGCAACAATTAAATTAGAAAAATATAAACTACATAAAAATTATAAAACAAATAAAATAAAATTAATTTTATATTAATGTAAGGATTTATTCCATACATAATATGTATGTAAACATTAAGCTTAATAGAATGTACGTAGCAACAGAAAAAAAAAATTAGGGTTCAGAATGCCCTGATTTCGTACTTCGTAGTCATATTTATGTTCTATTTGCTTCGATTTCAACTTGTTTTCACTTATTTGCCCTGTTTATACAAAGTAGCACTCTCTATTCCTCTTTACAAAAAGTAAACACTCAAATAAAAAAAAAAATCTTAATACAATTATCAATTGACCTTAAATTTATTTTTAATAAAAATATGAAGGACTAAATTAGTGAAAATTGGAATAGAGGGACTAAAATCAGTAGAATTACAATAATAAAAGGGACTAACCTCAAACCTTAGCCTAAAAATAACATATGCTTAAAAGAATTTACCATCTGATGATTACTTTAAGCAGCAACAGCAACATCAACACACGTTAGCTAATGGGATTTGTTTCTTGGTGAGGCAGTGATGCATGGTCATGATTGGTTGAACTAACATTTTCCTTCTCCAATTCAAGAGTAGCTTCTTTAGATCTACCAAAAACATCGGAAGGGATGTTGATTCCAGCAAAACCAATTATCACGGCTGCAGCTCCGACATAATCCATGAGATAAGGAGCATTGCCTATTACCGTGTCGACAACTGCTGCCAATGGCACTTGAATGGTAAGACCGGCTGTTGCTACAGTTGTTGTGGTGAGAAGAACGGCTTTTGCCCATAAAAAATCACTCAGCACATTGTCCAGCAAACCTATGTATGATGAAGAGAAGACGAGAAGAAGAATCAGGAATAGGAAGTGTGCCGAAGAACGAAGAAAACAATAAAACTGAAGCTTGTAGCACAAATACAGTGTTCATCTGCTAGGAGAAAGTATTGTCTGACATATTTTTCTCTGTACAAGAATGATGACAACATCTAGTTGATGACATAGTTATGCAACAATGAAAATCAACAACCTTGCAAAGGTGGATATTATAGTTGCTCTAAACCCAAGTTACATGGACTCAGGAATATATTTAACAGGAGTATATTCAATTTTTCTAAGTTTTTCATGTATGTAGAGGGTTTTTGGAGGGTCATGTTTCTATAACCATGTCTGATACGCATCGGACACAAGTACCTCAAGAAAAATTAAGAGTTAAATAAACATAGCTCCAAACACTGCCTGTGATACATAATTTCTCCTTTATACCTGATAATGGTGGTAAAATGCAAATTTTATCACTTTCTTTCCTTCATTTTTTTTTAACAAGGAAATGAAATGATCCAACAAACTGCCTCTTATATCTATATGCGTAGATTGATGTTGCCTGGAACATCTGCAGTTTCCTATGATGTTATGCAGTCATGAATGTTATGGTATACAACTGCATTTATGTTTCTCTTTCCAGCTATGCTTATTTTAAATGTTTAAAGATTTGAAAGCAACAATATAATTCAAGGATGTATAGGAAGAGTCAATTCCCTTTGTTTAAAGATTATCCAGACTTCAAAAAAATTCCTTTGTATCCCATATATGATTGATGCACAAAATAGAGGGTGAACATGCTTTTTACATAATTTTGAGCCATCAGCATCACACTGTAACTGAGACTGAAGACTCCTCCGGTAACAAAATAACAGCATAAAACAATTGAAGCCATCATTTACATATTAGAGGGAACAATAATATGTGCAGATTCTAAGCAGTCATGCCGTTGATTATGCATTTGATTGCACAAACAGTTTCATATCCAACTAATTTTTCAAAAAGTTGTCAGTTAAGCACAGCTTTGCATGCAATAAATGCTCCAGTACCCATCAGTTTCCCCAAATTTTAAAGGAGCAGTTTGGAAGGGTCGAATCCATAAAAGGATTCTTGATGACCAAATAAATGCAGATCAAATCATCCTGCTCCACGACCAGTGATATTTCCTATTATATTGGAATTGGGTGTCACTAGCGACACAAACAAATCTGATAAGGCACCAACATTATAAGAGTGAATTACATTCTAGTTAATAAACACCAACCAAAAATGTCAATGATAATATACTACTACATGAAGCCATGCACTTTTCCTTTTTTAAAGCCTAATATTTTAGGTAGATAAATTCAAAATTTTCATCATGTAAGAGAAGAAGGCAACCGAAAGCCAAAATAAAATTGTACTAATTCAATACAAACCTTTTCCTATTATCAGGCCAAACTGCTTCCAGGATACTGTGCTCAAGGACTCTAGCTTGGTGACATAGAGTATAAGAGCAAAAGGAAGGAAGATTAATAGGTTGAAAAGCCCTAGAAATCCCAAGAATTGTGCCATGCTGGCACGACCACTCTTTTCGTCATCATCAGGCAACTTTTTTCGAATAAGTGTAACATATACAGCATACAAAGCAGCTGAGAGAAGAGCCAGAATGTCTCCAAGAACAGGGTTTGAAGCAATTGTGCTTAAATTCTTGGAGTTGCTGGAGTCACCCAAGCTGACAATAATGGTTCCTGCCATGCAAAGAAGGACACTGAAAAGCTTTACCCAAGTGAACTTTTCACCCAAGAACGCCAAGGAGACCAAAAATGTGAAAAGGCTGGACGCACTGCTTAAGATGGTGTTAGACTGCAGACATCAAGGGAAAGTAATTAATCAAACAAACATCAAAAAATACGTTTAAAACCTAAGCTAAGACAATCACTGAAACAAGGGATTATGCTTACCGTAACAGTAGTATACTTCAATGAGAGATTAAAGGTCAATTGAGCCAGAAACCAAAATGGGCATATCAAGAGGCTAACTTTAGCCACTCTAGTACGTATCCATCGCCCTTTTGCATCTAAGCCCATGTTAGCAACTTCACCTTGACCAGGCAAAGTATTAGTAAGCTCATTAGAATTATTTTCCAACTGTGAACCATCCTGGTTATCATGATTAATTTCTCCCTCTTCCACAAGTGAGAATTGATTTGATCTACCTAAAACACCCTCTCCAAGAAGGATAGCTTGCTCTGATTCTCCCAACTCTCGCAAAGGACTGCTTTTTTGGTTTCTCCAGAACATCAAACTTCCATAATTATCTTCTAGATACCGCCCAATTTCAACTAAGGGTAGATAAACAATGAACAATGAATTGCAAATGTATGTTATAAGAAATGGTGAAACACCTGCATCAACTACAGACTGTACTACAAAGCTAGCAGCTATCCATATAGCTGCAACAGCGAATATGTATAGCAAACCTAAACCCCATCTCCAAAGTTTACTTGTCGTTTCTTTCGAAGGCATTACTGAATCAAACCAGCTTCCAAAGTCACAATCATTCCAGAAAGATCAAAACATTGCACACCAATCACCGAACTTCAAATTCTAGAATTCCCATAACGGAAGAAGCTCTTGTAAATGGAATATCCAAATATCAATATAATAATTTCACATCAAAGTTTAAAGCTTCCCTAAAACAAGAAAAAAAATAAGAAAATAAGCAAACAGTGGAAAGATTGCAACACAATGAATTCTAAGGTTAATCCCAGATTAAGAAAACCAAATTAATAAAGATTTTAAAGAGAACCCATTTGCAAGTTCATCAAATCGGGGTAAGTTATTACCCAATCATTCCAGAAAACTATAAATAAAGATTAGAACTACATCGAATGTAATCAATTAAAAAGCAAAAAAATTATGATAATCATAACAAACAATACTGCGCATCAAAAATTGAAAGCCGTATTAACAACTTACCTGCCACAAAGAATCGACTTGATGTTGAACGTTCATATGTTTATATTTTAACTATCCGACGGATTATCTGCTTTTCTTAGATTCGTTCTGGTCCCGATTCTGAATCCTGTTTCAGTTTCAGTTAAGAGAGAAAAAAAAATGAAAAATGAAATAGGATTTCAAGGGCCAAACGGGCAGCTTATGGCCCAGTTTAGTATATATTTGTGGCCCAATCTAGAGTTTTGTCAAATCTAGTTTGCTCTTCTGATGTCTCCTTCTGTAATTGGCTGGTTCGTTGAACCTGGACACAAAAATGTGAAATAATGAAGTGCTGTAAGTGCTAAACATTATTCAAAGAAGGAGCCAAGGATTTTCAAACGCCACCGTTAACCTCGCTTTCTTTATTTATTTATTTCAATATTTTTTTTAGACCCAGTTGTTTCATTTCAACGCTTGAACTATTGGTATGATTTCAGTTCTAATTTTCAATTTCTAAACATGTAGATTTCGTCAGAAACTTGTCTGCCACAATGCAAGTCTAATGTTTTATTGCTGCACGACTGTATGTTTTATCTTTTTTTTTTTAATACGTAAAATAGTAAAACCCAGTAGTTTAAAAATAAAATGAGATATCATGAGTGATTTATGTTTGTATGTATATATATAATGATCATCTTATATCAATGTAAAATAAATTAATTTTATATATTTTTTAATTTTATAAAATAAATATTTTAATAAAATAGATTTGATGATATAATCAATTTATTGTGCATGTAAAATTTTAAATCAATATGATATTTATTATATTAAAATACTATTTTTTTAGTACTTATTCTAAACATATAGTTAAATATATTTTGGAATATATTTCATGGTTAAATTTTTTATATTAAATAAATAATTAAATATTTATAATTTACTTAAAAATTAATGTGTATAATCTATATGAATAAGTAAAAATATATTAGTTAAATTAAATAAATATAAATTTTTATTAAATACGAATCATAATAAAAAAACGTTACGCTATAATATGCACCCCTCCTGTACATATATTATGGAGGAGACATTAATGTTAGGCGAATTTACAGCATAGCGCTGTGAGTTTGTGACTGAGTTTGCTTCGACGTTGAACCCCATTCGATGGCTTCTGCAACAGCCCGTTGGCGTTCTTTGTTGCTCTCTTCTTCATCATAACTTTCGCGGCTCGGAACTGCTGGTTTCTCGTCGGATTTCCGGGAAGGAAAAGAGGAAGCAGCAGCAGCAGCCGTGCTTGCATCTGGATCATTTCCGAGGGAACTGAGAGCACTGACCACGTCGCTTATCATGGGACGAATCTCTGCTTCCTCTTGCAGGCACATGGCTGCAACTGCAACTGCTTGCTCCAACCATCTTATTGGGAAATCTCCTTCCAGAAGTGGATCAGCGAGTTCTGGGAACCTACTTGGTTCCTTGAACATTGGTTGAGCCTGGTAATGTTCAAAGATAAGATTGGGAAAGGACCCGAAAAAGAATCATAAAACTATGTTATTTCAATTCTTTATTTTTCTTGAAGTACTTGAGTTTAACACACGTCTTCAATACATATTTAGACATAAGTATAGAAATACAATTATCTGAATGTATGAAAAAAAACTTAAAAAAAATTTAAGCATACTCACATTGAACACGTACCTATCAAACACTCTCTTAAGTTTGAGTAACATACCCAAAAGGAATGTAACTGTTAATAACTCTTAAAAGATCTGATATTAAGTTCTTAGCTTGGGAAAAGTGACCTACCCATGTAACTAGATTTTGTTCTTCGTTTGGTCTGGTGGTGTCAATGGCTCTCCGGCCAGTGATTAACTCCAGCAAAACGACTCCGAAACTATAAACATCTGATTTCACCGTTAACTGCCCTGCCATTTGATACTCCGGGGCACAATATCCGTATGTTCCCATGACCCTGGAAGACACATGGGTCTTGTCCCCAAGAGGTCCTAGCTTGGCTAACCCAAAATCGGAGAGTTTGGCATTGAATTCATGATCCAGCAAGATGTTGGAGGATTTCAAATCGCGATAGATGACAGGGGGATTGGCCTTATCATGCAAGTATTCTAAACCTTTAGCAGCATCTGCTGCTATTTTCATTCTGGTATACCAGTCTAATGGCTTCTGATCTGGGCCAATATCTGAAGTTTGAAACATAAATATTCATAAAATGCATCCCTTTCCTTTTTAACATTCAAATATTTCCTATATGATTTATGGCTACATGGCCCAACATAAAAGCAAGGAAAAGAAGAAAGAATTACCAAGTAGATGATCCTCTACAGATCCCAATGGCATGTATTCGTAAACCAGAAGTCTTTGATCGCCATCAGAACAATATCCTGTAAGATTGACTAGGTTTGGATGGTGCAACAGGCTTAGCATCAAAACCTCAACAAGAAATTCTCTGTTCCCTTGCAATCCATTTCTGTCAAGCTGCTTTATGGCTACAACCTACAATGAAGAAAGTTAACCAACGTGACCACAAAAGAGATTCCTGTCGAAAAACTACTTCAGTGCCAAAGCTATGGAGGGACTTTCACATTTTACCTGGCCGGTTTTCTCAAGTTGTCCCTTGTAAACTCGCCCGAATCCACCTTCGCCTATCAAACATTCTTGTCTGAAATTCTTGGTTGCCGCTGCCAATTCAAGGAAGGTGAAAGTTTGTGCTGCAATGTTGTTGTTGGCACCACCATTGTCTCTAGGGCCACTAGCATTCTTAGTAGGTTCAGGTGATGAGGTCTTTGCTTTAGGAATACTCTCTGTTGAAAAAGAAAGATCATACATTCAAACTTTTTGGTTCCTAAAATCCTTCAGTTGGGAGAAATACGAAAAAAAAAACTGAATGGAAATTGCATGTCTTGTATGTACGGTTATGCATGCAAGGTAACAATCATAACTTCTTGCACCAAAGTGCCTACAACTTTGGTTAACAAGGGAAATGAAGCTTTTTGCTCTAGGCTAAACCTTAAAAAAAAAAAATACAACAAAAACCAGACTGCTGAAGCAAGTTGCAGTCGAGCATTTGACTCAACTGGTGATTCCTATGTTGCTCCGATTCTTCTTGGAGTATCCATCTTCTACACATTCTCGGACATAGGTAGAGGGATATAACCCTCTAAATATATTTCAAGTGCATGAGATGGGAAACTCCAAAAAAAAAAAATATTGAATATAGCGATGTTAGGCATATACCTGTATCCAACACTCACCCAAGTAACATAGGGTGATTTATAATCGCCAGCCATCTATAGAGTAAATGCAAAGGGGAGGAATTCAGGAGTGTGACATTACCAGGGGACCGTGGCTGGGGAAGAATAGCTTCTGTTGGAGCAGAGTTACCAAAAGTCTGACCCTTTCTGCTGGAACTATTTAGCCTTTTAGCTGCCTTCTTCTCCTGGGAAGAAAAACATGAAAAACAACTCATTTTCTTTAGAATTCCAAATCAAACAACTCCTTAATTTGCTAAACCCCTTTATTACGGTAACAAAGCTATAAATCTCAAACTTGGGGGAAGGTGACCATGAGGAACCGCTTGTATTTAATCACAAAAATGCCTCTAAAACATCTTCTATAACAACCCTAAATTGGCTTGGATTTAACAATGCTATAACATCTTATCCGTTTGGTAGCTCCTAACAAATAAAAAACTAAACCTTCCTAATTAAAAATGCTGGGAAATTTTTTTTTTTTTAATCTACCCTTGATTAGTGGTAAGTGGTAACAAACTATAGCAGGCTCCAGGAAGAACTCCCACAACAAAAAAAAAAAAAAAAAGAACCTCCATGGAACAATAATAGTCACCTTATAATTGAAACCAAAAGAAGCAAAAACGTGATTAGTACAGTTATTGTTGGTTAGAAATGAAAGGGATAAAAAATGTTTGTTCTTTTTTTTTTTTATAGGGCGGAAAAATCCGTGGAAAATGGAGGTAAAGGTGGAATCTTTTTGATTTTTGTGGGGATTGTATCGAATATTATAAAACAAAGATCCATCTTTGGTAGATCTTTGACTCGGTTATTAGATTTTCATAACTATATATATATTAAACTTTACAATTCTTGTTTTTAATGATTGGTTAAATTGATATTAAGGCGTGATGTTGTAAAAATTGGTTTATAAGTAAAAAAATAAAAAAAAATAATATTGATTTAAATATTCATGTATTTTAAGGATTAAGATGAGAAGCAACGTTTTTAAGAGGGCGGTAGAACATAAAACATGACTTTTTTTTTTCTTATTCGATGTGAAGTTAATGCACCCTGCTTACTTCTTTAGAGCGTTTGGCGTGACATTCTCTCTCACTCAATCTCATGACACCTCCGTCACGTGCTTTTCCATCATTTCTGCTTACCCTACTTTTAGGGTGTTTAGCATGAAGTCACAATTGATCCACCCTGCTTACCCCACCCGTTGGGCATTCGGCCTGAAATTAAATGATCAAGAGTTGGCTCTGATACCATTTATCACGAGGTCATTACTCTTTTCCCAAAATACATACCTGATAGGATGTGTAGCACACCTGTTTATATGTCCAAAGACCTTCCATTTCTAATTCGACGTGGGATTAATGCACCTTACCTATTTTTTTAGAGCACTTGGTGTGATACATCCATGACAACATCTTTGTTTTTACATTTTTCCCTAAATTATCGTTGTCAAAAATTATAAAAAACATTATGGATTAGGCATATGTTCCTTTTGAATTCATTAATAACAATTATTATTAAAAAAATAAAGTTCATATTTGTCTATATTCTCTGATTGTGGCAGCTGACTTAATTGTCTCAAAATCTAGGAAAATTTTGCTCAACCCATCACCCTAAATTCCAAAAAAAATTAAAATGCTTCGTTAGTCAACTTTGTATATTCTTTGTTGAAATTAAAAGTAGCTTATTTTATTCTAGAAATCCATGCTAAATTCATCAGTGAGCTTATCTGAAAAAATAAATAAATAAATAAATAAAAGAAGGACAGAGAGTGAAAGGAAAATCAATTTCTTTCCACTTTTTTTCTTTGGATTAATACGAGAGAAACTCTCATTCAACTTAAATTAACAAATTTATTTATAACTTTACCCGCCTAATCTCTTTCTTTCCCGGGATTTTCCATTCTTTATACCAAACACAAAGAAAGAAAGATAGTTTTCCTTCCTTTTCTACTTTTATTTTTTTTTTCTTTCCTCACCCTTTTTGCTTCCCTCCATTTTCCTTCCTACCAAGCAGCGAATTTTCCAGAGGGAAAGATGATAAGGAATACCAGAAGGTGAAAAAAGATGGAAGGGATTATTGTCTAATTTTCCAAACCAAATCATATGGTATCAATACATCAGTATCAAATTACAGGAATATGGAACAATCAAGCCTTCAGGGATACATCAATATTAAGGGAGGAGTCTGTTATGATGATCTCTTTTGAATTATCTGCTTTGGGGTGATCTTCACAACTCAACTTTATTCTCACATGCAAAGGTTTTATGAAAATGAGGTCTCTCAAATCTCTTTTAGATTTTAACAACAACTTAGCGCAAGAATTGCCACCAAACCTGTCGATTCTCTTGGGGTTTAAAATATTTGCTATTCTCGCCGCGAATTTCTCCTGGTTGTTGTCATGCAAATCATTATTTCTTCTAAGTTTTAGATACAGTGCTGCATAAATTATAACCTGTGTGACGAAAGGAAAAGAAGGAAATCAGTCTTGTCACATCTTTGCCGGACAACATAAATTGTAAGGCTCGAACTACCTTTCAAAGCTAAAACTCTACACAGGCGCAGCAGGTACAAGCTGCACCGATCACTGGGGAGAAAAAGAGACAGAGGGAGCAAATATACCTCACTTGTTCCGGGGCTTGTATTAACAACACATTGAATGTGAATTCTCTCATCTTCAGAATTTGCATCCGCAGTAGCATTCTCATCTTTGATAAGCAGTTCTGATTCAGGTGTTGAAAAGGCAAGATTGTCCAGTTCATCATACCATTGTTGAGCAATACCAACCTGTATAAACCCAATAACTGAATTAAGTTTCTTATCAGTTATCACACAACTAGCCATAGAAAAATCACATGAATGCAAGGTTTAAACCTTCTCTGAGGATCCTGCCACACCCTCCACCATCGATATCTCAGTAGCAGCCCCCCTTGCTTGACACCATACGCAACTTTCATGCAAAGGTTCTACAAGTTCAGTGTCTGTGGGAATGTCTATGCTTAACCGAATGTTAACCCTACCTGTTAGAGAAACCAAATTTTGGGCGCAGAAAAAAGAAATCAAACAATGGCATGCAAGCATCTATTTATGAAACTTTTGAGGACAAGAAATAACGACTACATTACTTGTGCAAGGAATCAAAGAACAAGATATTAATTGTAGCCGGTAAACTACCTGGCAACAAACTGAATTGCTCAATATGATCAATTTGTCCAGGAGAAAGTCCTGCAGCACTGTCAATCAGCCAAGAAAAGAAGAGAAAAAAAAATCAGCCAGCAAACAACGTTCTTAATTAAACAGCCTGAAAGTAGACAAGACTATCATCATGCAGGGCTAGCAAGACGTTAATAACTTGGCATGAATATATGTATGTGAAAAGAAAAAAAAAACAGTGAAAGAATTGAAAGAGGGAAAAGGACTGAGGGAAGAAGACCAATGGAATTCAGGGAGAACACTTCCAGTTTTAGAAAGACAAAAAAAAAAAAAAAAAAACTCACACAGCATAAAATCTTTCCAGCGGGAAGGATAGCCAATAAGGTAGTCCAAGCATCCCGAGATTAGAAAACTGGAAACTTGAACTGATTCCAGATTCTCTACCTAGTTTCAGAACTCCCTGACCCACTTGAAATACACATCAACAAATGAGTAATCCTTGAAAACCGCACTATACATCTGATTAAAGAGGCCAAACATAACACAGACACAAAAATTTAGTACCAGTGTCACACATTATTATTTGATTTTGAAAAGTTGCGATGCATGATATGAGACCAGCATATGGAAGCCCCTCTAGTGATAAGTCAGCATCAATTTGCTGTTGCAACAGATAATCTGGTATCTTTTCCAAGATGGACACTTTCTCCATGATAAACTGTCCGCCGCGCTCCAAAGTATTCGGAAATCCTTCATAGACATCAGATAAGAAATGTTAGACAGCCTCAGTTGATTATAATTAAAATAAAATAAAAAACACACAGAAAAATAACTTTAAACCTTTGACAACTTCTTTTATTTCTCCCAATGCAAAATCCATAACCCATAAAGTTTCAAAGCTGCGAATGGAAAACACAATTAAGTAGAATGATAAGGCATCAGTTATGTAGCCCACTGATTGAAGGCATTTGCGATAACATTAAAACATGGATTGGTTCAGAAGCACTGTCGGCAAGTCAACAATTGCTAGCTGGGCACCAGAAGATAGATTTTTTTTTTTTTTGGGGTTACCTTTAAGTTAAAACAGCAAATAAAGCAACTAACAAAATTATATACACACACACACACATAATATATTTTTAAAAGCCATGAAGATTATAAAGAAAACAGCCTGACCCATGATCAACAAGTTAAGCACTTTCATATCTTTTTTCTAGTTAAACAAAGAAGTCAGAGGTTTCATCATTCTGCCAACAAGTAATCAATGTATGTTACTAAGAGCTTGGCCAAAACTAAAGCAAGAAAATATGTTAAACAACCATTAAACTTTAAGGAGCATGGTAAGAATGCAGGGGAAAAGTACCACACTTCTTGATAATAAAAATATAATAAGAAGATTTACCTTCGACTGATAATTAAAAAACTATTTTCCCCAGACTTTATCAGATGCCATGGGCACATTAGTGCATCGGAATCGTGCTCTTCACATTTCATATCAGCGTCACTGACAAAACCCAGCTGAGTCCTGATCCAGGTCCACAAACTAGTCCTTTTCTTGTTAATGTTAGATCTTGGATAAACTGTTTCCAAAACCCTCCTTTCCAAATCAGCTCTCCTGATGGCATGATTCTTAACAGATAGGGGCAAACCAAAAAATAATAGTAAAACCCCAATTAGAACACCACTAGCATATCAAAATGATGTGCTACTAGGCAAAATGCCAACAAAGGAAGAAAAACTTATTCTAGCATATCATATGGCCAGAAAGATAATATAATAAGAAATCCAACCAACATAAAGAAGGTAAGTAAATAAAATTCAGAATGACTGTAGGATAGGATTTCGAAGAATTTATCACTCCTTTTCAATCTACATGTACTAAAATTAAGCTAAACAAAGGGCTATTTGGGAGAAAAGTGATCTCAATGTTGAAAGCCTAAGATGCACACTGAATACATCAAGAGAATTGTCATAAACATTGAGTTGAAATTTTGTTTCTTGCAAAAATCATAGCCACTCTCATAGACTGGAGATTTTTAAACCCCAAGACCTCTAGTGCCTGAATTTAAGATGCAATGTGAAAGCATGTTAAGAACCTAAGACCATACCTCCGAATCTACAATATAAAGGCAATCTTCAGTGGCATGATAAAAGGAAGCAGCTGGGCGAAGTAGCTTTGCAGACTCAAATTCGCCATCCTCAAAACCTGGGCAAGAACCAATCTGACATATAAAAAATTTAAGTTTGAATCTAAACTGTTTTGTCCCTTATTTCAGCTTATATATAAGGGGAAAACATTGAATAAAGGGTAACAAGGATATAAGAAACTTTGAACCCAAATTTTCACACCACTAGCCATAAATGATTACTACAGCATAAAGCACAAAATGTAGGTGACATCCATTGGAGATTAATCAAAAGTTCTTTAAATTAGATCTAGGAATCGACTGCTGAAATGATGCCGACCTGACTTATTTAAGTTCATTGATGTTAAGTAGCCAAAAAGGATAAAAGGAATCAGTTTGACATTTTTTTTTTCTCAACTTTTTTTGTCTTTCTTTTCCCCAAAGGAATCCTTTATGATTTTTTACATTTTGCTAAATAGTAGAAGTGATAACACAAAAAAAAGCTTGGGAAAGTACCCAACATTTCTTTGTTTTAATTCTACTTGTTGCAGAACATACTAAAATTGTCCACTAAAAGTTACATAGTTATCATAGGCACCATCCCAAAGACATTAGTTTAAGTCCTTACACTGTCCAAAATCTTCCCATCTCCATCAAATATAATTATCCGATGATGATTGCTGTCAGAAAGGAACAGGCGCTTGCCACTTTCATCCGCAGAGATACATGCTGTAAAAAAATGAGAGCTTTGAGAGTATTGTATTTTTCATTTCACCCCATCACTTTAAACTAAAAAGACAAGCCGTTACTATTCGTGAAAATGATACTAAGTGGATTGAATATCTTTCAGTTTTAGATAAACCAAACCAAAGTTCCAGTATTGAGCAGATCTTGATCTCATTATTTGCTCAAATTCATTTGATCCTCTTATAAAATTGCTGAAAAGCTGATGTACTATATGGAAAACCACAAGAAAATAGTGCCATAAAAGACCTATACCAGGGAAGTAAAGAAGTAAATTCTGCAAAGCAGTGCAATAATGGGGTTCCTTAGTGATCTCAGTTTCTTTTGACCAGGAGCTTTTCAAATTATGAACTGCAGTATTATTAACTTGGTATTGCACATTTAACTCCTCAAAGGCTGCAAAAGGGAAGCAGAATCAGAAGACAAGAAAGGTAGACATATGTGTATATACATGCGTGGAGAATAGTGTACCCACATGTGCACATGCCAATGCCATGCAAGTGCATAAATACAAGTAAAGGCAGAGTTCACAAACGATACTCATATCTAGATGATTTTTACTGTGAGAAGGGAATGAAATTCAAAGACAATGGGGAGGTTGGAAAAGCAATAAGAGAAAAAAATGGTCCAATATGGTATCGAAGAGCATGTCAAAAATTAGGAGGTTAGGGGAATAGAGAAGAATTGAGGATAATACATTTTTGGTCCATCTCATCTTCAGGCTTTATAAGTTATCTATGCTGCATGCATACATATTCCGCTGGTAACAATTATTAAACAACTAATCCAAATTAAATACTTGAAACAAAGACTTCAACATCTTTTTCAAATAGAAGACATGAACAAGCAAAAGCAGCAACTGATAAACAACAAAAGACAACTGATAATCTGTCAATCAGTACTTAGGATACAATGTTGAAGGTGAAGGCAACCATCCTAACTCCAATAGATAGCCTGAATTCATAAGTTATCCCTCAAAAGATGACTTCAATGTGCAAATTAAGGAAGCTCAAAGCTCACTGGATTATACTAAGAATTTTGGAGTTTAAAGGCTGTAAATTTTGGAATGAGAAGTAATATTTCAGTTTTCTAAAATGTAACAGAAACCAAAAGCAGCAATAGCTTCATTTTTTTTTATGAATGATTCTCACCATAAAAATGATTACATCAAAGTGAAGAGATTAGTAGTTACACATGAGATTTAAAAAAACAAAAATACCTTTCTCAAGCATTGCTAGATCCAGGTCCTTCACATGGAAAACTAAAGGATTCTTAAAATCTTTAGACAAAATGAAGCACGCCTCATCTGTCAACTAAATACATGAAGGGAAAAAGAAATCTTAATCAATCTACTTGATAAATATATAATGTCAAGAAATACAACAGAACAGATACTTATGAAAAAATTAGTCAACCATGGATTGTAATTTGAAGACCAACTTAAAAATCATAAAAGCAACATCAAATGGTAAGCTGACACACAGGCATATGCTAAAGCTTTAAAAGTCAGGACACAGCTTTATAACAACTCATAGCACAAGATCCATGCGCAGATTATTTCCTGGTTGAGGGTTGCACTGAGTTCTCAATGAAAGATATGGGCAAGTACATAAATAAAAAAAAATGTTAGCAGATAATAGTATCTCATAAGCTAAACAGCTCACTGATTCCTTCTGAGCAGCTGAGGAACCTTATTTTTGATGGCATGACATAATTGTGAGAGTATGATTTTGAAGTAAACTTCAACTCTCATATGTTTATGGAAAAAGATTTCATTCACGGGCAAGTATGACTTTGCAGCCATAAAATCCTATAAAATTATTAACTCTGTTTCAAAACTGTACCTGAGAGAAGTTTTTGTTTGACAACAAAATAGGAAATGTAATGTATTCTTTCATTAGCAATTGAATAAGTTGACTTTGATCATGAGCAGAGCAAACTGAAGTGCAATCCTGGAAACCAATAACCTGTAGCGAAGGGAACCTACAACAGCATAACATGAATTTTTTTTTTTTTCCTAAAGGAAAAGAAACCAATAATCGAGAAGCTTAAAGGAACAAATATCCACTAACTCTCTACCTCTGCCGAAGCAACTTCACTTTTTCGAATATAACAACCGGATGGCATCCTACTTTCTCTGAATTGTCAAAGAATCTTCCCGCAACAAATAAAAACGTCCCATCCTTCTTTAAAAAATCTTTGTTTTCGTCAACTTTATTCAACCAGCAATGATTAGGACCTAAATCGAAGATTTATGAATCCCATTATATCAGTTAACTAACACCAATTCAAATAAAAATGAAAAAAAGGGTAGTAAGGTTTGAATACCTTGAAGCTGATCAAAAGCAGATTCAATGAAAGACAATAAATGGGTTTCAGAAGGTGGGCGCTGAGATAGTTGTGAAATTGATGAGTGCCTGGAAGAGACTGTCTTTGGTAATTTAGAAGAAATCAAAAACACCCAAATGTTGGAACTAATGTTACATTAAAGTTATAAGCTGGTAATATTTTAAAATAAAAATTGCTTCATAAATTGCAAGAGAAAAAAAGAATTACCTGAAAATCTCTCGGCAAATCTAGTGTTCATTTCATTGCCTTGCTGAAGCAAAGGACTCGAAGAGGAAGCTATTGAGTTGAGTAATCGTCTAGACGATTGATAATGATAGCCTGAATTTGACAGAAAAGTTAATCAACACACACTTAACTGCAAAAAGAAAAAAAAAATGAATCAAGGAAAGGGCCAAATTATTAAAAAAAAAAAAACCTGAGGAAAAATTGGGCAAAAAGCTTGAAATTTTTCTGAGATGGCGGTGTCTCAAAGACATTTTCTAAGATATTTTTGAATGAAAATAAATTTCGAGGTTGGAATTTAACAAATTGAAAGCTTTTCCTTTTCTTTTTTTTTTTCTCCGCAATTCTAAACTTGAAATATGGAGTTAAGAAATAAGAATGGACATCGGATTAGGGTTTTCAGACTCCCGGTAGGGTTTAAGCTATCCGTTAGCCACCCGGGTTCAGTGGAAAATGTATTAGGCCCTGATTTAATTTGTTGGGCCGGGTGCCCTGAACCCAGTAAACTAAAGCTTTTGAGCCTTTCTATTTTGGGCTCCTAAGTAAATATTTATATATACATTTATATCCATTGATGTTACGATAAAGGTTGCGTATAAAAAAATAAATATTTTAATAATAAAATAAAATAAAAATTATATTATTTTTAATATTTTTATAAAAATAAATTTTATAAAAAATATTATCACATTTTAATCAAATTACATTTGCTTTTTTAATTTTAAACAGTATGGATTGCAAATTCTATTGATTATTTAATTCCTATTTCACTTTGCATGTCCCAATTGAATTGTTTCCCATTTTCTTTCTTGAAGAATAAAAAACCAAAAGTCACGTATTTTTCCCGTATATTTAAATTTGACATCCATTTTTCATGGTTGTGTTGCAATTTACGTCTTTACTTAACCCTTTTGAAACGTCCAAATAGAATTTAAATCATTTCTAAATTCAGTTTCTTTTCTCATATCATATCATATTCTTATTTATAAATTTTAACTAACAGTATGGTGCTTATTAATAAAGTGGACTAACCTTATCATAAAAAACATATATGGATCTAACAAATTGTGTGTACGTGTCATGTTTTGTTTTATTAATCAGTTGTGTAATATAAACATAGCATAAATTATTAAAAGTATTAAAATCTTAAATATATATGAATACGATATTTGTATTAAACAAATAGTGTAAATCTATTTCAACATTTTACATTGTATTTATTAAACGTATTATCTGTTGTGGTTTCGTATCATATCCGAAATTATAAATCTAAACATCTTATAAAAAAATATTAAAGTAATCCCAAAATTGAATTTTCGATTGAGGGCATGGCAAGCCATTGCAACTTTTTTTTTAATAATTATTATGTGTTATTTTTATATTATAACAGTATTTAGGCCATTATATATATATATATATATATCAATTTTAATATGTTAATAGTTCGTATTATACAGAATTTGGCACTTTAGTACGGTGATCTAGTGTTAATTTTTTGTGTGTGTTGTATTGTATTTTAGTTATTTTTGAGCTTCGTATTTCTGCTGTGTTTAAAATTACTAATTCTATTGGGCATTAGTCAAATTACTCTAAATTTTGTATTGCAATTTTTTATAAATTCTGACATATTTGTGTATTTATATCATACTTATATTATTTTTTGTGTTGTATCATATCAGTTATTTTCCCATTGTGTTTATGTGTGACAATATTCAAATAACTCCTAAATTTGTAGCACATATCATTAATGATTAGTTGCAAAATGATGTGATAATTTTTTTTTAAATTACTGAATAAAAATTAAGTTGTCAATAAAAATTTAAATATTAAATAATAATATGGGATGTATTGATATAAGTAAATCTTTTTGAAATTTTATGTGTTAAAGCAAAAGAAAAAATATTATGATGATTAAATATTAAAAAACCAATGTTAAATAATGTTATAAATTATGAGTTATTGTATGAGATGTTATGTTTTATATTTTATTTTTTTATCTTTTAATATGAAAATACATGATAAGATATCAATTCAATTTAAATAAATTAAATTGTTATATCTGTTTTATTTTTTTACATTTAATTAGATTTATATATTCGTATTATATCTATATTATTTTATATCTATATCTTATTTTAAACGTTATTCTTACTTAAATAATAAAATTAAAGCAACGCAAGAATTTAAATACTAATCAAAATAATTTCAAACCGATAAAAGAAACTTGATTACCCTTGGCATGTACTGATTCCCAATAAGGTTTAAACCTTCTCAAGCCCGATTAGACCAAATAATATTGGACTCAATATAATTATACAATATAAATATAATATATGAATACTATAATATGATATAAATATAAAAATATATTAAAATTTATATAATAAAAATTATTTTAAAAAATTATCATAGGAATACAAGTTTGGGAGTACCTTTGATCATTATTGATTAAAAAAAAAAAAGGCTATTTTGCTTGCTTTCATGCACACTTTAAAGCACAAACTCAACGTAAATGCGTTGCCCAACTCGCGACGATCGGTCTTAATTGCATATTTGATAAGATTCCTCGCTCTTCAATAATTATCCACAACTTCCCCACCATTTTTTTTCTACGTAATCATATTCTCAATGGCCTGTTATTATAATATAATGGTCTGATCCGTAGTTTGCTTGCTTAAATACCCATATCTGCTCTCTTTCTTGGTCAAAAAAGATCCGAATATGGAGAAACAAGTTTCCGAGTCCCAGCCCTTTGTTGCACTGATAGTTGGGGTCACAGGCATGGCAGCGTTGAGCTTAGCTGAAGCCTTGAAAAGCCCGAAAGCCCTTGCGGGTCCCTGGAGGGTTTACGGTTCAGCTCGGCGTCCGAAGCCAACCTGGTTCCCTTCCTCGCTCCTCGATCGATACATCGCCTTCGACGCTACCAATGCCGCCGACAATGATGATAAGCTTGCTCCTATCTCGAACGACGTCACCGATGTTTTTTAGTGTGGCAATCCAAGTTCCTGAAAATGACAAAGCAAATGTTACGGTTAATGCAACCATGTTGGCCAATGCGGTCAACGTGTTAAAGTCAGGACCAGATGCAAGACTTAGCCACATCACCCTTCAAATAGGGATCCAACATTGCATGGATCCGATGCACAATCCATCTAACAAGGCCCATCTCGTACCCATGAACCACCCTTCGTCGCGTATTTGCCCCGCTTGACATACCCGAATTTTACAACGCGCTAGAAGATTTTGTGGAATCATATGCGCCGCCGTTAACATACTCCGCACATCGCTCATCAATCATAATGGGCGCGTCGTCGAGCAGTGTATGCAACGCACTACTAACATTAACAGTGTATGCATTGATATGTCAATGCGAGGGTTTACCATTTCGATATCCGGGTACCCGATACACGTGGGAGCATTTCTGTGACATGTCCAATGCACGAGTGCTCACGGAGCAGCATATATGGGCCGCAGTCACGGCCCATGCCAAGAACCAAGCCATCGGTTGCACCAATGGTGATGTATTTACATGGAAGAGCTTATGGAAAAAGTTGTGTGACATATTCAATATCGAATTTATCCCTTTCGATGAGTCTAAAAACGTTGATTTCGTGGAAATGATGAAAGAGAAAGGGAAAGTTTGGGATGAAATTGTAGAAAAGCATGGATTATACAAGACCAAGCTGGAAGAAATTACATGTCCAGCTGCTGCTCCACTTTGGGATTCAGCATGTTTCTAGCATGAATAAGAGTAGAGACTTTGGGTTCTTCACGTATGCAAATACTCTCAAAAAGTATTGACATGTGGGTTGAGAGATACTGACACATGAAGATTGTACCTTAATTTGCTTGTATCTAGCGTTAGCTGCTATGTTTTCTTTTTTACTCTTTTTTCTATTGTCCTAATAAATAAATTGTTTGATTTCGGGTTCAACTTACATATAAGTTCATGCAGCTCAAAGTAAAATTAACTTGTAATTCATAATCTTTTAACAATATTTTATTTTCATTTATGACTTTTAAAAACTATATTTATTATCTACAATTTTTACTAATATTTTATTTTCATTCATAAATTTTAAAAATTACATTTTATTCATCCTTACTTTCATCAAATATATGTACAGATATATATATATATATATATATATATAATTTCGTCAAATATCTAGCTTCTCTATAAAGTAAATATGATGGATTATTATTGAGTGGAAGGTGTATGAAGGCAAAGAATTTTCAGGTATCTTGATATGACATGGAAATATAAAACTTTTCTTTTTATAAAAGAGGTCGTAATTTGGGAATAGAAAAAATATTGTAAATGTTAAGATTCGACTTTCATGTTTACTAAATGTCACCTCTATAAATGAATATATGAATCAACTAAATTAAACTTCGAATTCGATAATTATTTTTTCTTTTCATCACATCTTCCTCAGTCAAAAATTCATATAAAGCTAGACTGCTAGCTGCTTTAAATATTAGTCTTTTTCCTCGCTTTAACCCCCCCTATTGCCTCCCCTTTTGTTTGCCATATGCCAATATTCTTTTGTCTCAAAGAAGGCATCCAAGGAACTATATTTACTAAATAATTTGGAAAAAAAATTAAGGCATTTTTCCTTTTATATATTTTAAGAACATAGAGATTCAACCTTCAAATAATTTTAATTAGATAGTTTATTTATGAACTTCTGATATTCTCATACTTATGAATTAATGCCTATATAGAGAATATCAATTCCATTACTGCCCAAAGAAGCATTTATTAGAAAATTAAACTAATGGCAAAGTATGGTTTAGTTTATGGGATTTATTAGAAACCCCTTGAATTTTATACCAATTTGTTGCCATTCATGTGTTTTATTGTCTTTCTAAATCTGGATCTACTACTCTTCTAAAGAAGTATATAGTAACCATCCTTGTATTTAACAGGCATATCAGAAAAGAGCTATTGGAACCAAAGTCAAATTGTAGGAGAAGTTGTTGGGTAAAGTTGGGAAATATAAGTGGAACTAGGGGCATACATTGTTGGCTACGACCCAAGTCAACTAAATTTTAAAATTTATTTTATTATTTAAAATATTTAAAAAATATTAATTTTATAATTAAATTTAAATATAAAAATATTTTTAGTATTTAAATAGTAACACGAATTGAATAGATTCTAATTATTAAAATTTATCTTAACTTCGATCCAATTTTAACCGAAATAGGTAAATAATTTCACCGATTAACTAGTTTAGGTGGAAACCAACTTGTAAAATATTCTCATCATTTTAAGAGGGATTGTCAAAACCTTTTTCATATATAGAGGGTGGTTGATATTTTATCTTTGCTTTGACGTGAACTTCAAATGTCATTTGACAAATAGTCTTACATGTATTCTTAACCATTATCTCTTTATTTCTACTCATTTAGTAGCTAGTGGGCTTATCATGATCATGCATCTGTGAGAATGAAGTCATGCAATTTTAGATCCCATGTATGGTCAGGCTCAGGCAGGGGAGAAGCAGGGGTAAGTAGAATTTTTGGTCCTTGACTTCTTAACTTCTTTTATTTTTAAAATTTTTTAAGGTAAAAATATTAAAATTATTACTTTGAACTTTTAAAGTATTTATATTTTATATCTGATTCCCAACATAAATTTCTTAGTTTTGTCTCTAGGCTCGGGTCGTCGAGTTTCTAAAAATTCATTACAAATATCTCTACGTTCTCAAAAAAATTATCCATTTAATGTCCTGTCAATTTATAAAACGAAACACATGATATCATTTACTAACAAATTATTTTTATTTAAATTTTAATGACTTTTAAAATTTTATGTTTATTTATTTATTTATTAGTAAAATGATATAAATCATGTGATTTCATTAATGTTTAAATTCATATATTAATAATGTTTTAAATATAAATGCCTATCACAAGAACACTTTCTTTTCTATCTCATAATAAAACTTTAAAGACCAATCGATTTAGGAGTAAAAATCAGGGTTAATATATATACATATTAATTAAAATGATATGCTAAAGATCAAAATATTTATACCTATGCAACCCGGAAATTGTTGAATTGAACTAAGATTTTGGGAAAAAAAAAATAGAAAGACATAATAATTAGTCGAATCAGAAAGCATATGATTGGGTAATATTTAATTAAACGACAAGGAAAATGATAAAGAAATAATTACGAAATCATAGCTTTTGGCGTCTCGAGTCTCGACTTTCTCGGTTTTATGTGTTGGAGAAGGCAAAAGCAAAGTCTCCAAAATGACTGACCAAATAATTTCTTCAGACAAAACAAAAGTTCTTCCGATCCATCTCTTCTTCACTACCGACACAGATTTGACTCTGCTGTCATTTTTGGCCACCAGATACCCCCCCCCCCACCCCACCCACTAAAAGAAGAGAAAGGAAAGGAAACTCTGTTAGTCTTAAGACCATGCTAACGAAGACCCTTTATTCACGCGATAAATTATAGAGTTCAATATAAAAATATAAATTATTAGGTTTATATTAAACCAAATGATTTAGATTTCTTGAAGGAATATACACAAATAAGGTCTTAACATGAGAAAATAAAAAAAAATTAATATTAAAATTAAAATATTATATTTTTAAAATAATCATACCAATTAATTGAATAAAATTTTAGTAATAAATATTTCATTATACTTTGAAATGGGAGCCCGGAGAAGATTTTTAAGGGTTTTCATTGACCAAAGAAAGAAACCCACTACACCAAGGGTCTCACTATAGCTTCAAGATTTTACTAAATAATATAAAACTATCATATGAAAAGAAATTAACCTAATAAATTAAAAATAGATATATAACATATTATTGAATAAAATCTTACAAGAAATTAAAGTAAATATGTATACCAATTGCCTTCATCATCTATAGATGATAATAAATAGCATACGTACAAGTTGAAAAATATAGAGTACCTCTCTTTAATATACATTTCTAGTTCCAAAAAAAAAAAAAAGGTAAAAAAACAACAAATAGAATAAAATAAAAGTATTGCTTATGATGATGACGATGACAACGAAGGTAACAAACTCGCTTTCATAGAGGACAAGCAGCATTAATGGTGGAACTAAACGGTACTCATAGATTAACTCATGCCTATCATCTTCAACCCATAGTTTATGTCTCCACGAAATCGAACTTACTTATTCGAAATAGGGTTTGGACCGCTCGGAACTTCGTGAGCTTCGGCTCCAAACTGTCTATGTGAATTAGATTTTGATGATGACGACGACGATGACGAAGATGCTGAAGAAGAAGAAGAAGAAGTTTGCGCGTTTGGCGTTTGCCTGGGGTTCATGGTAGAAGAGGTTGATTTCGACGAAATATCTAAGAGAAGCCTCTTGAAAGGGGTTGATAAGGAGGTGGTGTTGGATGATGAGTTTACGGGGCTTATGGTAGGGTTAATTAGGAGTAGAAGAAAAATAAAGAAAAATGTGATGAGGAAGATAAGGTGAGAGTCGGATTTTGCAGAGGTCTGTGAGACTGTTAACGGTGACTTAGTTGCTGCCATGCATATACAATCAAGCAAAAGAAGTAGCTACCCCCACACGAACCCACAAGGGCTTAATATCGATTAACCAGCTAGCAACAAGCCTAAAATGACGGAGGAACCCAAACTTAAATAAAGGGGAAGTTTTATAATATGAAACATGTTGGGATATGGTTGATGAATTCCACCAAATAGCCCTTCGTTATAAGTTTATGAAATTGAATGTAGGGTTGAATTTGGAAATTAGAATATTATATAGAGATTTTTTGGATGGTTATTTTAGCACGACAGTAATGCCCTTACTAAAGTTTTTAATTTGTTTATATATTTTTTTAATACAAAGGTATCTTGTAAACTAAGTTTGGGTTCAAGTTTAATTTGTTTGATAAAATATATATTAGCAAACATATTAAATAGTTGGATTTGAATCATCCTTTCATCAACTTAAAAATTAAAAAAAAAAAAAAAGCTAAATTGGGTTGAAAATATAAATGAAATTGAAGAAAGGGTGTTGTGAAACACTAACTAATGTGACATTTTAGTCATTAATTTGGACCATATTGCAAATCAAATAATTAAATTAAAGAATCTTGAAAGATAAAAGACTGTGGCAACAAATAGAAAGAAATAAATGGAGGTGGTGGAATTGGAGGGGTAATGGATTGATCATGGTGGTAGCTTTTTTCTTTGCTTGGCCGGTATCCCCAAGAAATCTTTCTTTGACTTGATGAACCCTAAGTTGGGAAAAATATGTACCAATCATCTTTGTCCCTTTCTTTCTCCTGCAAATATGTAGGGTGTACCTTTTCTTCGTGTTGCATTCATTTTACTTTTTCATATCGTAATCGTATTTATAAAGTATTATATATTCATGTAAATTATAATATTTTTATGTTTTTATTATATTCGTATTATATAACGTATAGCATAATATTTCATATCATATTTTAATTATCTTTGATTTAAATAATATTCGTATCATGATCATAAATACCATATTTGGTCATGTAATCTTTAAAATAGCTGCAAGTAAAAGAGTAAGCAAAAGGGCAAGTGGAATACCAAAAAGGAAATAAAAGTGATGAACGATATTCGATGATAATAAGAGAGTGTGATAAAGGCCTTCAAAGTAATGTGGGTCTAAACTCCAAAAACAACAAATTAAACATAATTTGTAACTTTTCGGGCTAATTAAAGCTGAATACAATATCAACATAATAATAATTAAGGAAGCAACATTGCAATTAATTTTGATTAATTAATGATTACATCTTATCGAAGTGAACTTGCTACCTGCTGCTGCTTTGTCAAATTGAAGTCTTTGCTTTTCACCTTTTAAGGCAAAAAAAAGAAAGAGCAAAATAAATGCGGCAAAAGACGATAAGAATGTTCGAAAATTAATCAAAGAAATGAGGGAAATGCATGGGGATGCAAAGCAAGAAGGGAGCCAAAAGGCAAGGGTCTGGGCCTTGGAAAAACTTTATTTTAGTTGCTGTTTGTTAAGTGCCAATAATTCAGAAATGATTTGAATGTCTTAAAAAGATACTATTTAACTTAATTATTTTATATAATTATTTTTAAAAAAATATTTAAAATGTCGATATCTATATTATTTTTATCTCAAATCATAACTTACATTAGAAAAAAAAAAAAAAAAGAAAAACAATAAAACAGCCACTATTTAGTAATGCATCTTTTTCTTCTGGTAGTTAGCAGCAAATTTCAAGGTAACTATTCTGACCAAAGATGTCAACAAATTGAGGTAAGCTGTCGATTAGCGCTGCTCTGGTTGGCAGCCAGTTGGACTTACATCGAATTGAGCTTTGATTAAAAAATTTTATTTTGAATTAATTTTACTCAAATTAATATTAAAAATAAAATTTTTAATATTTTTTAATATTATTTTAAATAGTGATATAAACTTTGATTTGGTTTTAACTCAGTTACCAAGCTCTAAAAGTAGAACATTTCTACTCTAGACTCCATGTCTGACTGAAATATTTTGTCTTGGATTTTCTTGTAAGTTTTTCATTTTAAGCTTAGCTATCAGTATGAATTAATTACGAGTGTTACCAAAGTGAGAATTTGGCACTGTAGCAACTTTTAGTGCCCTTATCGACCAAATTAATAACAAAAAAAAAAGACATAAAAAATGGGGTCAAGATTTGATTGAGCATTATTGGTATATGTGAGGCAAATTATCAGCTAGGAAGCAGTGTTATCGACTAATTAAAATATTCTCTTTAATTAAACTTCAAGTGGATACTGAATTCATTCCTATTGTAGAAAAAAAATCAAACAGTTAAAATATGAACTTAAAAGTTGTTTTATTTAAATCTAGAGATGAACTTGATGAAATTTATCATCATCATTTATTAACTATATATATATATATATATATATATATATATAAAGAAAATATATGTTTGTAGTTTAGAAATAAAAAAAGAGATTATAAGTATTAAATTTTGAACTTTAAATTTGTTTAATATTATTTTCTAAAGATGATTATAAAAATCAACTGAAATAAATTTAAATTCAATTCTTTTTCACTTTTGAATATATAAATCATAGGTTTGTGGAATGAAATGTTAAGAAGAAATGAGTGATAAAGCAGTAAGTCTTTTATTTAGGATCTTTGATAAACGATTGATGGCAAATGATATCCATGAATTCCCTGATGATTGATAGCAATTATATCCCTTTCATGCAAGCAATCGCGGACGGCAATCCTTACTTTCCAACTACAAGCCTATCGGATAGAGTTTTGCACATTTTTTAATATATACATATATATATATATATATATATATATATAGGGAGAGAGAGAAGTAGTCATAGCTTTGAATAAAATCAAAGATACAAGGTTATAAATATTAAATTTTAAATTTTAAATTTATTATATATATCTTTTAAAAATGATTTCAAGAACGAGTTTTACAGATTTTGTTCACAAAGAAGAAACTATGCCCCGGCAAATTAATGACATCTACATATCGTTCTCAGACGAAACAACTTAGTCGTTAATCATATTTAACCCAAATTAAAAGATATCTAAACATAAAACCAAGAATTGGCATTAGAGACAAATATGAGAACTCATCCGTGCTCCAAATTTTACCACTCATTCTGATTTAAATCACAACGGTTCCAGTTCTCTAACTAATTTCATTAATATATATATATATATATATATATATATATATATATATATATATTGCAAAAAGACCGTAATCTAAAAGTAAGAAAACAGTTATATGCACTGGGAGTCAATATTTTAGGCCAGCTGGCTGAATGATATTATGACTATATGAACCAAACACAGAAAAAAAAATATATCTAACATACTTTATCATGATTCTACAATGATAACACAAAAAAAGTTTTCACCATAATTTTCTGTGAGAAAAACACCTAGCCTTGTATTTTGAGATCTGCCTTTTTCTTCGGTTTGGATAGTGATGCTTCATCACCGCCTTTCCTGCAACCTGTTCATAGTCGGACAACTCTTATAATCAACCAAGTCTAGTTCGTATTTGGCTAGACTTGAGTAAGAATTTTTACAATGTAAACCAAATCAACCCCTTCCGAATTATTATTTAAATAATAAAAAATATATTTATTTATATTTAATTATAAATATTAGTATAAAAAGAATCTTTAAAGATTATTTAAATAGTGAAATAAGCTTTCAAGCTAGTCTGAGCTTGGGTAAGGAAATAGAAAAAAATTTCACGTCACTACTCAACCCGACCCGCAAACATCTCTATGCAAAACCAATAACAAAAGTGTGTTTATCTCGAGCAAGTAGAACTCTATCCCTAATCTCACTAACCCTAGTTATTCTCATTAACAGATCTTAGCAAGGAAAGCTAGATTCACAGTTTCAGATTTTTGCCTTTAAAGAAAGTAGTGGACAAGACACCATGAATTGATTAATGTATAATAAGAAGTTTCTCAGCAAAACAGATAGTCATGTAAAGATGGTAGGGCACAGAGATTATCTTCTGAAAGGTATTTTTGCTTTTCCCAATCTTGTCAAAACACTATTAAATCTCTGTGCCTGTCAATTTCCAATGTCCTTTGTTCCCCCACCATTTTTCTCCATGAAACATTAAGAAATTCCACACACATGCATAACACCAGGCAATCAATCAAGAAACAATAATTTGATCAAAAATATTAATACATATTAGTTAATTACATGTATATAATTTTTAATCTGCATCTTTAACAAAATCGCATAGCAAGTGTGAAGAACTCAAGCGAGACTTAAGGCATCTTTATGACATAAATATCAAAGATTAGCATTTAGTGCAAAGCAATTGAGGCCACTTTGGCTAGCTAACTAATCCCTAAAGTTAGAGCCGATGGGTGGGCGGTGGGCACAACTGGCTCAACAGCCTCAGTTACCAAGTCAAGTCCCAGCGAAATCTTGAAAACTCCCTCAACTTATTCAGGCATACCATCAATTCCGAAATTTCTATTCCAGTCTCACTGCCCAAGGTGCATGTGTGCTATGAAGGTGCCCCCATATAGCAGTGAAAAAGACCCAAATCTTCTCTCTCAAACTCAAACTCAAACACAAACACAAATCACTACACATAAATGCACATGCTAAAAGCAATTTGATAAATACATGTCATATGGTTCTAAAGTCTGGGGCGTTTAGATGGGCAAATTCCACATTAAATCAGCACAGATGGAAATGAAACCATCTGGTAAAAATCACACATGAAAAATCAACAATAAAAGGTGTTCTTAACATAGAACTGAATCAGCTCCTCATAATTTATTGACTAAAAGAGTTAGAGAAGCATCAGGCTGCACCGAGGCAAAAAAAATTTTAACTTTTCGGTGAAACGATGCACAGATCATGTTCCTATGGATTGCTACATCAAGCAAAAATGAATACAATAGAAATTTGTGATAAAAAAAAGAGGTACCATTTACATCTCACTTCCATCTGAGGGACTGCCTAATTCCTGTATAGATGAGTCCTAATGACCTCCCAATCAAGCAAACTAGAAAAAATGAGATGGCATTGCTGACTTTGTCGATGATAGCTCTAACCATAGGCATGCTAATGTCAGAGAACTCAAGGAACAGGCTGAAATAGTACCTCCTGTAGCAAAGTGAATACCGGATTAAAAACTATATCTTAGTTTATAAACATTAAGAATCAGAAAATATCTGAAAAATGCAGCAAGATCATAAAATTCAAGCACAAATTCATGGTCTCCAGTTGGCTCTAAATGAAGAAATATTGATTTTCTTAATCCCCGGTATTTAACCAATCAGTACTATTATATTCATATATTCATTAGATATTCATGTAAAAAAGATTGGAAGAACCTTTGAGTCATTTGATCCATGCCTCTTTTTTCCCTAGGATCCATACCTTAACTTTAGAAAGAACAACTGTTTTATGAAGGTTAACTAAAAGGGAAATAGACCTTAGGCATGGCTCATCACTGATTTGCCACACTTTTACAGAAGTCACAAGGTTTTCAGTGTTGAATTATCATAGATAGAACACACCAAATTGAGGAAGACAAAGCCTAACTCTTGCAGTTCAGATAAAAGTTTTGGCCTGAGGCATTAAAAAATAATCGATATATAGAAAAGCAGACAAGCGCGATGCCACAACCGTTAGCAAGATATACTTCTGCATTCATCTATCTATGAGAGTATACTTTCATAAAGGCAACAGCATTTGCGAATCATTATTTCATGCCATTCTACTAAAGTTATCCTTTCCAATCAACATCATGAAACTTTCTCAATCAGCACTTTCTAAAATGCCTAGCATTAATAATGAAGAATGACATCATCACTTCTGAAAATATTTTTTAACCACTACGTTAATCTATTCCACCAAAGCATGTTTAGTTTCACAATTTTTATAACTGCCCACACTATTTGAGATAATAAGAGATCTTCAAGCACAAATCTAGTTGGGTAGAGCTAACTTTTAAATACTTTGAGATAATTATATAAGAGGGGTATATCCAAGCCACTGAAATTAACAAATTACAATCATAAGAGATAAAACTGCCATAGAGTTTCTTTGTATCTAATCAATTTCAGTGTTATTCCAAGATAATTTTCATCCATCAAAGATCTGTAAATTACAATGGATGCAAGCAAAGAAATTATTTATGGTGAAAGGGCATGGAAAACATACCACCCTGTCAAGGCTCTTAATTCCTTGGTGCGTTTTACAGACATAGAGAATTGGCTTATCACAACATACTGCAACGAAGTAGTCACACTTTCATGTTTCTTTAGTGTAAGCTTCTTCCACCAACTATAAGTTCCAGCATAATCAGTGCTTTTTTCCTCAATGAATTGGCTCTCAAGCGTGTAGAGGTCAAAGCGATCCTCATACATTGATACAATTGCCTCCAGATTTCGATACAACCACTGGTTTAAAGCCACCTGTTATACAACCAGAAGTTCAGATATTTAGCGCAAAAATCAATAGTGCGCTAATATCAACAATTTCAAATCTTCACACATTGCATATATCGATATTATCTCATTAAATAACCATACATATCTTTATTATCTGACTCAATAACCATTCACATTTATGACGAGCACTAATATCGCATAAAAGCTTTCAGAAATTCTTAAGTCTTTCCAATATGAGAAACAATTCCCCCCCTCAACACACCACTCATCAAAAGAGAGCCGAAAATAAACACTATTGAAGTGCTCCAAATTCAGAAATGTTTTCATGTAAGCCTTATACTTAGCATCTAGCTATAAATATTCATAGACATAAATGAAACAGTTTTACAGATATGTATCTGCGAGAAGCTTGAAATAACATGAAAAGGAGGTAAGGGCAAGAAAAAAAAGCCTGGATGATTTCTGCCATAAGCGAAGTCATAGACCTGCTTAGAGTCTGTACTAAGTCAACAAACCCAGTCTGCTCAATCAGTCCATCCATCAAACCTCACAATGAGAGCCTCATTCTTTTACTTCCAGGAAAAAAACAGAAGTAGAAAATATTTTCACGAAAATAATGAGTTGAAGACCGACAGCTGCTACCACTAAACTCACTAAGAAAAACAGCCATACCTCATTACGCAACCTTTGGAGTGCACGAGTAGATAAATTACAGATGGCTAAACCCAGACTATTCACTTCATCAGACAAATTGCCATCAACAGAAATAAGCTCCAAATATGTACTTGCTATCCCATCTGCTATAGTTATCACCAGATCTTCCAATATGGAATCTCCGTATAAAGTAAACAAGCTTTGGTCATAACAACAACCCTTCCTGCAAAAATAGATAAATGAAACAATAAGTTTTCCTAACAAATATTTAGCATATTTTTGACAGTAGATTTGAATGAAATTAAAAGAAAGAGCGGATGTCAAGGCCTACGTATATTGTACCCAAAAGCAAGTTATCGTCCAGCAATATGTAGCAGTAAATATTTATAAATACAGTGAACATCAAAGACAGAAATCTTTTTCTTGCTGGCATGATTATTCTGCCAATTGCCAAGTGATGACAATACCTGCACAATGATAGGTTCTTCAATAATCCTACTTTGGAGAACCAACAGTGCAAATTACCTCCGTTCAGTTCCTTATCTGGAAACAACTAATAGTATGCAAACCCAAATAAGATCTCATTAACGGTCACATTACTAGCGTCTGTACCATATCTGGCAATCAATCTAGTATTACAACCAGGGGATTGGCCAGGGAATATGGTATACTAGATAGAATCATATCTATTAAGATTGAAATTTCTGTAAAAGTAAACGCAACTAGATGCAAAAAAAACTATGCTAACATATCTTTATTAGTACATATACAACTTGTCAGCAATCTCCATCCCTATATTAGCAAATAGATGCATAAAAAAATTACTTGAAATTGTTTCTAAAGAGAAAGAACCATGCAGCAAAAAAATGCATGCAACAAATGATAAGATTAGTAGCACTAAAAGTAGCTTTTACTACCCAGAAATTCATATTATACAAAGCCCTAGAGTAATACATAAAGGTATAAAACATAGAGAAACAAAAATCTTGGAACAAACTATATTAAACACAACAAGAATCAGAGACAGTTTATTCTACCTTAGAGAACCAAATCTAAGAAAATACAACAATTCTGCATACAGATTTTCCTTCCCTGACGTCGTAATATTTTGTAAAACTGTGTCATCTGCATTTAACTTCTCAGTTATCAGAGAAACAATCTCCTGTCAAAAGTGGGAAAGAAAAGGATGTTTTATTCAAACAAGCTAACAACACAACAAATCATAAAGTTGTAAAATTATTGAAGTACCATTTTATTGGTTTCAAGTCCAAGTTCCTTTTCCAGCCAAGCAAAGCATACGGGCTTACAGGATTTTTGAATAATTCTGGAAAAGGCTATCAACCAATCATCTATCTTGCCAGTATCAGAAGTACCAACATTGTTTTTCACCTGAAAAAAAAAATTGAAACATTCAAGAAAATACAAACTTAATAGATAAGAAAAATAATATCCAACCGAATAAGCATGCATTAGGGATTTTACTAGAAAAGGCATGAGACATTTCTATTTAATAAGATCAAGCCAATAAATTTATTTATTGAAGTTCCATGCTCCAAGGGTGTCTTTATTGCGAATCCAGAAACTAATCACAAGAGATGACCCCTTATTAACACAAGTTGGCATCCATGAATTTATAAACTAGACTTTTCAGAATAACAATAAGTCTTTACACATGCAAGCTCAGATCTATTTCATGGTCTGTGGATTCAGTAAACAACTCAGGAACCCATTCATTATGAGGGAGTTAAATATAAGCGCTTGTTTGTTTTTTTTCCTCAAGTTCATACATTTGATTGTCCTAAATTAAAACTCAGAAAACAAACGTGCTATAAGTTTTTGGCACACCTGGATTTTTGTCCCATTATCCCATGCATTACTTGCCATGAAAACAACCTTTTCATTCTGTATATGAATGATGCAAAACATGCAGTTTCATTGAAAATAATGAACTTCTATGAATTAAATTGGGTACAAGGAAATAATCAAAGCAACTTGCGACTAAGGAACCAAAAGGGACAGTGCCTGCCTCTTCCTCAAGTTGCTGAAGAGAAGCCAAAAGCAATCTTATCTTTGGACCTTCAGATACAGCATACAAACTTAAGGGCCGCTTTGCACATTGTTGCTCATTAAGGACTGCATTTCTGAAATCACCCTTGCGTTCAATAGTTTCTAGAGAATCCAAAAGTTTTCCTCTTACTGCAACCCAGGCATGCTTCAAATTATCTTGGTCACTGTTCATCCTGGTACTGAATTTATAAAGTAAAAATGCCCACAGTAAATGAAAGAAACAAGGCATACACATGCCAAAGCACGGCACCTAAGTACTAGATGAAAAGAAAAAAAAAGGCACTACTATTCCGTGAACCATATATGAAGGAAAATATTCATAGGATTATAAATATTTGATACGCTTACCCTTACCTACCAGAAGAGGTTGAGCCTTGGGGAAAGGCATCACTGTCAGCTATGTTCTTTTGAGATGTGGAACCGGACCTTTCAAGAGGAATTACTCCAGCCATATACGTAAGAAATATACTAGTCATCAAAAGTAATTGATCACTGACGGTAATCAAATCAGAGGCTGTTATACCATCAGAGTCCACCAAAGACCACGCGCAAGCAGACCTCAAGGTAGTTTCCCCGAAGCAGGAACTTACTTTCAAATTTGAGAGAAATGGATTATCAACGTTCCATTTTCTCCATGATGAAAGGCAGAAAACTTTACAGCTCCCATAAGAAAATTTGCTACAAATAAAGCAACAAATGCAAATATGAGGATTATCGCAATGTCTAACACCGGAGAGAAAATTATGCATGTAACTTTTAAAACTCATTTGCAACTGAAAAACTTAGCCGTGCCCGTGCCCGTGTGTTGGACAAGAAGATGCAGTTAAATCTACTAGTTTGACCAAGGAGACGCTATCCAAAACATATTGAAACTTTAGAATCTCCATTAAATTCTTGCAAACAAACAAGAAATCAAATAATAATAAAGGATGAAAAAGCTCAATACAGTTTAAAAAACCCCAAATCATGTTCAAAAGAAATCACGAATAAACTATATATCATCAGATTGAATTGACAGACCTTGGCGGCGCCCTGAAATTGGAACTCCGATGCACAAATCCTCTCTGCTTAAGAAAATTTGGGTGCAAATGCAGCTTGATACATGACGGTAAAGCTGCACATTCCGCCATTTGATTATTTTAAAAAAGAGGATAGCTCTTTCCAGTTTCCACCGAAGCAATCACCACATTTCCTTTGGCATTGACCAAATAAATCCCACAAACACCAAAAGGAGAAAAGCTTATAAGGGCATTGGAAATTAGAGCAACGCGGCGGTTAGGTTTGGTTACGGATTTTCTTAACCCAAAAAAAAAAAAAAAGTTGATAATTTTTAATTTATGCGCTTTGATTGGAAACATGGGGGAAAGGAGAGGTTGGAAAGAGAGGGGATTGAAATAAATAAATAAATAAATAAAATAAAAAAGAAGATTGGAAATGTGCGTACCAAGTTGTTTCCGCTCCACCCCATGCTTCTTTTTTCCCTTTGTTTTTGTTGCAAAACTTAATTTGGACTTTTTTTATAAGAAAGCCCAAGAAGAAATACTATTTTTTATAAGCCCGACAAAAGCCCAATAATAAATCTAAACCAAATCAATAATAATAAAAAAATTCAGGTATCACTTTTGGCGAATTAAACCGATGTTAAATATAAATCCAAACTTGACTGGTGAAATTAAATTCACAAATCAAGGTTTAAAATATTTTTATATATTAATAATATAGAAATTACAAAAAATGCATGTAATTATTAACGTTTATTCTATATTTATAAAATTTATTATTTACTGGTAAAAAATTTTTATTTGGCTAAAATTTTTTTATTAAAAATATTATATCATTAAATTTATTTAATTATCATCAATAAAATTTTATTAAAATTTAAATTTATTCTCAATTTAAATTTAGCATAATTTCTAACATTAGACAATTTTTTTAAATAAATATTTTTAGTTTAATTCTTTTTTAAAGACAAAATCATGTCTAAACGAGTTGGGCCTGGGTTTATTTAATTCACTCCCTTTTTTCTATTAAAAAAAGGGGTCAGCGACGAGCCATTCTTCAGCAAAACCCTAAAAATTAAAGGAAAAAAAATCATTTTTTTCTTTCTATCTTCCAAATTCCAAACCCCTAACGTTGCCGCTGCTTCTACTAACCACCAAAATCTTTCATCAAAATTTCTAACTTCGACGTAAAAAGAAAGCAAAAATGGTGAAGAGGAGCAAAAGTATGCAAAACCATATTCTCTCAGTTTATCTTTCTCTTTCTTTTTTTTTTAGGTGTCGTTTCTAAAATTTTTGGTTATATAATTTTGCAGAGAGCAAGAGCAAGAGAGTTACATTGAGGCAAAAGTACAAGGTTATAAGAAAAGTAAAGGAGCACCATAAGAAGAAAGCTAAGGAAGCCAAAAAGTTGGGATTGAAGCGTAAGCGAAGGGTTGAGAAAGACCCCGGTATCCCTAATGATTGGCCTTTCAAGGAACAAGAGCTCAAGGCTCTCGAAGCTCGTCGTGCTCGGGCGCTTGAGGAATTGGAGCAAAAGAAAGCTGCGCGCAAGGAGAGGGTGATGCTTCAATCTCTTTTTTTTTTAATTGAAAAAAAAAAAAAGAACTTTTTATTGGTTTTACTATTGTTTTGGTTGTTGGGTTGTGTTTTTAATTGGAATTTTTTTCATTGATAATGGTATATTGAGCCATTTATATTTTGGGT
This sequence comes from Adansonia rubrostipa, assembly GCA_038381775.1. Lineage (NCBI taxonomy): Eukaryota > Viridiplantae > Streptophyta > Magnoliopsida > Malvales > Malvaceae > Adansonia > Adansonia rubrostipa. Next base: position 5,337,974 of record JBBYHM010000006.1, on the reverse strand, counting down.
AACTTATAATGCTTTTTAACACGAACGTTGATATGTTTGGGTGAATTTTTTACTCTGATATCTTGGTCCCTTCTGGATTTTGCTATGAAGTTGCAATTGTTTACTTTATAATCTATTGGGCCTTTATGATTTTTCAGGCAAAAAAGAGGAAGATGGGGATATTAGAGGATGATGAAAAAGAACAAAGTATTGGAGAGGGGAAGAGCATTGATGGTTCTACTGGAATTGTGAATGCCCGTGGTAAGTTGATATTAAGGTGGAGATTGATTCGTTCTTGGTGGATGGTTCATGTTATTGATGTGTCTTTTTATTTGCAGATAACTCAGACAGAGCTTTCTACAAGGAGTTGGTTAAAGTCATTGAAGCATCAGATGTCATTCTGGAAGTCCTTGACGCTAGAGATCCTCTTGGTACCCGTTGTGTTGATATGGAAAAGATGGTGATGAAATCAGGCCCTGATAAGCACCTAGTGTTGCTTTTGAATAAGATTGGTATGTTCTTCATTTCACTTGTCTATCTACTCAATATTTAGACTTGTGAAGGAATATGTCAAGTGTTAGAAATTTCTAGGCATTGACTCCATTTACCCTTTCTTCCTTGACTGTTTTTAATGAAAACTTGTTGTTCAGATCTTGTTCCTCGAGAAGCTGTTGAAAAGTGGCTCAAATATCTTAGGGAAGAGTTACCGGCTGTTGCCTTTAAGTGCAGCACTCAGGAGCAGAGATCAAATCTAGGGTGGAAATCTTCTTCAAAGGCAGCAAAGCCTAGTAATCTTCTGCAAACAAGTGACTGTCTTGGAGCAGAAACTCTCATTAAATTGCTGAAAAATTACTCGAGAAGTCATGAGGTACATTTAGTTGTTTTCAGACCAAGATATGGTTTTCTCTGGTTGTTGATGCTTGGTGGAATTCTTTTTTCTTTATTTGATGCTTGTCTGGTTTATCCGCGTGTTCAAGTTCATGTTGGAGTTTGAATGTCGTTTTGTTTTATTGCAAGTGTTCATAATTTTGCATAACTTATTTTTGCAGATAAAGAAGTCCATAACTGTGGGTGTTATTGGCCTGCCTAATGTTGGCAAGAGTAGCCTAATTAACAGCTTGAAAAGATGCCATGTTGTCAATGTTGGTGCTACTCCAGGGTTGACGAGATCCATGCAAGAGGTTCAGTTGGACAAGAATGTAAAATTGTTAGACTGTCCTGGTGTTGTTATGCTGCGGTCTAGTGGGAATGATGCATCCATAGCTCTTCGTAATTGCAAAAGAATTGAAAAGTTGGATGATCCAGTTGCTCCAGGTAATTCAACCAGTTAATTTTGTGTTTCATGTAGCTGACTGCAACTTAATTGGGACTAAGTCATAGTTTAGTTGATATGAGCTTGGTTAGAGATTTAACTATCAAAAAAAGAGCTTAGTTAGAGATTTAACTTTTTCTGCTGCATTGGTATTTAGTCGTGGCTTTGGTGGGAAGTCTAAATATTATTATAGTTTTATTAGAAGAAATACAAACTAGACTTCCTTCAATATATATATATATATATATAATCTTTTCTAATTCATTTATTTTGAATAAAAATGGTTATGATGTGGGATGATGAAGAGAAATGAAGAGAATCAATTTCTCTATGAGATTAAGATTGACCTGTGAGATATGTAGTGATATGTTGATGCATATTCAACTGCATTGTTTATCTAGGCAGGAATCCTTGAATGGCAAATTGTTTGGTCTCCACTCTCAACTATTGGCAATATTTTAAATCGTCTTACCAATTTGAGTTAGCAATACTAATTTGTATTCCTCCTTTGTCAACGAAACAGTGAAAGAGATTCTCAAGCTTTGTCCAGAAAGACTGTTGGTGACAATATACAAGATCGCAGCCTTTGAAACAGTTGATGAATTCCTTCAGAATGTGGCCACTGTACGGGGTAAGCTCAAAAAGGGTGGTATTGTGGATGTTGATGCTGCTGCAAGGATCATTCTGCACGACTGGAATGAAGGTATGCATGTGAATGCATTTTTTTTATTGGCTAGTTTTCCTCACTAACTTTGCTAGAAAATCTGAAAAATAGAAAAATTAAATGCTTAGGAAGAAATAAATTTTGGTACCAAGTTTAATAAATTGGTATGCTTCAGGTAAAATTCCATACTACACCATGCCCCCTGTCAGAAATCAAGAAGAACCTTCAGAGTCGAGGATAGTTACGGAACTTGGAAAAGAGTTTAATGCTGATGAGGTTTACAACACCGAATCTTCATTCATTGGAAGTCTTAAGTCAGCGACTGATTTCCATTCAGTCGAAGTTCCCCCTCGCCACCCCCTCAACTTTGATGAGAGTATGCTAGAGGTTTGTGATTGCTTTTATTATTATTATTATTATTATTATTATTATATGTGGTTCCTCAAGCTGGCTTTTGCAATTGCTTTCCCAACGGGTACTCATTGTAATTTTGATACTGATGCGGATATGACCAATGAGCATATGTTACATGGCTGGTTGTGGTTATTTCTAATATTTAGCTCTGCATGTTAAAAGCTGGAATAGCTTGAAGTACTGATGTTTTGCTCATGCAAATCTGTTGTTTTTTTGGTGCACCTCAGGATAATGCCCAACCCTTCCCATCAACCGAAGGTGATCAAACCCAAGAAGATATATCTCAGGATGGTGGTAATGAAGAGCCCATGGCTTCTGAACAAGATGATGTTGAAAAAGCCAAGTCAAAATCTTCTTCAAGCAGGCAGAATGAGAAGTTATATGCAGTAGAAGGTATGCTCAACACAAAGATGAAAAGGGCAGAAAATAAGAGAAGGAAGAAGGCTAGAAACAAATTAACCTCAGGGGACGATGCTATGGATGACGACAATGATGACGACTATGACTTTGGTGTCGATTACGTTAAGGGGAAGGGTCAAACTGCTACTGGGGTGCCAATGTCCGGTATTGAAGTTAATGAGTAATGAGAATTAACCATATCTAGAAAATGTCTGTTGGTTCTTATTTTCTTTTCTATTTTATTGATAATGTTTACACTGAACCAGATATGAGCAATTTTGCTTAATTCCTATTTTCTTTCCTGAATTAATTCCAAGAATTATGAATTTGGGTTTTCAGTCTTTGATTTCAGATTCGAGTGACCTAGTTGTTGTTGGCCTTTGAACAAGTTTGTGTTAGATACATGGCATTTCCTGGAGAAAATGAAGTGGGCAAAAATTAAAAAATGGAAACTCTTGTTTTTAACCAAACAATAATAAAAAATATTGGAAGCTCTCTTTTTAGGCGGAGAGCATAAAATATTTGATATATACTTTTATTCAATATTCATACTCTAATCTGGATAAAGAGGCTATAATGAATTCTGGTTTGGGTCCATTTCTTTCCTTCCAGGAAATTACTCAATTTATACGTTAGCCCCATCGGGTGCAGAACTTGAACACTATTGTAACCATGTAAGCACTAGTATTTCTTATTCGTACTTCTTTTCCGACGTCTGTTTACTCAGGAAGATAAATTTACAGCTTGCTCCAGCTATAATTAGATAAGTGAAATTCAAAGAATCATTGATATCCATCATTATGTTTATAAAATATAATATTTAATATATATATATTTATATTCTCAACGAAAGCAAAGCTAATAAAACATGAAATTCAGAAACGAATCAAAACACAAAAATAAACCGACAAATAATACTTAATTTTGGAAACCGCAGTCCTCATCTCAGGCACAAAAGTTAATGCCAAAGAAACGAACGGAAGGGGATTTTTATTTGCAAGAAACATATGAGTGAAGTGTAGGCCTGAAGCAGCAGCACCTGCTCCAGTGACGGTTCTACAGTCGAGCAGTCACAGCGCTACTCTGGGGAACACTGGCCCCAGGCCCAGCAAAACTAGAAACTAATGAGGATAGTTATCTTTCGAATCCAATTAAATCACAAAATAATACTAAATTAATAAGTTTAGCAAGCGTATTTATTTATTATAAAGAAATTCATACTAAATTTTCTGTTTATTAAGGCTGATTTAAGCCCTATTTAGAATCCACTACGCTGGGTTCCCTAGGATTTTGGGGGATTTTCCTCCCAAACACACTGGACTCTCATTGACCGGAACTCCAAAAATCTATGTGAGGAATTAGATCATCGGTGGAAGAGAGTAATTCCCTTTTACTATCTCCACCATTTTTATTTTTAAATATAAATATAATTTTAATAGTTTTTAATTATCATTTAATATAAATATTTATTTTTTATTTTTAATAAATATAGTTTTTGATTATTTTTATGTATTAATAGTAAATATCTAATATCATTTATATTAAAAACATAATTAACTTTATATTTTATATTTATATAATGGTATGTATTTATTTTTAAAAAATTTATTATTTATTAATGAGATTTAATGGTATAACTCACGGATTGTGTAAAGACCTAAAAGAAAAAGTGAGAAAATTATTTCTTCAAATAAAAAAAAAGAAAAACTGTGACGGGCCAAAGCTAAATTACAAACTTTCGATCAAATCTCCCAATAGTATTCAAATTTCGAAGCACAGACTCCGTGGCATGGCATCACCGTTAATTTTCATACACGCAATGATGATAAACTAAAACCCTCAAAAATGTTTGAAAAAAACAAGGGGAAAAAGAAGGTTAAGGAACAAGTCACGGTACCTTGCTTTTCATCTAAGCGAAAAAGAAAAAGGAACGATAAAACCCTTTTCCATTTCTCTCTTTCTTTCTATCTTATTTCCTTTCCAAATCAAAAACCTCGAATCTCGAGTCCCTCTCGCTCTTTCTTTCTTCTAGGATTAGGGAGTTAGGGGAAGTGGGGACGATTTTTCTGTGATGGGGCAACAATCTTTGATCTACGCCTTCGTGGCGCGAGGCTTCGTGATTTTAGCCGACTACACTGAGTTCACCGGCAACTTCACCGCCATAGCTTCTCAGTGTCTCCAGAAACTTCCGGCTTCCAACAATAAGTTCACTTACAACTGCGACGGCCACACCTTTAACTATCTCGTCGATAACGGCTTCAGTATTCTCCTATCTCTGTTTCCCACTTTTTTTTTTCTTTTGCTCATTTTGTTTATTTGTCTATCTCCGATCTGCCTTTTTATTGCTTCTTTGATCCGACAACGAAGTTCTTTCTATTCTCGATGTTGTTGATCGATTCTTCTTTGCTGTTTCTGCCTTTTTTTTCTTCTTTTAACTATTATCTCTTATTTACGTCGCTAATGATTTTGAGAATGTGATTATAGATTATATTGTGTGAGTGTTTTCGATTATTAAAAATAATTGTGTTCAGCGTACCTTGATGCGCAGGAAAGGGAAAAGCGACAGAATCAGTTTATATTTATTTCTATTTTAGGAAAAGAGTTAGTTAGAGGTGCCATAAGTGAAGTATGCATCTATCTCTTTATCATTGTAATGCATGCTTTAACTTGTAATTGAAACTTTCCAAAACCGAGGAGTAAAAACTAGAAGATTGATATGTCTGGCTGATTCGAATGAATTGTGACAAAGGTCTCTTAGCCCCATGTTGAAGCAAATAACATTAATTGCATTCGGATACTAAAGCAAACACTACTACATTTTAATGAATTGAAAATTAAGTACTTAGTTAAACTCTTCTAAGCAACCGAAACCTGTGATTGTACATTAATATGAACAATCATGTATGAATGTGTGTTATAATTTAATCATTTTCCCATTCTTAGCAAAATACGATTTTAATTTTGTTTTTGTTTAGTTTTTCTTTTTTAGGAGGCAAAAAGTCAATGCTAATAAAGGTAGTAGCAAAAACAATAACCAAGTCAAGCAGATACGAGTTCGCAGATATTGCTTTCTTTTTAAGTTATCTCATGCGTAAGCTCTAAATTACCTGTTGGAGGTGGGGGCTAGAGTGATCGGAACCTTGCTCAATTCTGATTCAGTCCTCACATTTTCCTGAGTTTGCTTTTGCTCATATTATGATATGTTAAAAAGCCTTATGTTCCATAACATTTTACTACTATCATTAATTGTAAACAATTCATTGTCTTCCTTAAACTCAATTCCAGTGTATTGTAAATTCTAGTGATCATATAAAGTATGATTCAAATGTTTGGCATTTTCAATATTTTAATTTGATGACATTCTTTGCTTACACTTTCCCTTTATGTATCTATTGGAGAGTTCTTAACTTATTATGTAATTCGATTACGTTAACAAATGGTTAGTGTCCGTTCTTCACATGCCTTATAAGTAGAAGAATAGGCATGTTTAGCCTTTTAATCTTCACCTATACAGTGAAAGACTGAAAGTTGAGGTGTTCATTTTAAAGGTACATTTGATGCTTGCATGATGTTTTACGGTACCGTTGCATCATAACTTGTGCTGCATCATCGGTTATGAAACAAGGCTAAATCAATTCTTGCTTGAATTGACTTCTTGCTCTTTGCAGCTTACTGCGTGGTTGCTGTTGAATCCGCTGGGCGACAGGTTCCAATTGCCTTTCTTGAGAGAATTAAGGAGGATTTTACCAATAGATATGGTGGAGGAAAAGCTACAACTGCTCCTGCAAACAGCCTGAGCAAGGAGTTTGGGTATTTTTTTTTTTTTTCTTTGAGCATTAAATAGATTGTCTTCCTTGTTGTCAAGTACATTGATGCTATGTCTTCATTAATTTTGATCTAGGCCAAAATTGAAGGAACATATGCAGTATTGCATTGATCATCCCGAGGAGATTAGTAAGATTGCCAAAGTGAAAGCTCAAGTTTCAGAAGTCAAAGGAGTTATGATGGAAAATATCGAGAAGGTGATTCTTGGCATCTTTTTGCCTTATGTACATGATAACATGGAGTGCAATGCAGGGATTTTAAGTGGGGAAAAAGTCCAGCTTTACAAATTTCTGGATCATGAATACAAGGTTTTAGGATCCTGTTTTTCATTAATTAATTATTTTGCAGGTTCTGGACCGTGGTGAGAAAATTGAGCTTCTTGTGGATAAAACAGAAAATCTTCACTCTCAGGTCAGCAAATGCATGTCATATTGTTCTATTTTTATAATATGGGCAATGTTCTTTAATGCTGCATTAAAGATGGATCATAAACGGGGCATTATTTGGGCGTCTTATGTAACTGACTGTTAAAACCATACTAACCTCTGACAGGAAAATAAATTACTAGTGTATGTGTTGAAATTTTGTTAGCATAGTGGCATCATAAGTTAAGCTCCAATGTTTTGTAAAACTGCACTGGCCATAGATCATAACAGGGAAGTATTTTGGCTGGTTCTCTGACTAACTGGTAAAACATGAATATAAAAGTACTAACACATATTTTAAAATAATTGCTTCTTCCACCAATAGTGCATTTCTTTCATTTTAAAATCATTTATCAGTACTAGTCTTCTAAATTTAAAGGCCTAGCCAAATTATTCAATTTAAAAACCTGAAAATTTCTTTACATAATTGTCCTACTGTTAATTCAAAATTACAGGTTACGTATTTTGGATGTTTGTCTTAAGTTTACTTATCATGTGAAGTGGGTAAACGTTATTTGGACATTTTTGTAGGCACAAGATTTCAGGCAGCAGGGAACCCAGATGAGGAGAAAGATGTGGTTGCAGAACATGAAGATAAAGCTGATAGTTCTTGGAATCCTGATCGCCTTGATTCTCATCATCGTACTGTCTGCTTGTGGTGGCTTCAAATGTTGACGAAATTGCTCATCTGCTCATCGATCTTTGTTACAGTTACAAGTAGTATCGATGCTCCTCATAGTTATAATTATAGGTATAGTTTTCTCTTTTCTCTTTTTGTTACACGTGCTTTTCTGCTGTAATCCATATCAGAAGACTGTTTGTCTGCATGTCTGTTTGCCTCTAGTTTATATTTTTGGGTTCTTTAATATAACTAAGTTTGTTCATGTGTGGAAATTCGAACTATGGAAATTGAATTTTGATAAAATATACTATATAAAAGAAGGTACTTTCAGATTATCTTTGTTATGGAGGGAAGTGGTTTTACTATGAAGTTAATTCATGTTATATTTGTATATCTTGTTGTGTCATAATCATATTTATGTAGTTTATATTTATATAAATTTTAATATATTAATAATTTATATTCAATAGATTTTATAATATTCATATATTCATGTTATTTTTTTTTTGTATCATATCGTATTTTTATTCTATTTTATTTATTTATTTTTTGTTTCATGTTTTTGTCGTGTAATCAAGCTTTATATAGCGCATGATTCATGATTCCTCATGGGTTATGGTTTAATGGTTGGCTTTGGGTTAATTTCGTGCTTTTGAACTCCAATGCATTGGGCGACGTCAATTGATATAATTTAGATTTTGGCTGAAATTTATGTAGGAAAATCAAAATTACTAGTATTAATATCAATTAATATAAAATTTTAGTAGAGTAAAACTTGAAAAAAAAAAAAAAAAAGGATCATTGCTTTACTTCAAAAGTAGATTAATCTATGTCCGTTTTGATTTTTGTACTTTAGAAATGGCCATGTAATAAGGAGCTAATTCTATTAGAAGGCATGGAAATAGGCTTTGGAAACAAATCCCATCATGAACTTCTACACTATTAAAATTTGATAGCATACTTTATTTATTTCCTACATATATCTGAAGGAAATTAATCCCACCCCAATTATATTTTTATAGCACAAAACACCCTTTTTGAACACTGCCAAAGAGCAATTATTTTATTTATTGTTAACAAGCCAATTGATTTCTAAATGAAGAGATCTCTTCAAAAATAGGTAGTCTCTTTGATCTAACAGGGGCCCATTCATTCATCAATAGCTCACGCCCATTGACAAAATCATCATCGCGGCCCACAATATCATATACTTCCAATGCTGGCTGAAAGGCTTTAAGTTCCATTAACAATTCCTGAGCTTTATTTCTGGCTTTAATGTCTTTCGACCCTGGAATTCTACCTTTCAATATATCTCCAAGGACTGAAGCTGCATCACCATACCTTCCTTGTTTGATCAGGCAAATCCCCAAGTTGCAGGCCTTGTTTGCATCTGGGTCGATCATCTGGGCTTTCCTGTAAACCACCTCCGCCGTCAGATAGTTCGACTTCTGCATGTAAGCCCACCCCAAATTTCCCTGCCACATTCATCAATCGATTCAAAGATTTGAGGCATTTCGTCACCACCAAAAGGACAGGTCTTAATGTTTGTAATCCATATATACGTCGAGCTATCGAAATGGTTGGAGCAAAGTCAAAATAAAAAGTGATACCAGTAATCTTGAAGTTTCTTGCTTAACGGAAACTTGAAACTTCTTCCCATGGGAGCGAGCTGTCTTGGTCGGTTTTCCATTGAAGATCTCTCCCTGGTATATTAATCTTAGCTTTCGTTTTAATAAGTCAATCTGCTCGTCTACTTTTCCACATTTCTGCCAAATTCACTTAGATGATCAATGTCATCATCATATTCATACGTACCCAAAAAAAGACAAACCAATTCAAATGCAGTTGCGTGGGCGGTTTGAAAAATTCATGGCAATCAATTATCCTTCTATATATATGTATATACCTTGTACAAATCAATGAGAACATTGTCAAGTGACTCTTGAGCTTGTTTTGAGCAACGACCCCTGAAAGACTTGACAGCTTCAATGGCTTCTTCGCTTCTGTTAAGCTGCTTCATCACCACAGCCATGTCTTTTAGTGCACTGTCAACTCTATCACCCGCATTTATTGCCTTCCAAAATAACACTATTGCTGCTTCTGGATTCTTTTCTACCAGCTGCAACAGCATTCAAGGCAAATTCCCAGTGGAATTAACGTTGGTTAAAATTCCATACTCCATTTTAGTAAAGAAAGTTGGTTAATTAAAGCCAGCTACCATCACACTAAAAAAGTGGATTTTTATAACAGGAAACAATAAACTTCCTTCCAACTTGAATTTTATATCATTTGCATTATCGGAGGGAAATTGAAATCGATCTGATTCAGTCACCAAATAAGTGGCTGCATCAAATATTGGTGAGGTTTAGAGTTAGAATTATGAAATTTGAACCTCTCAAAGATAGTAGAAAACCCCAGGTACTAAAATCAACTCGTAACTCGTAAGGGACAATAGGTAATAAGAACACAATAAACTTGAAATATAATGTTAAGCATTAAACATAAACCTATTGACAACAAGATGAGATGTTGAACTTAGATATTAAATCATAAAAATCTTAAACTTAATCGATATACCCTTAATATTTGAGTTGAGGCTCCAACCATGGAAAGTTTCATTGATTCTATAGCCTATTTGTCTAAATCTTTTGTTACATGGATTCCCTATATTTTACTTATAAATATATATATGTATATATTTGTCTATTTCTTTTGAGGCGTTGACAGATTGATTGAAGCTATATAAAGTGACAAAACAAGAACGAGGAAATGGTGACTAATTATTTCTATGTTGGATCTATCCAAAAGAAAGAAATGCCTCCCACATTAATTTCAATGCTAAAGCACGATATATTCATTCTTTGGCATATATAGAGCATGTCATTCCACAGTTGTTGATGTAATTTAATCAAAGGATTTATCAATCTGAAAAGATCTGTTAAGTAATAATTAGCTGATATGATGTTTGATCACTTGGGTTGTTTGATATAATGGTTTCACTTTAGTTTTAACAAAAATGCTACTAATTTCTCGTCAACTAAAGAAAACTTCAGTACTTTGATCAAACACAAAAGAAGAAGTTAATATCTTCAACCTCATCTGTAAAAATAATTATACTAATTAAGTTCTATTTCAACTTGCAGCTGAAACAATAACTAAAGTTAATTATAAATAACTTTATGATTAATGTGTTCATTAAATTGGTTTTATGTGAAAAAGAAGAGTCATATTTAATAAATAGAGATATTAATTATAAGTAACATTCTTAATTTCTTATTATATCGAAAAAAGAAGAAGAAAACTAGCTTAAATTAACGAGTGATTTAAGAGTAAATTAAGCTATAATTAAAAGAAACCGATTACAGGTGTAAATTAATTTCATTAAATATTTGAAGAGAGAAGAGAAATCTACAAACTGTAATCACCAACTAACTTTGAGTTTTTTAATTTAATATTGAAAAATGTTAACCCTTAACATTAATTAAGATGATATTTAAAAAAAATAATGAATGTATTATTTTTAAAAATTTAATAAAAATAATGCACTAAATACAAAAATTATTCTAAAATAATAATTAAAAGACTAATGCTTATAGCCATCAATTAACCAGATTTTTTAACGATTGAAGATGCTTTAACTATATATATGCATATATATATATATATATATATATATATATATATGAGAAGATTATTTATGAAAAATTAGAAAGGCATAGCAAAAAATTTAAATCATTATTAAGAAAAAGTAAAACGTTAATAAAGTTTTATTAAAAAAATAAATGGAGAGAAGCAAATGATGAGTAGTACTAAATGTACAAATTAGTTGTTTCAACATCGACAGAAGATTTATAGATCTGCAACCCAATTTTGAGATCTTGAAGAAAAACGAAAGAGGAAGAGAAAACGAAGTCAATTATTCATGGAGAGGGTGCTGTTAACTAGTCATTAGATCAGATGAAGGAAAATTATGGGTCAACGATCACCCATGCATATATATATAATGATCAGCAAATGCATGGAGGATGCAGCTTAGATCTTCCTTAATTTCTGTTAATTTCTTTAATGGGATAGCGAGGTTTTCCATCGATCTTCCTTGTTCTGATCTTCCTATCATAAACTTTTTTCCCGGAAAAAAAATGACAAAAGAAAATTTTAGGTATCTAGGTTTTACCCGGTTAATTTCCTACAAAAACTATACTGTTTGTTTATGGATAAAAAGAAAAGTGCTGGTGCTGTAATTAACCCATAAAAACAACATGGTCAATGGTAACTACATACATGTTTCAAGTAAATCACCACAAAATTATCCAATATTTGCTAAAGATTGTAGCAGACATAGCAGAAGCTCTAATATTTGCCAAAATTCAAACAAAAGAAATCGAAAAAAGAAAAAAAAAAAAAACAAGTGACGAAGAAGCAGAGCAAATCAAAGTTCAAAGCAAAGCAGATGGCATTAATGAGATAGAGAGAGAGAGAGAGAGAGACCTGAGCATGTTTGGCTTTAACATAAGGAGTATCACCCTGAGGGACTTTATGCATAACATGATAAAGATCTTGTTTGCTAGAGCACTTCGTCATGATGTTCTGATTCTTATTTATTATTCTTCTTACTTTTTGAAACTGATGGAGATCAATGTTCAGGGACTCCCACCCTCAAAAATTCTCTTCTTTTTATACAGTAATGATTTGGATCAAGAAATGAGGTAGAAACAAAGAACGTACGTATTGAGACGACATTGCGTCTATATTCTCAATTCATCACGCGTCTCTCAAATATACAACTGACTGCCACGTCCCCTTTTTGCCTTGCTGCGGCTGGGGGCCAACAAGCAGATATCTCTGCTTTGTGGAATACAAAATAATATAATAAATATAATATAATGTTAAAAATAATTAAGATAAATTATTTAATATAATAATATTTTATATTTATAATTTTAATATATTCAATATTTTTTAAAAATACTATATGTGTTGACATATCTGAAAAAAGTTAGTATATATGTGTGTATGCACAGAGAGAGGGGGGGTTTGGAGTGGACTTTTCTTTTTCTCAACCAATCATATGAAGTATCTTCTCTTAAATTTGATCCGAAAAATTTATCAGATTAAAAATATATTTTTAAATGATAATTTAATTAATTTTAATAAGTATTAATTTATTTATATATTTGATACTATTAGTTCCTAATTGTCTCAATTAATTAGTAGCATCTTACCATCACCATCTTTTATTATTAACTTGAAATTAATAATAATAATAATAATAATAATAATAGGCTTCCACTAAAAAAATCTTCATATGATGATATATGTGTGTAGCTTGCAAAATTTATAGTATTGGAATAAATATTACTTTTTTTCTCTTTCACAAGTTCTTTTGGTTGCCTTCCGTCGAATATGTATTATAAAACATCAATGGTAAATCTGGCCTAAAAGTATTTATGTATTCGTCCGAGCTTCCACTAGTATTAACTTTATTTATATTTAAGTTTGATCTGATTCAATGATTTAGATTGTGCATTATACTTGATCCATCTAAATTATTATATGGTATAATTTACAACCATCGAGATAAGATAACTTAAAAAAAAAATAAAATTAAAAATATATTATTTAATTTTTAATATTTATTTTTTATTTTTTATTATTAAATTTTAAAATATAAATAGTTTAACATACTTTTTAACGTTTACATCATAATATATTATTTTTATAAAATAATATAATATAATTGATAAAACAAATAAAAAATTAAATTTAAATATTGAATATTGAATATTAAAATTAAAGATCGACTTGTTTTCAAATAGGTCATATTTTTTTTAAAAAAAAGGAACGAAGAATGAATTTCCCTGTATGCAGTTAATTTATAATATTCTCGATTAAATCAAATTACTTGAGTTGGATTAAAATTTGACAAGAAAATCACTTACAATTTTCTCAAACATTTTCGATTGTATATTCAAAATAAAAGTAAAACGAATGACTGTATAAAAAAGAAAAAGGCTAAAATTGAATCTGGACTTAATAATGGGGCGAAGGCAATAGATTATGGATTAGGACATTTTTCCTGGCTTTGTTCATTAATATTGTTTTGTTTTTAATTTTTTTTTATGTAACAAAGAAAAATCTACATGAATCTAAAAAAATATATAAATAATAATAAAAAACTGAAAAAGCATAAATGAAAAAACAAATACAAACAAATAACATATTAGATTTACCCTAAAAGTTTTTTTTTTTTAAATCTAATTTTCTTGTTGAACATGTAATTCAGGAAGGCCGGAAGTGATCGACGCGAGGAAGCTAGCAGTAAACTTTGTTGGCACTGGCAGGAACTAGAATATTCAAAAACATAACACACGGAACAATCATTATACTTTGTATAACTTGATGCGAGGATGGTAAAACCCGACTTATTTTACGGATTTTTTATCGATTTGTTTTGAATGAAAGGGCTTTCTTATTTTTGAAAAGAAAGTAAAAATAAGTGGAGCGAGTGTTTTGATAAATGTTTGTTTTGCTCTATCTTATTTTATCTTTTAAAATTATTATTTTAGCATTTAAAATATTATAATTTTTTTATATTTTTAATATTATATATATATATGTACACATGTATATTATTTATATTAAAATTATGTGCATGAATAAATTATAATACATTTTATAATATTAAATTAAAAATAATTAATACTTAACAAGTGAGAATGAGCAATATTGAGCAATATAAAATGATTATAGATGTAATCGACACTTATAGAAGTAGATATTTTCAGCATCCATGCAAAAGTGGAGCAAAGGTAGATAAAGCAATTCTTGACCGCATCTTCATTGCCATCCTCACGATTACGTTCAAAGTTACGTATCTTTTATATTCAAAACATTTGAAATCTTATTTTTAATAAACATAATATTTATTAAGTTTGTTAAATTTAATAATTAGATATAAAAAGATAAGTAAACGTTAAATTAAAAAAAACTTTCTAAAACCCATTGACACCTTTTTTTTTTAACATTTTGTTTGCTATCTTCAAAAATTATTTACTTAAATATTAACTTAAGCATTGAAATATATTTTAATACTCTAACTCTGAAGCAATTAAAACTTCTTTTTCACGCTTGTCAAATCCAATTCACCTTCTTTTAGCAACTCTACTGAATTCAACAACTACATCTTTTTAAAGAAATCTACAAGTATTCAAATATACTAAGAAATATGAATTACGTTTACTGAATTAAATAAATATAAATTACATGTACGTTAGCCTACATATGGTTTCTTGGGTTGTAGCAAGGAGAAATGCAAGATGGAATTAAGCGAGACGTGTTAAGAAAACATATGGTTAATGTACATCGGAATTGATATTCTGAAACATATTTTGATACTTAAATCAATAAAAATCTAAAGAGAAAGGGAAAAAGCTAAGGACAAAGATGACGAAACCCAAAGATGTTCAACTTTTAACCTTATCTCATATTCTTTATATCTAGGATCATGAACAATCTCGAGCTATCTACCCGACTGTCGTGGCAATTATCTACCTTCAACTGCCTTAAAACAGACAGATTAATTATAAACGTATCATTTCATTTAAGGTCTGCCCGTTGACCTTCATGCTGTGAGGCCTTATGGGCTTGGCTAGATATTAGACCCTAACTTTATACAGTAAAGGGTATAACAACTGCTTTAAATTATTTTATATAACTAACAATTATACGCATCATCCCTTGGCATCTAACTTTGATATCTATTTTTCTTTACGAGGAAGATCAAACCTAGGGGAGAAATGGGCTCTGATGAATATTTGGTCCAACTCAACTCTTGAGATGACAATTAAGACCTTTGGATTTTTTTCATTAACCTTAACGAATGGACTGACCTATGTTCTTTAATCAATGATTAGAGAAAACAAAACCCTACTCTCTTTATGTATGCTAATAAGCAGAGGAGCAAGGGATGCAGTAAGCCATGGGCTTTAGTGCTTTAAAGCTTAAGCTCCACTCACTTCAACCATAACTTTCATGGTGATCAGCAGTGAGGGGAATCTCTGTGACTTCCCTTTCCATTGATTCCATTGCCTTACTGGGAATGACTTTGAATTACTCTGGGTAAGCAAAAGGAAAATCAAGGAGACAAGTGAGGCTTCAAAGGAATAAAAGAAATCATATATTTATATACAAACATGATAAGAGTATTGGGATTTGGCAACCATAAGGGTAACTTGAATTACGGCACAAATCATAACCCATCCACTTGCCCTTGGCTAAATGCGAAAAAAGA
Source organism: Adansonia rubrostipa (assembly GCA_038381775.1). NCBI lineage: Eukaryota > Viridiplantae > Streptophyta > Magnoliopsida > Malvales > Malvaceae > Adansonia > Adansonia rubrostipa. The sequence continues at coordinate 5,322,044 of JBBYHM010000006.1, read as the reverse complement.
ACAACAAAACAACCTTGCCCACATCCATATAATGCAGAAAGAAACACAAAAAACCACTGCTTAATAATGCTGGGAGATTTTAAGCATCATATCTCACGCTATTAGAAACAGTAATGCCATTAATTTCCCCACTGGCCAAGGCAAGCATTTAGCTAAAGGGAAAAAAGAAAAAAGAACAAGAACTTCATCAGTCCTTGATCATGCTTTAGTAGCCACTGCCCCTCGAGCGACCATCCTTCCACGGCCACGGTTATAGCCTCTTCCACCTCCACCTCTACCTCTTTCGTAACCAGCACCTGTCAGAATAAAAGAGCCAAACAAATTTTGGTAAGTAATAGTCAGCAAATTAAGATTCGGTAGTTAGCGGATTCTATTCTTCAATTTGAACATATTTCAGTAAGTTTTTGATAGATGTAACTGCCATGACTTATAACTAACTTGCAAATCAGTCTTAATTAAAAGATCATTTGTATGATCTTTGAGTATTTCCTTTGAATTCTACTCCATTACAGCTAACATTTAAACTAGAATTTCTTTTATTTGATATATTTTCAAAACTTTGTCTGCTCTACACTCATTATATTGTAGTCAATCAGATAAACTGGATTGCTGTTTATTTTAAAAAGAGTCAAGATTGACAAAGAGTTTGTTGATGATGCAAGTTTCAACGAGGAGCAATGAAAGTCTAGACCTATGTTTGCAATTTTAAGACAAAGAACCTTGAACTATGAACTGTTTTTATTTGGCATACATGAAGTAAGATTTTAACAACGGTTACTTGCATAGATATACAAACATAAAACTTCTCAAAGCAATAAAATACCATTCCTCGAATAAGCTATGAATAAAGCATATTTACCACGATAACCCCAACCTCTTCCTCGGCCACCACCTCTGCCCCAGTTAGAGTATCCACCATTATCTATAAGAAATGAGTGGAAGCATATGAGTATGGTCTAACCAAATGCAAAATTTATACTTCATATGTGTAAAAGTTCAAAGAAAAGTGTCAAACAATACCATAACACTAGTCAAAAGCTATAAATTATACCTTGATAATTTCCATATCCACCCCTGCCCCAGCCCCAGCCCCGCCCTCTCCCTCTACCACGACCCCTACCTCGTCCATATGAATCTAAATAAAAAAAAAAAAATGCAGGACATGAGTTGAGATTGAAAAGAACAAAGTTCTCAGAAAACAGTCCCAGAACTACTAGTTCCTGACAATACCTTCATTAACAGCATTATATGGGACGCGTGTTTGTTTGGGTGGTTGCTGCTGCTGATAATGATATTGTTGATTGGGTTGTTCAGCATAAAGTGGAGCTTGATACCTGGCGTCAAACATTTCAAGTCATACCAACAAAGAGTTATCTCAATTAAATGAGCAACATAATAACATTTTTTGTGTCATGGACTATTAAAACATTTAATTACTAGCATCTAGTACACAACGAACCCCAGCCACAGCACTATATTCCCAAAAAAAGGGAAAAAAAAAAGTTTCCATAGTTTCATTTCCCTGAAAATGTAATAATTGGCTTGCAATCAACATCAGATCAATTTAATTTCCCGTTGTTCAAAACTAACAAACCGAACAAAAGACAAGATAAATAAGCTTACCCAACAGAGTTTTTGTTCAGCTCTCTGGTTGACAAGGTTATGGATATCATTGAAACACGGCGACTCGTCTCCACACTGCACAAGACAAGAAAGTAAAGACTCATATGTATTAGAATAAAACCAACCCGTCATAAATGGGGATAGAAAAGTCTGGAGACTTACGGAAGAAGCCCCTCTTCAATAGGTTCCCACACCTCAGTTATGCTCACTGAGCTAATGGCAGTATCTTGATGCAAGCGGGGAATCCTTTTCTGTTTTGTGGTTCAACTCACTAGTCAGGAAAAGTGGGAAAACAGAATGCAGGGATGATCAATAAGGACACCAACCTTTAAAATCTCAGCGATGGCTACTGTCTTATTGATTGCCAGTCCCATTGCTTTCAAGACAATCTCCTTCACATGTTTGTCCTAAAAGAACATTATTGAAACACGTCAATACAAAAGGCTAATGGCTTCCGATGCCATTACGAGAAGAAATTAAAAAAAAAAAAAAAGGTGCATCGTTCACAGGTGAGTACAGAAAAACTATAATTCATCGTGAATCCACAAAAAAATAGAATAGGCAAAAGGAAAAGAAGGGAAAGGCAGCAGAATCACACAAAAAGAAATTTTGATGCTCAGATATGATTTCTTCCAGGTTTAGATAGGTATACGACAACTAATACCAACTCATCCATAATTATGAAACTATAGAACCTAGAAATAATCTCAAAATTAACACAAAAAAGTACTGTAAAAAATTGTCAAAATGCCAAATATGACATAACTAAAAAAAAAATACAAGAATAGAGCAGCTATTAGGTAAAAATTGCATCATATAGCTTTTATTCATAATAACAGGAGAGCACCCATAGAACACTAAGGAAAATGCGAATAAACAACCCTATAAAACAAAGAAACCCAATGGCATCATTTTTTCTCACACTCAAACCAAAAAAATTAACCCAAAACAATGAAGTAAGTAACATTGAAAAACCCTAAACCCTGAACCAAAAATACCCACGGCAAATTTCTAAACCAAAAACTCATTAAAGAAACAGCAAACCGAAAAAAATAACTATCGAGGCAAATAAACCGATTGAAAGCTACCCGAGACAAAAGGAGAAACCCACAAGCAAGAAATGTCCAAGAAACGAAAACGGCAACAGCAATATTTCCAAAAGAAATGAGAGATGAAGGAAAATAAAGGGGAGGGGGGAGGGAACCTGAAGAAGAGCGATAGCATAGTTGATGTAGTTTCGAATAGCGCCTTGAGAAGTGATTCGGATCTCATTCTCGTTGGGTGATCCAGGCTTTGGCTTCTCTACTTTCTGGTATCTATCCATGGGATGATGATGGCGAAGTAGGGAAGCAAGTGAGACGAAAACCCCTATTAAACCCTAGCAGGGTGAAAACAAAATGTAGGCTGTTAGATAGCGAGCCCTTTCTCTCGCCCTTTTTGTTTTTCCTACTCGGATTTTTATTGGGGGTTTGGGGGTTTGCTTTAATTTGCAGGACAGAATAACTCTTGTCCGCACTCGCTACAGTGAAGCGAGTCCCATACACGAACAGTTTAGATTGGATGATGCTAGGTGGGCCCTGACCTTTGGGCCCTCACTTCTTTTTTTTTTTTTTTTAAGTTATGAATATTATTCTTGGAAATCAAGAAAGAAAATAAACAGAAGTTTTAGAAATTCCTTTCTTCTAGTTGTTTTATTCAACCAAAACGGGAAATAAAAGATGCGAAGTCATAGTTTTAAGTACTACGTTATTCAATGCAACGATCGCCGGATAACGAAAATTATAATTTTTTTATATATTGCATTTGATACATTAGATAATATTCATGATGTTATTAAATTTGTTTTTAAACATTATAAATTTAGTCCCTGATAATCATAATGCATTTTTTAACTATTGATTTGCATTTTGCACAATACCACAACCTTATCCGTTACCAAATTTGCTATTGCAATTTAAAATTATGGTTGAAGGCTTTTTACTGTAAATTTAAATATTCATTTATTCTTATATTTTGGTTTTGTTTCTAGTTTGGTATTTAAAATTAAACTCTTATTAACTGTTAATTATCATATCAGTATTTGACTAACGATTTTAGTGTAAATGAACAAAATGTATGATAAAATAAAAGTTCAATATCAAATTCACAATTTTTTTTATTAAAGTATCAAACAGAAAAATCGAATAATTAACTCTTTTTTCCGTCCCCATCTCATATAGAATTATTACTATTGATAATAAAATTTTTAATTCCAAAAACGGGATTAAAAGATTGATAGTTATCATATACACTAACGGTAGAAATAAAAAACTTTGTTAAACAAAATCTAAAGGGTGATATACGTCTAGTGAAGAGTATTTAAAAGATAAATAATATATAAGTAAGACATATATTACCATACAAATTCCACAGTTTTTTTTATTCTCACCGTCAGCTTAAGATAATTATATTTAAAAAATTTTACGTGATAATAATCCGCTAATTTAACCTTTCCATTCCATATGCAATTCAAGATCAAGAATTTACGATTTCCCTTGATGAAGAGATGCACATAAAACTACTTCCCAATCCAAATATATATATATATATATATATATATAGGAATGGATGTTTGGAACCCACAAAAATCACCCAATTTATTTATTGGGCTTTTAATCAAATTATGAGAATGATACTTTTTAATGAGTGATTTTATCATTGCGTTCAAGGAACTGTGAATCAATGTCCAATGATTCTAGCCAAGGTATTATTTAAAAAGAGAAGATTGCTATTAATAAATTATTTTTTCTTAAATTCAATAAAAATAATATATTAAATATAAAAATCTTAATAATAAATAACTTTTAATCAGTGCTTATATACACAAGCTTTTCAACATTCCTCATACGTAAATTCTTCAAGTGCCATGCTGCAAGATTGATAAAGAAACCGATGCATGATTATTATTATTATTTAACCCCAGAAGCTTGCTAGTTACAGTGATAGCAACAATAACAGCCATGTTCTTGGTTTGAAAGGTTAAACTTATCAAATAAAATTAGATTGTATTTTGCTAGGATTGTTGTTCATTAATGTCTGCAACAACTTTGCTTACTGTGATGCAGTTAATCTGCTTAAAAACCATTCATCCTCCTAACTTACTTGAGTGGAAGAGATTTAAGCTGAACCATTACTTTCATAAAATTAAATTCTTCATATAAATTCACATTTGAAATTCTGACAGAAAAATGAGAGAAAAAAAAGAAGAAGAAACTATTTCAGAAGAACAACTTCAATATATAAACACCAACTTAGTTAACTCAACATGAGACGATCAATCGAAAGAGGGTAATAAAGCAACTGCACCTTGTTTCCTTGTGAGACTCTGCATATGAAGCTCACAATGTTTTCCTAAATACTAACATGCAAGAGCTGGCAGATGAAGAACCATCCAGTAGCAGCATCTACAAACTCATCTTGGTATAAAAAAGCATGATATGTTTTTTGCAGCCACAATTTATTGGATTCTTGGATATCTGTTATTGGGGGCTGCCGCCATGCAAGCTGTGGAAAGAGGTAATGCCAGTAAATCAAACATTATACCAGCATAACGCAGCACCAATTGCATTTGGAAAAACAAGATCTCTGGATATTACAAATTGGTAATTGACCGAGTCATTCAAATGCCATGCTTTATTTCTGCACTATCTTTACTCTTTTGCTTAATTGTTGAAGGTCAATAATAGAAGTAAAGCAGTTTATTAATCAGCAAGCACATTCGGGTAAACTGTTTGCCAAAGGTGCATCCTTGACTGTAGCTCTAGTAATCAAATTCAAGCTAGCTTAGGTTCGACAGATACCTTAAATTTGCAACTATCTCAAATGAAAACACGGAAATTTCGGTTGAGATATTTTATGCCATCTAGAGTAGAATGATACATAAAGAAAAAGAAAAATGAAACAATGACAACTGGTCATGAATGAGATGGAAGGCTCAATTAAGACTCCACAAAGAGATAACCAGAGAACTCTAGCAACTGTTTTTCATAATTAATATCAATAACTTGACATTCAGTTAGGTCACCCTGAGATCACCAAGCACATAAATAAGTTAACCAGAATTTAACAAAACTGCTTCTCAAAAGTGACAAACATCGCATCAATGACATTGCTAATACTATCCTATTTTAACAATATAGGACTTAGTAAGTGGCACATTAACAACTATAAAGTTCAATGATGTGAATTAAGTATGCTTATGATAACCAGAGACGACAGTGAAGGAGACAGAAGAAAAATCTATAGCAGCGTACTAAGTCAAAGACTTTAACTAACAATTCCGAAGATGCAATAGCAAGTTGCTAGACACTAATGCTAGTAAAACAGAGGTTAGATTATGTCGGTGCTATTAGGAATGAACAGAAAATTAAAGACGATGGAGAAAGAATTGCTGAATAATAACAGTTACAAAGGATGGTTGCGAGTTTCAACCCACCAAAAGAACTCTTTAGACATTATTATCATTTAAACCCAACAAACCAGAGTTTGTTATCTGGGCAAACAGAAAGGAAAAAAATATTCATCTTTGACTTTAATGTTACCAAGCAATATATTCATATTCTACATATCAAGTTAAAATCCCTTTTTTTTTTCCTTTTTAATTTTGGTTGAGAAGTTCAACCCCCTAATTCCTAGGGCTCGCTAGATACCATTCATCCACCAATGACTAAATACTCAAGCTGATAGATTGAACCGAGATCACAATCAGTATAAGTTCAACCGCACACAATATTGATCATTCCGATCAAATAACAATGCCTTAAATAAATATGCAATCCATCAAGCATAAACGAAGATAAAAGGCAAGGACATTCAAAGGGTTCAAACTTACCAAAGTCCAAGCAATTCGGCAAAATCAGTCAGTCATAAATAGCTTGTGCCGCCCCAACATCTTCTTGTCGTCGAAAAATATGAGTTAGAGACACGGTTGAACAAAAGCTAATGACTTTATGGAATTTGTTAACAGGTGATGGCAACTGAGGCACTCTCCTCCAACTGCATTGCCCATTTTCAGCACTAATTTCACAAAGACAAGATGGGTACTTTTGGTGATACTCTTCATTGAATACATAAATAAGATTACCCATCCCCACACATTTCAAGCTTGCGAATTTTTCATCTTCCTCGCTGTCTACTAAACTATATAACAAGCTCTGAGGCATAATCGCAATCTCGCTGAATTCCATTGTAGTTTCATCGATTTTCCAGAGATTGAACGACGGTCCCCGTGGCACATTGCACATCCCAGCCAAAACAAGCATGTCATTGCATGAAATCAAGAAAGAAAAGATGACCCCAGGTGGTCTGAGAGTTTGAACATCGCTCCACACGTGGTTTAGTAAATCGAAAGACGAGATGAAGCAAGAGTAGATTCCAAAGACATAGAATTTGCCTTTGAACAGCGCTGACGACAGAGATTGGCTGGAGTTTCCAGAACTGAAATCAGCCGGCAAAGCAGGGCAAACTTCCCAGGAGTCATGATTCGGATCGTATATTTCAACAGCCAACCTGTCCTCGATATCGACCAAGCCACCAATGAACCTGACTCCACCAACGACAATGAATTTAAGCCCGAACCCAACAGAGGAACCATCATGGAAGACACCCACAAGAGGGTTAATCCTGGAGTAATTTAAGGGCGAGGTGAAACGCCAGGCCGATTTGAGAACTGGGGTGTAGCTGAACTTGGGAGTGGTGGCAAAAAAGAAGCCAGTGGACCCGAGAAAAGATGACGAAGACGAGTCATCAAGGTGAGGGAGAAGGAACCAGGTGTTGGACAAAGGGTCAAAGGCAAAAGACTGGTTGTTCCTAGAAGAAGTGTTGTGAAGACCGAAGAGGAAGAACCAAGGGTGCGAAAGGGAAGAGGAAGTAAAAGAAGGGGAAGAAACGAGAGTGTGCCAAAGCTTGCAAACAGATGAAGCCCGGACGAGGGAAGGGATAGGAAGGGAAGAAAGGATAAGTTCGGTGAGGTCGATACTAAGGGTGTTGATGGTAGGTTCTTTAGGGTTGTGGTCTGACATTGAAGGGATTTTGGAGAGAAAGTAATAGGGTGAGCGTGGGACGATGGCGAGAGAGGTAGTTGGAAAGGAAAAGGTTGAAGGAAAGAGAGGCGGGTGAAGAACGTGACTTCAGAGGGAAATGGGAAGAAATGTAGGAGTAAAAAAAAGGGGAGAATCAAGGTTGGAATTTGGAAAATGAAATTACCAAAGAAATTATTGTTATTATTCGGATTCAAGTTAAGAAAACATAATAATTATATATTAGATATATGTATATTTAATATTTTAAAAGTTATATTTATATTATTTATATTTAAATTTATATAAAAATATTTTAAAAAATTTGAATACAATATTAACCGAGAGATAAATTCAACTAAATTCATATGGTATTAAAGATTGAAATTAAAATTATAATTGGAAATTCGTGACTAACTAAAGAAATTAATTGAAATTCTTCGAAACAAATGAAAAAAAAAAATTGGAAAATCCCATTTTTCTTACCCGATTTTCACGGTGAAAGAAAAAGTAGAGTAGGCAATATTATCCGGGGAACAAAGCGGGTCATAGGAATTGCCGTTAAGAACGGTTGTTGTTCTTGTTTGGCTCCCCTTGAAAAAGGCTCTTCCAAACTTCTACTGCGGTACAGCAGTTAGGACATTGTTTGGTCGACTGACTCTCTCAAGTTATGCAACCAATCTGACCCATCAATTGCCAAATGTTTAATTTTTTTTTTTTTAATTCGATTTCGCCGCTTTGACAGTGTCAACCTTTCACCCTAGTCTTATCTAGAAGTAGGATTTATATTTAATATATTAATAATATATTATTTTATTAAAAATTTTAAGAAATAGTATAAATACTTTTATTTTTAATAAAATGATTTATATTACTAATATTTCAAATATAAATCTTAAAGATAAAAAGATAAAAGAAATCCGAGCAGATTTCCACCCACTACTTTGTCTTCTATTTGTTGTTTATAACACCGGAGGGAGAAATTATCTCATTCACGTTATTAAAATTTTTAAAATTCATAAATAAAATTAATAAAATGGTGTATATATATATATATATATATATGTTAAGTACACATTCAATCTTTGCCATTTTATGGCTTTCCCTAGCTTAATCACTTCCATTCTCATATTATTATTAGGGTTTGTATATGATACAAAATTAAAATATAAATTTATATACTGATAATAAAATGAATCAAACGATAAAAATTTATAAATAAAAAAAACATAATTTTAAAATTTTTTTAAAATAAATATAGATAATTATAATTTTTATAGTTAACATATAATACATCAAATATGAATATTTATTATTATTATTATTATTATTATTATTATTATTATTATTGATGTTTAAAATAATAAAAAAAGTTAAAAAAATGTATAAAAAATTTTTAATTTCTGTTTGTAAAAAAAAAAAAAAAACTCTTTTAATACCAATATATGAATAAAAAATTTGATGTTTCATAAAAAAATGATAAGATTTTTGGGATTGCCTGTAATTTTTGTCTTGGATCAGTAAATTCAAATAAATTGAAATGTAAGAATTGAGCACATGGAAACGTAGTAAATAAATTAATCAATTGTTGACAGTTTCAGCTTTTTTTAATTTTATGAGAACGCTTTAATTATAAGAAAAAAGATACTTACGTAAGCGAAATTTAAAATTAGATCAAAATTATATATTAATGTATTTATGAATTGAATTAAATTTAATTTAAGTTTGAAAATTTTTGTTCAAAGCCCCTAAGTTGATGAATAGATTTAATTTCTTTGGCTTCAAAAAACTTTGTTATAATCAAATTGATTAATTGCATCAATGAAAATTTAATAACTTTTTAATGTAATAATTCTTAACTATTATGGAAATTACTGGCTGGTGTAAATGGGAGAAATCGAAATCTTACAGGTCGACCGTGCCCAAAGCAAACAGCCAGCCTTGCAAGCACCCAACCCCGATAGAAATAGGGTGGGTCCCAATATTTGTAGTTATTTATATGTCCTATCGAGTTTATAACTCGAAAAATTTAAATATAATTTAATTGATCTAATAAATTAAATTTTTATTTATAATATAATAAAATATTTATATTTTTTAATTAAATTTAAATAAAAAATTATTTTAATTAATAAATAATAATCTAGCTTGAGTCATCAAATAAAAATAATCATAAACTTAATTTTAATTCAAATAAAATTAAATAAATTATTCAACTTTTAAATAAATTTATTATATAAAAAAAATTAATTCAAAGATAAAAACACTTATAAACATTGATAATTGAACCTACCCAATTAACTTATTTTCATCTGATTTAAATTTTAAATTTATTATATATCTTATTTTAAAAATAAATTTAAAATCCACCACCCAGAATTGCATGTGCACGATTGCCATAGCATCATGTGAAAATTGGATGTTTCCTTGACAGTTACTTGCACTCTTTTATTCTTCGTAACGGGAGACTTTGCAAATTTACTTTTCCAATAGTTAGGCACACCAACTTGGTTAGAATTAAGTTCTCTCTTGAGAAGAAAAAAAAAAAAAGGGATTTGAAGAAAAAAATGTTTAAGAAAAATCATTATCAATAAATCATACCCAAAATTCGAATAAAAGTTCATGAGCATTAGATACGATCATATAATATATATAAAATAATTAAAATATGATACGATATCAAAAAATATAAAATATAAAATATTAATTTATTATAATTGATATAAATAAAAAATATTATAAATACGATTATGATATAAAAAAATATATTAATATAATACGAATACCTAAATTGCTAGATCTAGATTTTATCTTAATTTAAAAAATTCACAGTTGTTTTTCTGCCTTGCTGATTTTTAATTAATGTAGACCTAGAGAATAACCTGAATTGATTCAAGACATAAAATTTTTAATAAACAAAAATCATGAGCTTTTGAATTAAATAATAATGATAACAGAAAATTAATACTATGGTAATATATAATTAATTAATAGACATAAAATTTTTCACAATCAAAGTAGTTTTTTTAAAATATTTTTTGATTAAGAAGAAATGTATAGCAAAAGGACAATTTATTTTATAGTTATTGATTAAGAAGAAATTGTAATTTTTTAAAAATATTTATTTTCTTTTAAAAAACAGTAAAATACACAAAATATATATTTTTTATTTTTTACATTAAATTATGATTATTTAACTTGTGACACTAACAAAAAAATTTATAATAACATACTTGAAATATAATTTTATTTTTAAATTCATGTGTTGGGTTAGGTAAGGTAACGCCAGTCCCTTAAATAATCCTTGATAGTCATTGGTGTTAATTTCATGTAATGGAAAATGGATTTGAAGTCGTCATGTACACGTAGGCTGCAATCTTCAGTAATCTCCGGTGTTACGTTTCAGATCCTTAATACGCACTGATCTTGCTACATTTAAAGAAGGATTATGTCCAAAATATCTCAAGAAAACAACAAATGAACATTAATTTAATCCATCTATGCTAATAGCAATGGAGTATTTTTCTATTACGTTTCTATCCTCGAAAACATCAGCTTCAACCTTCAAAAACCCTCTCTTTACCTCATCATAGCTCCAGCACCACAACTGTGAAGAACAGCATAAAGATATGATTAAAATAAGCGAGTTGGAGATCAAATGAATATACATACATATATACATATGTATAGAAAGAGAGAGAGAGAGAGAGAGAGAGAGAGAGAGAGAGAGAGGGGGGGGCGTCTTAGTCTTACATTCAGAGTCTGTAGTTATCCAATTCCCTCTCCTGCTAGAACAACGATTTAAGCCACGTAAAGGAGTTGAATTCAATGATACAACGTTGCAGGTTTGATCATTTCTCGACGAAGAAGTAGCTGAAATTCCTGAGAAGGCTGAGGAAGTAGTGGAACAGCTCTCAGCATCCCATCTGAAACTTATCTTAGGAGACTTGTTGCTAAGTTGATCATCATCTGGCACTGGTTTGAGAGCTTCACGGTTCCTGAACTGGAAAACCTGGAAACAATTTCAACTTCTTTAACTCACAGTTCTTATAGGTACGAAATATGTAGTAATAAATCCATGACCTGATTAGGATTTTGAAGACAGACTTTTTGTACCTTTCTGCCAATGAACTTCCCTCCTCCTCTCTCGGATTTTGTAGCAGCAGCCCATCTAAGCAATTCCTTCATTCTAGACATGGTTTTGGTTTTATCCCCTTTAAGCTTCTTTTTCTTTTCATCGGTGCTACATTGATGATCATTTTTGGTGGTGCTGGAAGATGACAATGCCGCCTCACTTTGGAGTAAAACTTTGTTCCCTGCATGATTAGCCGAATCCGACTTCTGACTAACAATTAACCCTCTACCAATATCTTCTTTCTTCATCTTCATGGATTGATGCCAATGCTGCCTTCTATCAGAGCCCCTCACCCTACTCAAATAGATAGTACTATCGAAGCAAGCCCTTGCAACATCTTTATTGCATGGAAATATAAATGGTCTAAACTTCTTACTTTTCGATCTTCTATGCTTAGAAAAAACAATATCTTTATTTGATTTATCTTCTGGATCTGAAAAACACAATTGAAATAGTATCTATCAGCAAAAAATCTAGCTATAGTTAGTTAGACTTCAGATAATATGGTTATACTTGGGAAGAGTTTTCTCTTATACCTTTAGTAGTTTCCTTGTTGGAAGGATGAGTATTGGTATATAGGCCTCCTTGTTGATGTGCTACCTTAAAGAGCCATTGAAGGATCTGCTATGTATATAATTAACAATGAGGGATACATAAGCTTGAAGACAATGCTATACTGATCATCTTTGTATCTGATTTTGAATTACAAATCTCACCTGCATTTGTGTTGCTTGAGATATATTTTGGGGTAAAACACTGATGATTATATAGTATTGGAAATGAGTGAACTCTACTTTGAGCGATAGAATCAGCAAATCTTGGTCAAAATGGACAGCTCTGAGAGATCTATCTGTGCTGTCTGTATGCTTAAGATTCCTGTCCTAAAAAATGTGGCACTTGTGGGAGATAAAGACAAAAGAAATTTTAGGGGGAGCTAAGTCTGAGGAAGATGGTGTGGAGACAACCAAGCAGTGAGTGGGGAAGGGTTGGCTTTGGGGTTCATAGTAACATGGGGGATTATTATATAACAAAATGTTCATGTGGTGGTTTTAAGAGGGAAGATTAGTATTAATTTAACAACCAGAATATGCTCAGCCCGGGTGGCTTTTCTCTTTGCCATACACTTCTACGTCTGTCGTTGATCGATCCTGGGTGTGGTCCTGATTGCTTGGCTTTGAATAGATCATCAGTTGATTGCCATTTCCATGTCTGATTCTAGAGTCTTTCCACAATGTTAGTAAATAGAGTCTAATATCATTGCTGAAAGATTATTAGCCCAATAATGCATTTAAGAGCCAATTTATGAGACGACCAGAATTGCAAAGTAGCGTTGATTAATTGGTTGGAACAGCAAGCTTCATTCATCTTCTGACTGCTTAATAGTTCAATATCATATCATCATGAAATTATATAGACAGAAAGCAGATTTTGGTTACAATTTGTGATTGAAAATAGAAGGACGAGAAATTAATCAAACAAATACCTTTTACATTGTATTATCCCATTTAAGTTTAATGAAATTTTAACATTGTGCACCAAAGTAACATGTCAGAGTAATGTACATGTTGATATTCCAGAGACATTTTGTTAGCATGTGATCAAACAGATAAATTTAAGACATTGAATGCCGAAATGCTATAAAAAATTAATGTTAATTTGCAGCTGGACAAAAGACAATGACCAGTTTTGACTCACATGGCAAAGTAAAGAGATATATGCCACAAAGGCTATAGTAGTTATTAGTTGTTTTTATGTAATTACAACAATGATGTTACAAAGAAATTTGCGGCCAATATTTACCCAGCTGAAGCATGTGTCTCAGTCTCTCCACCTTTCGTTTCTCATGGGGAGAAGCTTCTGTTACAAATTTTAATGGAAGCTCTTGGTGAATTGACGTGTCACTGTGCTGTCCATTGCCTAAATTGGTTTTTTTTCATGTCAATGTGGCGAGACTGGGGTGGTCCTATATGTTAGGAATATGAGAGTGAATCAAGGAAGCTGCTCCCTTCCTGTCTCAGATAAAACCAGATTACAAATTAAAGGAATAATCGAGACTGTTTGGCTTTTAACTCTCCCCCCAGTTCATGGGATTTTTACAGTGGAATGTCAATCAATCCACTTTTGTTTTGAAGCAAATAACAAGCTTCGATATTTCAAGTGTTTAGTTCAAGCAGCAAGAACATGATCCAGGTTTGCTGGCACCACCTAGCCATTAACTTTGGGTGGCCAACTTCGGATCGAGAAAAGTAGTATAAAATTTGAGTTGGTGTTGGCTTTCTTGTTATGGCAAATAATAATCAAAATTAATTTCTAAACTGAAATGATTAGAGGAGGCAAATTACAGATAATGTCTAAAAGAGAAATACTTTATTTGCCATAGGAAGATGTTTTGTCGGAAGATGGGGGTATATAACAAAATTAAGAAAACAAGACAGACCAAATTCTCTGCCAACATTTGGTAGCACAATTGTTCTTAGCGTAATGTCAAACAGGAAGACATGACAAAGATGGTTTCCTGAATTCTTGATATCAATGTTAGAAGAAAGCAGCAAGTACCCCCGAAAAGCATAGTTTTGTTTGAGTTTGCATGATAATTTTTTACGTGATTTTTGATGTTTCTAAGATTTTCGAACAAAAAAAAAAGTCTTAAACTCTGAAGATTATAAGAATTTCTTACGTGATTTATGATGTTTCTTCTTCCTCCTCGGCCACCGACTAACACGCAAAGTCATGTCCGTCGGTTTTGATTCCTTCTTTCCTGACAGTAACGCCCAGCCTCGGCCCAGAACTTCTTGGCCCGTCGTCGTAAAACTGAGGCCGTGCTGGGTCTGAGGTTTGAAGTCTATTGGGCCGAACGAGTCTGTTTGATCTAAACGAAGCCGTTTCAGTAGGATATTGGTCACAAAAAAAAACAGTAGCCCCTTCGAGTCTGGTTTTTACGTTTCTGGACAAAAATTTGAATCCAAAATTGGGGCTCAGTCGAACTCTCTTAAAAAGCAATGGCAAACAATCCCTCGCAGCTTCTTCCATCAGGTGACAACTTTTTTTTTCTTCACTTTCTCGAGAAAATCAGACAAAATGCTAATTTGAGTTTTTTCTTTTTTTTTTTTTTTTTGCAGAGTTGATAGACAGGTGCATAGGGTCCAAAATATGGGTGATAATGAAAGGGGACAAGGAGCTTGTGGGTACTCTTAGAGGCTTCGATGTCTACGTCAACATGGTCCTTGAAGATGTCACCGAATAGTAAAGTTCTTCCTTTTTCTTTGAACGTCTAGTTGTTGATATATCGGCTCAAACTGCTCCTGCAAGTTTTTTTTTTTTTTTCTGTGTTAGGGTTCTTAGGTTTTTTGTTTTCTCACTAAAATATGGGCCTACGAAATTGATGGGAAAGAGACAAGTTGGAGTTTTGATTTCTGGGTATTTGTTATGTTGTTTGTATTTAACAAATGTCAAATTTTGGGTAGCCTTTTTTGATTTTTCCCCCTCAAAGTACTTCAAAGTCGCAAATTTTAAGTTCATTTTGGAAGCAGAATTCCTATTAATTGCAGCTTTGCTTTTCATCTTTTGGTCAATGTTGAAATTCTCTCTAAGTAGCACAGTGGTAACTGCAGAAAGTGAGATGGCTTATATGTTTGTCGGGATAGAGCAAGTTTCTGACTGCTTTCAGTTCAGGTTTTCCAGCTACCATTTTCATTACTATTAACATTTTTTTTTTTAGAATCCTCATTACAGAAGGGAAATGTTGAGAACCAGCTGTCTGTGTAGAGAAAAAATTGTTTTTTGGCTAGACATCCGCTCACTTTGCCGGCTGCACTTCTTCCTCATCTTTCACATTTTTTCCCAATTGATCTTCATTGTTTGATTTTACAATAGTTCACATTTCTTTCACTAGGTGGTGGCGGTCATTTCATTTGAGAAAGACTAGATGTTTGATTTGTTTGACTCATATTGACTTGAAAATAATAGTGCTATACAAGAACATTTATATGTTCATTTGATTTTCAATGGCTTAGTAACATCTCTGCTCCATGTTTGTCTATATGCATGAGTGATTGCTGAATGTTTGTACGCTTAATTAGGGCAGCCATCATAGCTTGTGTTGATCTTGTTTGCTTCTCTGCCTTTTTTTTTTTTCTTCTTAACAGTGAGATCACTGCTGAAGGAAGACGGATCACAAAGCTTGATCAAATTTTGCTTAATGGAAACAACATTGCCATTGTAAGATAAATTTTTTCTGATTCAGCTAATGCACATCTTGTTAAAACTTAAAACCAGAAGTTACTTACGATTGGTATAGTTGTCAGAATTTTAGTATAAGTTAAAACAAATTTCTGCAACATATAAGCAGGTAAACTGTAGATCGCCAACTAGGGCTAAAAACTAGCAATTTAGAAAATGAGAAACAAAAGGCCACTCATTGTACTGGATTCTGGTATCAAATTTCTTATACTAATTAGTTTTTTGTGCAACGCAGCTGGTCCCAGGAGGCTCACCTGATCCAGAATGAAAGTGTCAGTGCCTCCATGTTTCTTTGTTCTTCCCTTTTGATGATAATGATTCCAGGCCATATTCTCAGTTTTAATGAGAAATCTGGCGCAGAAAGAAAGCTTTTATTAATATTATTTTATCTCAAGCACTATAAGATTCTCCAAGTTTGGTAGGACAGAGTTGGCCGCAGTTACCGTAACAGTTACTGATTGATTATGCTTATCATAACTTTGAAATGCTTTTAGTTCTAACGGATCTGACGTCTGATGCTAGTTCAAGTGACTAGGAAACTTAGCATCAATTATGCCAACCACTTTTTCCCTGTGTCGGTTTGCATGCCAGTTTTATATTTGCTTCGACCTAGAATAGCCAGGTTTGCGTTTGGTGCGGTTTATCTCATTTCGACCCTACTTAGATAAAAGCTGTTTTCACCATTTTTCGCCTTTTTTAGTCTTTTTACGAAGTAAAGCTTTGTGCAAGCAAACAAAATTCTGGTCTCTCCCCACTGTTTTGGTTTTAATTTTAGGAAGTCGGACTGTTTGGATCTCAAATCTCAGGGTATGAGAGTTTAAAACTACTTAGGGTCTTTAAGGCTTGAAAGGGTTAAAATTTGAAACAACCTGGTTTTCCTTGAGCACGGGACAAATGCGTTTACTAATCCAATAACCTGTAGTAAAAGGGCAGCTTTGCTCGGTCACACTGTAGAGCTATTGCAGAGACAACTTTATTTTGATTTCCGGTATGTAGCTTTGACAAGCTCAGAATTATCTAATTATGGGGAACATACATAGTCATATATTGAATAGAAATAGTAAGAGACCAATAAACATATATCATCTATCTATGGAGCAGCATCTTTTGATAGAAGGTCGTTGTTACTTTTGACAGCTCGAGCGTTGCAGAATTCATCAACACAATCTCCCCTTTCAAAAACAGCTGCAGCTCCCATTCCGCTGCCTGCAATGACAAAAAGACCTTGGACAATTAAATAGGTTTCTTAACCTGACAAAGAAAGCCAAATGAGCCGGGCACTTTATACGTTTTCAGTTAAATTTTTTAAAGGCTTGACAAAGTGGTTATATGAAAAATTTTGTTTTTCGTATTGCAAAGTGAAATCGAATAACTGATTGCTACTCTCCTGAAGTCAGGCTTCAAAAACGTTTGAGACCAGCTACTGATTTAGTTGAAATGTTTAAGACCACCTCTATGGCTACGCCTTCACACTTTACGATGTTACCCCCTCAAGAAAAGGGCAGCTAACCCTTATTCCATTAGGTTAAACATTCCATGCTGCCAGCCATTAAACTTATCTGAACCTTCTTTGGTTTTTCCTATCATGTGGCGAGAGAGGGAGAGAGGGTACCTATGCACATTGAGATCACTCCAAAGCGACAGTCCTTCCCACGACGCTTCATCTCGTACAATAGAGTTCCAACACAGCGAGCACCTGATACACAAAACATGTATATAGCTTAAATTAATAGCAGACCACCCTCGAGATCAAGCTGAGCTTCTGGAAAAGTTAGAATAGGTAATATAGTATTTGTTTAGACAGTAATAAATGTTTACAGAATACCATACATAGATACATACAAACACAATTCGTGCAAATCCGAGTCTTGGATGGTTTTGCACTTTTCACTCTTTATTATTATAATGAACTCAGTTCTATGCAGCAAGAAATGCCCATAACGGAGGCAATGTTTTATTTGTTAGAAACTGTCAAATTTTGTGTAAGATAAATACCTGTAGCACCCAAAGGATGCCCAAGGGCTATTGCACCTCCATTAACGTTGACCTTGTCACGATCAAGCCCCAATTTCTTACAAGAGTATACAAACTGAGATGCAAATGCCTGAGGAGGAAAAAAAACCGTATTGCGTAATTAGAAAAGAATATAAAATTCAAATTAAATAAACCTTTCAAAATAAAAATTAACTGGAGTAACCCCCACTACCTCATTTATCTCAAACAAGTCGATATCATCGATCTCAAGACCAGCAGACTTGACTGCAGCTGGTATGGCAACAGCAGGACCAACACCCATCACGGCAGGATCAACGCCGACAGCAGCAAAACTTCTACAAAAGGAGTATAAAAAAGCAGTGTGAGGGAAGGGGCTCAACCTTTTAAGCTGGTAAATTCGTGAAGCCCTAAGCCAGGTAGACTTGGCCGCATTGCTGTGCATATTTCCTTAGTGTATTATTTTCTTTAAAAGCCAAGCTTCTTCTACTGTTCTTCTGTGGTCAAGTAATCGAATTCAGGCACCATATAGAGTAGATTTGTCAGTGATCCTACTGATATTAATTTGATGAATTCAAGCAAGAAAGAGAACAGCGTGCTTCCTCCAGAGGGAAGGATATCAATTGAAAGAAATTTGATCATGTAGAACAACTAAACGACAAATCAGCCCAACTCAACTTGTAGTTGCTAAGCAAGCACTGTTTATCTGTGCTAGAACTTTGATATAATCGATTTTCATTTACCTGAAAACACCAAGGATTGGAAGTCCTTTCTGGATAGCCAGACTTCTCTTCATAAGAAGGACCGCTCCTGCGCCATCACTCACCTGGCTAGCATTTCCTAAAAACGAAAAAAAATCAGAACACAAGTTTCATTTAAATTGCATATTGTTCTTTTCAGAGGAAGAAAAAGTTTCACAAAGTTCATTAGTATACCAGCAGTTGTGGTTCCATCCTTTTTGAATGCAGGCTTCAACTTTGCTAGATCAGCCATGTTCGTGTTTGGGCGGATACCATCATCCACCAAAATTGTAACTGGCTTCTCTTCTCCGGTTTTAGGATCCACAATCTTTGCAGGTTAATGTAAGTTAATGAAACATCATGCAAAATTGTAAACCAGAATAGTTTACTACCCAAAATTACCTTTGTAGATATAGGGACGATTTCATCTTTGAATTTACCAAATGCCGTTGCAGCAGAAGCACGCCTATGAGATTCAACCTATGTTTACAAAGGTGTTTTAGACTAACGAAGACTAAGTTTACATAAGTAGATGAATGTAAATTGAAAAGTACAACAGAACTTACAGCAGCCTGGTCTTGCTCTTGTCGTGTCACACCATAGCGTTGTGCAACATTTTCAGAAGTAATGCCCATAGGAAGAAGACAATCCCGGGCTTGGGCAAAGCTCTCTACCTGTAAAAATAAATGCATTTGCATGTTAACAACTCAATATAAAAAATATCCTAAATAGTGAACAAACTATATGTTTGACATACCTTTGGGTTGACTTTCGGAACCCCAGGAACAACTTGATCAGTTGTCATGCTCTCCAATCCAGCACCAATGCCTACATTGAAAACCAAGAAGGTTAATACCAAGCCCAAGGTGAAGGTAACTCAAATATCAGAACAAATCTTTCTCAGTATTCAAATATATATAGAATCCTTACCAATATCATAAAATCCTGCTTTTATGCAAGCAGCAACATCGGCAACTGCTTGTAGGCCCGATGAACATTGCCTGTTGACAGTTCTAATAGGCACCGTATCTGGTTGAAACATGTAATAATATTAGCAACATTTATATAGAAATCAATGCAAGTCTTCCAGTTTATATTTCTATTATCAACATAGTAATAACCTAGGTAATGTCTCCAACAGTCCAAACATAGCATTGCCAAAAGCAATTAACAAGTGAAATGAAAATTCAATAATTTTCAAAACTACAAAGAGTTAAAATCTCCAAAAAGACAAGAAATCATATAAGGGTCCAAGACTAAGAAATTAGAAAGAGTTAACTATACCAGGGAAACCTGCATAGAATGCTGCCATCCGACACTCCATTCCTCTTTGTGAACCAGGTGCCAAAACTGTACCGACAACTATATCCGCCACTTCACTTGGGTTCAGCTTTGTTCTATCAATCAAAGCCTGCATTGAGAATTAAATTAAGATAGGAAGCAAAAAAACAAATCTGATTTGAAAGACAACTGAACATAAAAACCAAGAGCGTTATCTAACCTTCAGAACAGGGGCAAGCAAATCATCTGGAAGTGTATCCTTGAAGCCTCCACGCTTTGCCTTGCAAATTGCAGTGCGACATGCCCTGAGAAAAAAAACGTTTTCTCCCTCTTTGAAGCAAGATTAACAGATCAAAGAAACAATTAAAAGATGGGGAAAGACAAAACTTTTTTTGACCTCCATGTGGACGTTGTTTCATATTAATGCCTTTGCATTTAAAACATATAAATAATTTGGAAGAATTAACTTTAAAAAACAAAGTTTCTCACCGATAACAGTTTATTAATTGAATTATAAACACTTGAAAAACCCTTTTGACCCTTAAATTGGTTCATGCTATGACTTTTGTCACTTAAATTTAGCCAACTAGTATGAACTACTAGTAACAAATGTACATAGCAAAGAAGAAAGTAAAGCGGACAGCAATAAAATAACTTACGCCACAATCACAACATCATCCCCAAAAGCAGCTGTCCGGTGATAAGCAGCGCTATCGCCAGCCGCACAACTCGAAGGCTGATCAAATGAAAACAAACCCATTTTTAGAACAACACAAAGGTGAAAAAAAAAAAAAACAAAAACAAAAACAGAATCCAAAAAAGGGATCAAGCTTACAAAGAGAGTAGCAGCAGATTCATGGGATTGAGGAAAAGAAGAAGAAGAAGAAGAAGAAGGCCGTAAATGGTCAAGCAAAACTTTTTGCCTGTTGAGTGCTTTCTCCATTAGTATGAATCTCTCTTTCTCTCAAATCTTTCACTTGCATCCAATCTTTAATGGAAATTGCCGAAATGGGTTGATATTAATAACTTAACTACTCTGATCTGTCTGTTTCAGAGAAGACTAGTCAACCTCTCATGGAGCAAGCCATCCAACAACCAAATAAGCAAAGAGTGAGTGGAATCTTAGTTAAAGTTTTCTTTTACATGTTCTTTTGCTTAATGTGTTTAAATTTCACGACTGACTGCTTTTTGTTTGGACCTTGAAGTCTCCCACGTTTTCCAGTTGGACGGAGGGGCTATTATTATGACTTTATTTTCTTCCTCACTCGGCTGCTTCCCCTTTTTCGTTTATTTTATTTGTGGTTGATGGCTTCTCTTGCTTCACTCTCACTATTTTCTTTTATTTTATTTTTGTCAACATATCAAGTTCAATCCCCCATCGGTAACCTAAAAAATAAAAGAAATGGAATAATAATATTTCGCAGCCTTCAAAACTTGTGAAAAACAAATTAAAGATTCGAAAAATCTCCATACAAGACCCGTAACAAGCATTCACCTCGAGTTTGGTGAAATTATTTATAAACTTAAATTATTATTTTATAATAAAAATATTTTTATTTAAATTTAATTATTAAAAATATATAAATTTTAATATAAAAATAATATATTTATCTCTACTACGTATAAAATTTTTAATTAAATTTTATGTTATGAGTTAAGTGATATTAACTCAATTAAAAAAATTATATAAAATTTAAATTTAAATTATTTATACTCTATATATAAAAATTAAAGAAATTTAAATTTTTTTATCTTAAAAAATAATTACTTAAAAACGACTACTTTTTTAATTTATCTTTTAATTTAAAATAACTTATCATTTTTAAAAACAAAATAACTTTTTAAAAATAATATTATTTTTTAAAATGAGCTTTCGAATTGATTTAAATTAAATTTAAAAAAAATAAAAATTTTAAAATTACAATTTAATCCGTTCATAAGTTTAATTCCAAATGTGTATATAAAAACACACACACGCATGCAAAAACAAAGATTTAAAGTCAAAATCTTACTATAGACTCAAATAAAATATATTATTATATAACCTGGAAGAACGTTTCATGCAGGCAAAAGAATAGTTTAATTCCCAGGGAAGGATGGTCAGAGGAGAC
>JBBYHM010000006.1:5229060-5299767 GCA_038381775.1 Adansonia rubrostipa | reverse complement strand
TATTATATAACCTGGAAGAACGTTTCATGCAGGCAAAAGAATAGTTTAATTCCCAGGGAAGGATGGTCAGAGGAGACCCGGTGTGTAAGAAAACGTGAAAAATTGAGATTCAAACGACGTGTTCCAAGTCCAAACGAATGGAAATGTGGACATGAAGAAAGCCAGCCCAACAACCGTCCCTTTTGCTTAGCTCTTAATTTCAATGTAGAATTTATCATTAAAATATACTACCATAGAAGAACAACCGATTAAGCTTGGTGGATTTTTCCATGGTTCCATTATACAGAAAATTTATGCCTGTAATTTTAGAAAATACTGTTAAAACATTCAACACCAAGAAAAAAAATGTAATTATTTTTTTTTACAGTCTAATTTTCATCCATCTCATTGGTAAAAAGCCTACGTTTTTTTTAATCTTTTTGAGTTACCATCAAATCTATGTTAGATTTGAGTCCGTCCGTATTAGTATCTACTACAGTACTTACACTTGCTGCGCATGTAATTCCTATCTAGATGCTATGCAGATTCATCTATACCCATGTATCTTTTAAAATGCTATCTACAGTGTTGCTAACCTTTAATCTGAGGCCTCCTAATCTGTTCCTAATATCATTTACAATTGAATTGAAAATAACTGTTCTGATCTACCTTGCTTTGCATGGCTTTTCCTATTTCTCTCTTGCCAAATGTAGTAAATGCATGCATTCCACGCTAACCTCGTGACAATGAACTGTATTGCTCTCCCTTTCAATGTCCTCACAGCCCAATCTAACTTACCTTGCCAGGGTCTCATTTTTCTACTGAAGTTGCATGCTACAAGAACTCTCTCCCATATCTGCCATGAGAATACGCAACTAAAGAGAAAATAATCTCGTTTCTTCTTCATCAGCTCAAAAGATATAAATCTGTGGTGCTCGAGGATTCCCATTTGCTCTCTTGCTTTTATTATACTTTTCTTTTCTCTTGCTTTTAGAATTTGGAAGTATGGTGTCCATAAGAAGCGAAATCAAATCTCGCACGGCGAACGGCGATCATTCAGATCACAGGTTAGGTTCGCCAAACAGATTTGGATCGATTCTAAAAATGTTATAACATCTTTAAGTTGTTCATTTTCGTGATGGTGATGAATTTTTTTTTCTTTTTCTTTTTCTGTTTTTTTGCCATTTATAAATCTAGCCATGATAACCTATGATTTTATTATTGTACATGATGCTTTTATTAATTAACCTTGGACGATGCTTAAAGATACTTGTTAATTATATATGTGTTTATGAATTGAATCGTAATTCAAAAATTTTTTTTATTCAAACCGGGATTGAGTTAATTTGAAAATTCATTTTATTAATACAAAAATAAAAATTATTTTATATTAATATTTATAATTAAATTTAAATAAAAATAATATTTTATTATGTAAATAATATTTTAGATCAAACCATACTGACTGAATTATTCGAACTCTTATCCAAACTTGATCGCATACAAATCAAGTGAGATGGACTACTCAGCAATGAATAAGTTTATTTAGCAAAATATTTTTTCTATATATTTTCTTGGTTAAGTTTCATTATTGCCAAAAGAACAAAAATATGATAGGTAGATTTGATAATATTAAATATAGTTATTTAAATATGATAAAATAAGATAATTAAAAAGATGATATGATACGAATTTTATATAGTACGAATTATTAACATATCAAAATTTATATAAATATAAAATATCTTAAATATTATTAAAAAAAATAAAATATATAATTACAATACCAATATATAAATCACGAATTTATTAATGGATGCCGCGTGTGGCTATACACGGGAACCAAAAACGAGTTGAAAAGCATTGGATTCTCCAGATTAGGTTCAGAAAATGCTATGGCAAGGAATGGATAAAAAGCGACAAATTGCGTGCGATTGGCGGTGGAAAACGCTGCAGTAGTGGGCTGCTATCCCCATGACAATATTTAAAAAGGGCAAAGGACTGCAGCACAAGAGCCAATTTGAATGCAGAAAGAGATAAAGAGAGAGAAGAGGCACTGAATGTTAAGGCACCCACCACTCAGTATCAGATCAAGCGGGGACTGACTTTAGCTTTTAAGGCACCCAATCCTTCCACATTGGCCATCGAAGATCACAATCCTGATCTTCCAAGCTAGCTTGCTCCTCACCCTTCCCCACCCCCCCCCCCCGGCAAAAAAAAAAAGAAAAAGAACTCAGCACAATGTCAGTCAAAGTTACCCATGTTGTAATTCCAAAGGCTGGTAGTAACGGGGTACATAGATCGTTTTGGCTAGTTGATGGATTCCTATGATATTAAATTCAAATTATTTTAAATTTGAATGATTTTTATATTATGAATATTCCGGATTTGCATTTGGGTTCGGACTTTCCCCCATGAAACTGATCATCTCATGTAAGCCATGTATTGATTGATAACGGGGTAAAACATCAAAGAAAAACTCAAATGACACACCTGAAAGATTCCATTTTCGAACCCCCAAAAGAAAACATTTCTTCCCAATCAATGACACACTTGGTCTCAACATGCGGAAACGTCATGGAGAATAGTTCCCCACTTTTTTCACTCTTTTATCTCTTATCTGATCTCTTCTGTTCCCAGACACATACTCTCCCTTGTTTCAAGCACTCCATTAATTATGTTGCTCAGACTCTTCACGTTTTCCAACTCTTTGAGAACTGGACCGGCTTCTGAACTCTCTCAGTTCTACTTCTTAATTCAGTTTCTCCAACAGTACTTCTCCCACACCTGCCATTTTCTGTTCTCTTTTTCAAAGATTTAATTTTCTACTTCGTTCTTTTATCTTAATGTTCTGCATAGAAACTGACTTTGTCGATCTTAATTTGTCAGCAGGCATGGAAGATGATCATCAAGAGAAAGTTACCCAAACTAATATGGACGAAGGTACAAGGGTTTTCCCTTGTTTATTTTGTTCACGAAAGTTTTGCAGTTCTCAAGCTTTGGGAGGCCATCAAAATGCGCACAAGAAAGAAAGAACTGCTGCAAGAAAGGCTAAACGCGCATCCGGATATGAAGCAACAATCAACTCCTCATCTTCAACCACATTACCAATGGCTTATGCATCGGGAAGCCACTTTTTACACCCTCCGATGTATGCAACAGCTCATGCTGCCAACTTCCGTTATTTCCGGAATCATCACCATAATAATTTTGGATCGCATGGTGTTACCAGCTTTGATAATAATGCGGTGTTTTATGATGGGAGTAGCAACCGATATCACCATCATCAATTTGAAGAAGACGACCAAAGTTACTTGAATCGGCAAAGCAGCATAAGATGCAATGGAGGCTTCTCGACTCAACAGCTAGAAATGGCGGAGGATAAAAATCAAAGGATTGGAAGTGCTGATCATAAGTACAAAGATCACAACCTTGACCTATCTCTTCATTTATGAATAGATACTGATGGGAAAATTTTTGTTTTAGAGTAATTATTGTTTTGCTTTTTATTTCCACATTTAACTTTTACAATAAGAGATATATGTCTTTGACTTCATTCAATTTTCGGCACATTGTTCTTCAGTAATTTTTAGTGAAGAAATTAGTTGCTCTTCAGTCTTTGATCATAAATTAATAATGGCGTGACTTGGCATAATGAGTATTAACATAATTTCACCCTACAACATGAAAAAATTTGATTTTTACATGCCCAAGACATAATTTAAATCCGCAATTTAACTCACGAAGCGATTTAAAAATAATATTTAATAAATTTAAATTTTAAATTATAAAATTTATAATTTTTTTTTAATTCTTAAATTAGGACTTCTTTTGGAAGAAAAAACACATTGGTCATGGTGTAGGTTAGATGAGTAAATTCATTTGTTTTCGTTAGAACGTTTCTAAAGACATTGTGAACTATAAGCATAAATCCTAAGAAGTAAAATCCCTAATTAAGCGGCCCAATTTTTTCATGTCGTAGTTTGGTATGGCATCTATGAGGCCTAGCGGCACAAACAAGGCCCCTTTTTTCCTTCGTTTTGGATTCAGATATCAGTTCAGTATTCAAGGGAGGAAAGGCTTTCGCAAGTCCCAAAGTAGATTGTGGGTTAAAAAAAAGAACAATTTAACAATATTTACAGACCCCAATAGCCCACTGGAAACTAAGCTTCTCATTGCTTTCGAAGCTGCTTAAGTTGATCGCTAAATGGGCTGTGGTCCATCTATCCTACGAGTTAGAGGAGCCTGGCCTGGTTCAATCTGGTGGATTTATTTATATAAAAAATTATAGTTTAAAAATAAAAAACTATAGACAATAAAATTTAAATTTAAAATTTATTAAAAATATTTTTTAAAATAATTTTATAAATTAATTGAGTTAAACTCGAGAACCATTAAAATGACTTTTTTTTCCTGACGTGAAGGACCCAGCTATAGCTAGAAAACTGAAATTCCGTGTGATTTGATTTTGTGGAGGGCTACCGCACATGATTGGATTCTATTTACTGTTTAGCACTTCATGCTCATTAAACGATTCAAAGGGATTCCTCATTTTTTTACAATTTTAAATTTTAATTTGAAAATCTCAATTCTTATATTTTATAAAGAACCTTAAATTACTAATTTATAAGAATACAAAGAGTTGTCACCCTTGTGTAGGTTCATATGCTTTAAGCTTAAAATTAAAAAATAATTACCGAATATATTGACAATTTAGTTTTTTTTTTAAATTTCACAAGTAAAATTAAAAAATTATTATATATTCTTATTATATGTTTCAAAAAATAAAAAATTAAGTGTTAGACCTAACAAATTTTTAAACCTATTCATGAAGTTAAAATACTCTATTTGTAAATGTATTTGATAATAATCTAACATTAAATTAAAAAAAACTAAAATGAACATAAAATTTAATTTAATTAATTTATATAATTATTTTTAAAAATAAGTTTTGGTAGATCTAAGATTTAAACCCTTAGATTTATAATTGTTTTTCCATTTTCAACTTAATAATTAAAAAAATTTTGATCATTTTTCATAAAAAATTATTCAATGTTATTATAAAGGACCAAATTAAGAAAATATAAAACAAACGATACCCATATGAGCCAATCATCAAGTAGTAGAAGTAGAAGTAATCAAATCAAAGATATATATATATGTGTGTGTGTGTGTGGTATACGTGTTTGCATATGAGGCTCGGGGGGGGGGGGGGAGGACTCAATTGGCTGTTCCCACTGCAATTCTTAGCAATGATATAATAGCAGCCTGAAATTGCAGCACATTTGGAACACATCTGCACATGCACACTGCATAGGTTGAGTTGGATATATAAAATTATAATATAATATATGTTCTTTATTGTTATCTTGGTGAATGTCCAAGGCTCAATTATGAACAAACAGAACAAGAAACAGGTCATCCATGGAACACCAAAGGGAAAGTTGAAAAGACTGCACATTGCACAAAAATGCTGCCTTTTTTCTCTTTTTTTGGATGATATTAGTGATTCTTTTAGTGATCCGATAATAAATGCTTTCTTCTAAAAATAATAACTCCACCCTAAACCCCACCATATATTGTCTTTAGCAGTTCTCCAAATTCAGCCACGTGCTTCTTATATACACATTTCATTGGCAGAGAAAGGATTGAATGAAACCCCAAATCAACTTATATTTTCTTATTTAAATTATTTAATGCAATTAATTTTTTTTTAAAAAATAATAACATATTACATATTTCATGCAATAGTTAAATGATGAGTATAGATATTCACTAAAAGAAAGTTTTTTTTATTATTTTGTTGGCATAACATTGATATTGGGTTTAATTACGCACAAAACATTTTTTACTAGAAAATATGATTAGAAGGTTAATTTCTCAAACATAGGAACGTGTACTTTTCAATAAAGATATTATCATTATTTACGTTAACTTAAATTATACTTATAAATAATGATAAAAATTCTATTAAAAATTAATAAATAAAAACTTAAATAAGTAATTATGTTGGATTTTGCCCATCAAAAAAGAAAAAAAAAAAGAGAAGTGAGCCACAATGTATGTATATTTAAGACAAACCATTCGATAAATGGAGAAGTTGCTAAATTAGTTGCTTTTGGACGTGGTATTTAAAAAAGAAACAAATTTCATAAACATATAATAATATAAAAATTAAAAATAAAATTTGAAAGAGAGAAACAATGCATTTGTACTCAGGTACTATATATGTAAAAAAAAATTCCAAGATAATGTATTATACTATAAATGAGAAGAATTAAATAATTAATTTAAGTATAATAACTCTTTCTAATTTAAAATTACATATAATGTGCCTTTTTGATAGTAAGGCCACCATGCAATGCAAGATCAGCTAGCAGTTGTTTTTGCCGAGCCAAAATTTTCGAGCAGCAAATTATGCTTGCAAATATTGCAAGCTTTATTCTTGCATAATTATATATATATATGTATATATGTATATACCCCATCACCATTCACCACCCTGCAAACCTTGGTAGCTACGGGCTACGTGCAGGGATGAAGTGTAATCTGCAGTGCCTTGGATTTGGATAATATTGGTGTATTTTATTATTATTTATTTATGAATTTTATAATAGAGATACCCAACTGCCACACCCTGCGGTGTCGGTTGATTGATTAATATTGTATCGTTTGATGTGCAGGACAGGACAGGCGGAGGGGAACATAATTCTTCTTTACATAACTGCAATAAAAATGTTTTTGGTGGTTAACTCGATCAAATCTATCAAATGCAAAATGCCAAAGCCATGGATATCAGTTCGAAATTTACCTCACTTAACTGATATTATTATCTTATTTAATAAATTTAAAATTTAAAATTTAAAATTTACAATATTAATATTTAAAATATTTTTAATTTATTAAAAAAATAAAAGCAATGCCCAAATGTCTTTAAAAAAATATATATTCTGCTTTAAAATAAAGGAGAATTAAGGAGATGAAAAACAAACCTTTTCTCCAATACAAAGTATATGACATGAAATCATTTTTGAGTTCATAATCAGAGATTCAATTCAAGGTCTTGATACGTGCAGACAAGTAATTTATTTTAATATTAAAAAAAAAAGCCCCAAATGTTGAGGAAAATGATACGTATTATTTTCAAATCCAATATTGGTTCATATCTACATATTTTCAGCTGAATCTTTTAGCTTCTCCTTCTTTTTAATTTCCCTGATCATCCCACAATCATGAGTTTTTAATGACCATTTTCTGTTTCTAGCAAATAATAATAATAACAATAATAAGAACCTCTTGAAGTGGCCAAAACAATCTCAACTAGCTATTACTTTGATTAAACACATGTTTTGTTTAAGCTAAAACACAACATCAGATGGGTGACATCTAATTTTTCAGTGTGTTTCTTCTTTTGCCCAATGTTTTCTTTAAACACATTATTATTATTATCATCTTGTTATTGATGGAAACGACCGGTTATTTCATCTAGTTGGAATGCCTATATTTGACAAGAAATTGATTTCTTTTTGGACCTTTTCGTTTTTTCTAAATCACATTTTATCATCATTCAATGAAATTGAGCTTTCTTGGGTTCCAATAGTAAAGATATCCAAATCAAAGAGCAAAGGTAGGGTAACATCATCCATAGAGGGTTAACCAACATCTTATCATCAACATCAACCATTGGAGTTGGCAAAAACATCAATGGTTTGAAAATACAAAGCAATTGCATTAGGTTAGAAATCAGATATGACATCTTTGAACACGATATGATAACATTAAATATAATATGTAAAAAAATAATACAAACATGATATAAATATTTCAAAATCAATATGACATGAATTATTAACGTGTCAATATTTTATATCAATATATAATATTTTTAACATAATTATAATATATAAAAATACTAGAGCATGACACGATATGCAGATTATCAATTCTATTGGAGACCATGGACTTGCCCCTCTTCTTCAATTTTGGCTATCAACCAACCAAAATAATCTTTGTCAAAGAGTTTTGACTAATTTTGAGAATCTTAAGCTTGTAAACCACCATTTTACCAGTGTTCCATGGTGAATTCCAAGTGGATTATGATTGCTGGTTATGAATGTATCTGCTATAGTGGTAGTCCCTATATATAAACTTCGCTGATTTCTTTAAAAATGATGGACAAGTGGAAACCATGTGGTTGGGACTTGGGAGATTAATGCTGCATGAAAACAAAAAGTCACGTTGCAAAAAAAAAAAAAAAAAGATCTTTCCCAAAATTGGCTCAACTAAGGGTTTTCTTCCCCCTTCAATTCACTTTCTCACTTACCAAACACATTCAACTAAAGGGTTTGTGTAGGTTTTTCTTTTTTTTTTCTTTTTCTAATTAGATGTCGAAAAACAAAACTATCGACAGCTCATATCTTCCCCCTTACTACAACTTTTTTTATCGATCATTTATTGTGGGAAGCTGGGAAAGAAGCATTTTAATAAGTGGGTTTTCAAATTCTTTCGATATGAAGTGTGAACTTCTTTTTGATATTGCAGCAAACCAAAGAATGTGCATGATGGCAAAGCTTCCACCATTTTGTACTGCCATTTGTTTAAGAACTAGCAATGCAATGTGTACAAGGAAAACAAAAGTTTTTCTTTTTTTTTTTTAAAAAAAAGGGTTTGGCTTCAATTAATCAACATTCTAATTAAAATATCTTGAGAATTAATTGAAATATACAAATTAATTTATGAAATTTCATTTGCCAAACTGTTAACTCCAGTATTTTACAATTGTTGATTTAAGAGGAATTTACTAGGAAGTTTAAAACTGAATCCACTAGTCATAATAATAAACTTGAAGATTAATAGATGTTGAACAATTTTACTAAGTCACTTACAAATTGAACACACACACACACACATATATATATATAAATAAAAGAAATTAGGTTCATTTATTAGACAGGCTAAAAACAGATGAGCGGAGAATTTTAACCAGCAACAGTTTGGAGAAGTTAAGATTGGTCAAATTTTATTCACTCAATAAAGTTTCACATTGATTTTTTTTTTTTTTAGCAGTCAGGAAAAGAGGGAAATAATAAGGTCAAGAACCATTTCGGAGTCTTTTGGTATGGCATAGACAGTTGAAAATCCAATACACTACTATTAAATAATTTAATATTGAAAAAACCCTAACCAAATCGGTCAATTCTATCGATTTAAATGAAAATAAAAGTTTATTCAGTTCAATGATTATCAAGGAATTTATTTAATGAACTAATAAAAAATTAATTCAAATGGTAAAAAAAATTAAATTGATAAAAAATCAATTTTATGTTAATTTTACTTTATTATTATTTTTTATAAGTAATGAGATTTAAACTTTTAACTATTTAGCTATCTATTAAAGCACATATGATAAAATTAAATACATATTTTTATTAGTTATTTAATATATTTAATATTTAATTTTTTTAATTCAATTATTTGATTCAATCGAACCAATCGATCAATTCAGTAACCAAAAATCTTGTTGGTTTAACGTTCAAATCCAATTTTTTATTCACTGCCATCTGTTCAAATGGATTTCTGATAAATGGAAATGGGAAATTCAAAAGGAAAAAGAAAGATTTAAGCTGTTTTGCCTAAATTTAGCTATTCCACCACAAAGTTCGCAATAAAGCGAGAATTTGATGTGACGGTTTTCAGCTTCGTAATTGGATAGACAATGTTTTCATTACTTTAATTGGCTAATTAATCAATTATTCCAGAAAAATATTAAAATTCCACTTTTATTCTATCCTATTAATTAATTATGTTACAAATTTTAATCACGTAAACCTCCTCCGATGGCTGAAAAGAAGCAAACTTTTGAGCCTATAATTTCGATTCTCATATGGGACATATGTATATATATATATAACTAAACAAATGTATACTTAAGGGACATTGAGGTTTGAAATTAGATTTTTTGCCTTTTTCAATGTTTTTTGTATGTTTGGTACAAAACATTAATGCAAGAAAACGTGAGTCCTAACTAATTCTCTACAAATAAAAATTTAATCTCTTTTTTTAGTGATTTAGAAACTAAAAATTTAATGAATAAATGAAACCAACATTATGATACTTACAAGTTATGGACAGATAGATGTGTTTCCCACTCAGTCTTTGCATTATCCCAATCTTGGGTCAATCACTTTTATACATATATATATATATATATATATATATATATATTGCATGTTATATATGATTAATTGTAATCATTTATATCATCAATTTAAATTAAAGATTTATGATGATGATGATGATGATGATGATGATGATGATGATTTGGGGGTTCAAAAATTTGTATACTAAAGAAACATTAATTGTTTAATGGTCTCATCGTTTACATGTTATCTTAAAATAAATAATTTTTACAATGTCAATTTAGTTTTTTTTTCCTAAACAAACTCAATTATATATATCAATGCACCCAGAAAACAATTCATATTAAATATAACAATTTTGTTTGACTTGGTTCATTTTACTAGGCATGTTGTGGGTTCATTGGCATGTTATATTTTCAATTCTACAACTAGGATAACATGTACACTTCTTTTATATCACGTGTTTAATTTTTCTCTATTATTATTTTATTCTTCTTGGCATTATTTCCTAAGTTTGCAAATGTGAAAATGAGAAAGTCTCGTATCAAAAAGGAAACTTTGAGCAGGTGGGATCTTGACATTTTTGTGGCTTTTTGAGTCTCTTGGCGAACAAATAATTACATATATTTAGGGTGTTAGGGGAAGACAATCTAAAGCCATGCAAGTTATGGGCACATGTTAATACTTGGAAAAGCTATTTCATATATTTTTAGTAAAGTTTTTTAGATTTTATAAGCAAGATTTATAGTGTGATATATACCATTTATGATATATTCTTTAAAATAAAAAATTAGGTAAAAATGTATCCTTTTGCTATAAAAATAAGTGATATAGAAATGTAAAAAAAAAAAAAAAGGAACAATTATGAACAGTAATATATCTAAATTTATATGTTATATGAAATCTTGAATTAAATTGATGTAGAGTTAAATAACACAAATTTAACTAAGAATCGACCCACAAATAAATTAAAATAAAAGTAATATATAATAAGAATTTATTTTTGATATAATAGCAGTTGATTTTTTTATTTCTACAAAGGGATTAACAATCTACAAGATGTGTAACCCTGCTATATCCGCTTATAAAGTAAAAAATTTTACTAAGTTGGATGAAATAATTTTTCATTTTCAATATCAATTTAAAAATTTTTAAATAAAATAAAACAAAATAGAAAAATACTTGCTTACTTTTTCTTTTCTATTTTAAAGGATACTACATGTAATTATACAGCTTTTTTTTTTCTTTCACATTTTTTATTGATTGTCACTCATGAAATGAATATGTCTTTCTTATTTATATAAATGAGCAAAAAAAATATATGTTTAAGGATTCGATAATCCATTCAACCCGATAGATCTAGCTATAATCTAAGTCAGCCGACCCATCAAATCATTGTTTATTGAAAAAAATAATTTTTATTTAAATTTAATTATAAAATATAAAAATATTAATATAAAATAATATTTTAATATATTTTAAAATAATAATTTAAACTTTTAATATTTTAAATTGTATTTTTTTAATACTTTAATATTTTAAATAATAATTTAAATTTAAAAAATAAAATAAATTTAAATTTAAATAAAATATTTAAAATTACTTTAAACCGCGAGAGAACCCTAAAAGGCAAAATCCAAAAGCAAACTTAATAGTAGCATTCCAATCCACTTGTAATTTGAGAAGGACAAAATCCGAAAACTTCAAATTGTGCGGAAAACATTGAGAAAGGGAAAAACACCGGGGTTTGTACGGTGATACAGTCTTTTAACTTGAACATATCCGTACGGTATTTAAGGAAGGACACCTGTTCATTGACGGTTTTACAAAAATCCTACGATTCCTACACTTACTTACCCAATATTATATATGTATTTTTATATATATATATATATATATATATATATATTTAGTTAGCCATTCCTCCCATTATTTCCACATCGCCCATGTGGCCACGTGATTTGCGCCATAAAGCGAGTATAGTCATCCACCGTCATCCGCGAGTACGTGTGTGAACCAATGAAAAATTTAAAAAGATGACGTGGAATAAATGGACCCCAAGGGGAACAGCGGAAGTGTCAGAGGTAAAATGGCCTGGAACTTGAGCGACCGACTCATCGACACGTGGTAGAGTTAATTTTCACTTAATCAAGGTTTAACGGAATTAAGTAAGCTTTCGCCTTTTACTGCGAAACGTTATTTTTAGCTAAATTATAAAAATAATCTTTGAATTATTTTTTAAATAATTTTTTTATATTTTATTTCTTTCAAATAAACACATCTTATTTTGATACAAATTAAATACTAAAAGCTTGTTTAAATTAAATAAAAATATAAGAACTTATTTAGCAAAAATAATAAAGTTTAGAATTTTTTATTATTTTATTTATTTTTTTTTTTTTTTGTCATTCTTTCCCTATAAAAGAGATTGCCCCATCTGAGTTTCTCAATTGACTCGCAATTCTTATTTGATCTCCCATTTTCCTTCTCCTTCCTTTTCTATTTCTTCAAAACAGGGGGAAAACTAAACAGATTCAGCATTGTAATATAGATAGCAAAGAGAGAATTCGGCAATGGGGATTTCTCAGAGATTATTGCCTTTGTTTACTTTGCTACTTATTACGTTGTTCTTTTGTGTCAAGGCTTCAGCAGAGAAAACAGAGCTGAACTCAAGGTACATTTTCCGGGGAAACAATCAGCTCACCTTGAGTTATCTTTGCTTTATTAGCCTTTATTTTTCCAGTCCAGGAAAACATTCCTGCAAAGCACTTTCATTGCAAATTTAGCTTAGCCAGCAATATAGACATACATGGTGCAACTGGTTTTTGATTTTCCTCGTGTTTGTCATGGCAGGCTTGATGAAGAAAACAAGTTGAAGAGCTTGAAGAACTCATCAATGGCACATGGGTGAGTAAACTAGTTCAGCTTATACCTTTTTCACGTAGAGACATATCAATTTGGGAAGAGTATAAGCCATTGAGATTGGATCTTATAGATCAATCATATCAGGATCGTTAATTCTGTTGTATTGTCTAACTCTTTCTAACATTCTATGGCTCCGAAAAAAAAAACAGCCTTTGAGAGTGCATTGCATTATATGGATTTTGCTTATCAGTTTTGGTTTTGCATTTTTTTAACTTTCTTCTATATTTTCAGGCTCGAATTCGATGATGATAAATGGATAAATGAGCACGCAGTCGACAATCCTGAGGAAATTGCTTCAATGGTTGATATGTGAGTCTCCCTATCTTTTCTTACAACAGATTGGATCAGCAAAACTTAGTTCTTCATAATTATCAAATTCATAATCTCTTTTCATTTCACATGATTAATTCTTTAATATAGTAATCTTTGGGATTTCATTGGAGAAAATAAACCCGTCTTAATTATTTACTAATAGTTAGTTCTTTGAAAATTGAGAAGAGGATTGATTCCACATGAATACCCCCCCCAATGGGGGCCCCCACTTGCCAAAATCTGTAGTTTCTGACAGCTTCCTTTTCACCTGTCTTCCCCGGTTCGTTGTTACTTGGCTATTCAAATTGTCCTTTCACCTAATAAGATCCAGTCAAAACTAAGGGTCGACTCTTGAGATCGCTGGTTTCATTGGTTTAGTTTCTGCCAATGTTTTGCCGACTTTCATTGTTACAACTTGGGATTTTGAAAAATAATCTCAGCCATTTCTAACTTCAGCCTTACAGTAAATCTCAAGTTTCTTACGTCTTACGATCGTTCTCTGATAATACAAATGTAGGGCAGTTTGCTGAACAATATTAACTTTATTCATTAAACTGTTAACTGAGAAACTGGTAGTAACTAGTACTAGTAATTTGAACCCTTAATCTAATTATTTCATGTAATCACATGGCATTCAATAAACATGAGATTCAATTTTTGACATTTGTAACTCTTTCTTTCTATGACAGGCTACTAATTTAATATTCATAATAATTATTCTTCCTATAGAATAATTCTACTTTAGGATTCTTGAGGAACACATTGCCATGTTCTTCACTGTTATAAAATTTACTCTCTCTCTCTCTCTACATGTATATATATATTTGAGCCCGCTTTTTAACTTGTACAGCCAGCTTAAGCACATGCCTATGTCCTGAGATCTGCGCATCTCGTTCTTAATTTATTATTTGATGTCTTATTATCCCTTCCTTATCAAAGTATTAATTCCAAATACATTAAGCTTTATTTGCCTACACTCACCAATTTGCCATTTTGCTCGTGCCTTTCTATTTCTTTTATGCCAATATATTTGTCCTTAATCCCCCCATCTTTTGGACACTCCGAAAACTTTAATCATGCCGATTCATCCCATCAGCTAGATTTAATATAACTGTGCAGTGAAGAGAAACTATATCCAGGAAGGTGAGGTAGATTACACAAATATTTTGTCGAAATATGTTCCCCTGCTCCACCCTGTCAAAGGCGGCAGGCGATGAGTTTGAAAACCCACAGATAATAGATCTGCCTTTTTCAGTTTTCATGCATGCAGAAGATAAAACTTGGCAAAAATTTTTCACTGGTCTAGAAGTTAGCTGCATAACTGACAAAAAAAACCAGTTGTATTCAATGGCACCGCCAAGATCGTATATTTAATGTTTTGATTTCATTTTGTCGCACCGACGCAAATGAGGAGCAGGGGTCTGGCAGGAATTATTAGTTCCCACTTCCCACCTTATCATTTACAACTATTTCCTTCAGTAGGAAAATGTGGTCGAGGGAAAATCTCTCAAATTTTCCGTATGTACATCTATCTTCCATGAACAATCACATGGCCAACTCAACTCAACCGATGCGAGAATTAAATTCTTTTCCAACAAAATTAATTTTGTCATAATAATTGTTCATCATTAATCTGATTCAGATTTTCACATGCTTAATCAACTTAGTACTCCAATTGATTAATACAATGTAATATATACGATGATAATGATGTTATAATCGTGGCGTCATGGGGTTTTTTTTGGGATGTTTTCAGGAGCATAAGAAATAGTACGGAAAGGAGAAATTTGGGGTATTTCTCGTGTGGAACAGGGAATCCGATTGATGACTGTTGGCGGTGTGACCGGCGTTGGTATCTCAGGCGAAAGCACCTGGCGAACTGTGGCATCGGGTTCGGACGCAACGCCATCGGTGGTCGTGATGGGAGGTACTACGTTGTAAGTGACCCTGGGGATGATGACCCCGTGAACCCCAAACCAGGCACCCTCCGCCATGCTGTTATCCAGGACAGGCCTCTTTGGATCGTGTTCAAGCGTGACATGGTGATCACCTTGAAGCAAGAGCTAATCATGAACAGTTTCAAGACGATCGATGGTCGCGGTGCCAATGTGCATATCGCTAATGGGGCATGCATTACCATCCAGTTTGTCACGAACATCATCATCCATGGAGTCCACATTCATGGCTGTAAGCCCACAGGCAACGCCATGGTTCGAAGCTCCCCGTCTCATTACGGATGGAGAACCATGGCTGATGGGGATGGCATCTCGATTTTCGGATCGAGCCACATCTGGATCGACCACAATTCACTGTCTAATTGTGCTGATGGACTTATTGATGCTATAATGGGATCCACTGCAATTACAATCTCAAACAACTACTTCACCCATCACAATGAGGTCAGACTCAGATAGATCTCCGCATCTTTTTTCATTTGAAGATGAATTTATGTTTTGAAATGACTAAATTAAATCGTCCGAGTAATTTGATGACAGGTTATGCTGTTGGGACATAGTGATTCTTACCTAAGAGACAAGCAGATGCAAGTGACCATTGCTTATAATCATTTTGGTGAAGGTCTTATCCAGAGAATGCCAAGGTAAACATTCTTAAAAATGGTCGCTAGTACTGTAATTTCTCCTTTCCTTGTCATAAAATTGACTCAGCCATGGCTTTGCCAAATCTTGCAGGTGTAGACATGGATATTTCCATGTAGTGAACAATGACTACACACACTGGGAAATGTATGCCATTGGTGGAAGTGCTAATCCCACCATCAACAGCCAAGGCAACCGTTACCTTGCCCCTGCTAACCCCTTTGCTAAGGAGGTACAAAATTTACATAAACCAAACCTACAAAACTTCCCCTTTTAAGAAGTGGTGTCTGTGTGTATATATATATATATATGATACAGTTTTTGTATATGATACAGTTTTTGTTAACTTTGATGTGGTCAGGTCACAAAGAGAGTGGACACATGGAATAATGAATGGAGGAATTGGAATTGGAGGTCGGAAGGGGATTTGTTGTTAAATGGAGCATATTTTACTCCATCAGGAAGCGGAGCGGCAGCCAGCTATGCCAGGGCCTCCAGCTTAGCGGCCAAGTCATCTTCCTTAGTCGGCATCCTCACTTCAAATGCAGGTGCCCTTTCCTGTCGCCACGGTTTCATCTGTTAAACTCTCGTCAGGCTCCTTCTCCACACTTTCCACCCCAACCAACAAAACCGAAGCAAAGAAGATGAAAAAACAACTCATTTTTCTTCTCATATATATATATATATATATATATATATATATATCTATATATCGTTTTATACATTCAACTCTATATATTATGCGTAATCCTTTCGACAGGTGTACAAAAATCTTCTGAAATTGTCCTATTTCTCTGCCTTATATACAAATATTTCACTTGTCATAAATACCATTGATCGACCTCGGCCTTCTTAAGGTGCCGCAGCGTTGCTCACTTCTTTTATTGCTTCTCTTTTGTAAGCTCCCCCCTGTTTTTGTTGGCCTTTGTATTCATCTTCTTTGATTAATTAGTCAGCACATAAATTTCAGATGGAAGGCAAATTTATTTTGTGAGTGGCTTTTTAAAAGACATTGGATTATATGTAGTTAGTTTATATGTTTTACATTGCTGCTTATAGTTTATATGTTTTACATTGCTGCTTACGTTGCAGTGGCACTTTCTTGCCAACCTTGTTTTACATGTGTTTGGCATGCAGGAAAACTTGGAGGAAATTGCTAACTTCAAGTTAGAGCCACGTGGGTTTTTTCCACGGCCATGAACTTAAAATAAACAAGTCTCTCGAACCCTAAACCTGGAACCGTAAAAGTCGAATTAATCTTGGCGTTCGTGTTGCTCCACTGATATGCTCACCCAAGTGGGAGCGTGCGTGCGTGTGTTTTTTTTTTTTTTTTTTTTTATGTCTGACTTTGAAATTCCTTTGAAAGAATGAAGGTTTATTGGTTTATAAAATGTTTGAAACCCAAACTGGAGTTTGAACAATCCAAACCAACAAAGGGAAACTCTTGAATGCATGAAATGAAATGGGAGCTATTAGCTCTATACCATCCATTCCCATGGCCATGATTGGATCTTTAAACTTCAGTTCAGTTCACTTCTATTCTGTTCTGTTAAGCTTAGAACCTTAATTGTGAGCTGACAAGACTACTTGCTTTCTAAAAGAAAAACTATCATTAAACACTTCTATATTATTAGATTAAATCAATTATTTAAAAAAAATATAATTTTTAAAAGGGAAATCATCAAATAAAACTACTTTAAGATGCATGCTCGATCCAATCTAATAAAATAGAAGACACAGTTCAGTGCTCAGAACAAACTGCAAAACAAACAGTTCAGTTGTGTTTAAAATATATATTTAAGGGGAAATTCCTTTTTTTTTCCCTTTTTTTGTTATCTGAGCTGTTGTTCTTTTATGTTGCTACTGTTTGTAGGAATAGAAAGTCCAGAATGTTTCATATTTGGTAATTAAGAAGTAAGAATCCATACTAAGTCTTTCAAGTTGATCAGTTGTCATGAATTAACAAACCCTAAGATTTAAATTTCCACCCCAAGGAAAATATATTCTCTCTCAAGAAACATTAATCATTCACTACCACTTCCTACTTGACAAGCAGATATTGATTAATAGTAAGGCAAAACGAAAGGTCATAATTTGATGAAAAACTCGAGAAAACAAAGCTCAGAAAGGGGTACCAACTTCACTCCTTGTTTCTGTAGGGCTATATAGGGCAGATCTGTTCCTTGGTCTATATTCTTCCAGCTGCTTCACAACTTCATCCATGGTGGGTCTCACTGAAGCCACAGGAGCACAGCACCCCATTGCAAGCTTTAGTGCCTGAACTAACCCATCTTCCATCGGGCTCCGGATGCCCTTCAAGACTTCCACATCAAAGACCTCCATCGTCGTCTCTTCTAAAACTGCTACTTTCACCATCGAAGGCAAATCTGCAGCATTGTTGCTTCTTCCATTTTTCCCAGGCTTCTTGCCTATCAAAATCTCCAATAACAATATCCCGAATGCATAAACATCTGTTCTGGGGTTGCATTTCTTCATCTTTTGAAGCTCTGGTGCCTTGTAACCATCGGTCTTTGCAAGGGCCACCATTTCATCGGCTACAGCTGGGATCATTAGCTTGTCAAGTCCAAACTCGGTGAGCCTTGCCACGAAAAAGTCATCTACGAGCACATTTTTGGATCTAACATTCCCATGGGTGATCGGTACTTCAAGACCCGTATGAAGATATGCTAGTCCTCTGGCTATCCCCAATGCAATCTTGTGCCGTCGAGCCCAGTTTAGAACTGGCTTTCCTGCTCTTGACTCTGCATTTAGTCAGAAACATACAATAAGAATTCGATGAATTCGCACTCAGTGGCCATTAATTCACATGCAGCAACGATTCAAAAATCTTGCAATCACTTACAATGAAAAGTTAAAATAAGCATACCATGTAAAAGGTCATGTAGGCTTCTATTTGGAAGATAGTCATAAATAAGAAGCTTCTCCCCTCTCTTCCCTTGATAGAAAGCTCTTAGCG
Organism: Adansonia rubrostipa; assembly: GCA_038381775.1. Lineage (NCBI taxonomy): Eukaryota > Viridiplantae > Streptophyta > Magnoliopsida > Malvales > Malvaceae > Adansonia > Adansonia rubrostipa. The sequence goes on along the minus strand of JBBYHM010000006.1, from coordinate 5,280,838 downwards.
GAACCAAATTCTCATGCCTAACCTTCCCCAGCTGCTTTATGACAGGCAGACATGAGCTCCTATCTTTGCAACTACCGTCCCTCAGTAACCTCAACGCTATATTTCCTCCATCAGCAAGCTTTGCCTTATAGACAGTCCCATAATTTGTCTTTTCCATGACTTGACCAGTTGCATTCAGTACATCCTCCAATGTCAAATGCTCGCCGCCTTGGAACAAAATAAGCTTGCTCTCACCACCACCTCCACCTTCACCAGCGCCATTTTCATCTTCGTCGCCTTCCTCCAGTTCCTCTTCACTGTCTCCCCTACTCCTCTTCCTGTTCTGCACATAGCCAATGAATAATGATGCCAAAACTACCACCCCAGTCATAAGACCGATCACAATGCCAGCAATTGCACCTGGACTCATTTGCGATTTGCCACTGCAACTATTTAATGGCAACCCACATAGTCCTGGATTGTTCCCTTCAAATGCCTCCGCACCAAACTTTCTTTCACCAAAAACTGGCAAAACTCCAGTGAAGTTATTGTGGGAAAGATTCAATTTTTCCAGGTTTAAAGTGGCCAAACCCTCTGGAATTGCACCTGAAAGCATGTTACCTGAAAGATCAAGCTCTTTAAGAGCTTGAAACCGAGTTATAAACTCTGGGAAATCCCCTGAAAACTTGTTTTTACCCAAATCGAGGGACTGCAAATTCTTGCAAGTGGAATTTGGTAACGCAGGTTCAGGAAGAGACCCAGATAGTGAATTATCATGAAGCCTAAGAGAAACAAGTCTATCACACAAGTTCCAGATGGAGGGAGCTAAAACCCCAGCGAGCAAGTTATCACTCAAATCAATATCAGATAACGAAGAACTGTAACCAAGTTCAAGAGGGATAGTCCCACTCAGTGAGTTAATGTTAAGGTAAAGACTTTGAAGCATAGAAAACTCCCCAAGCTCTCTAGGTAAGGAACCGGTAAGGTTAGCAGATGGGAGCTGAAGTGAAACAAGGCGTAAAGATGGGTCCTTGGAAAGAGAGAGGTTAGTCCATTGTGGTGAAGAAAGGTCACTGCAAGAAAGAGGAGTCCCATCGGAGAAGGCCCATTTAAGTCCTCTCCATTGGCAAAGAGGAACTGAAGAGTTCCATGAAGATAAGAGTAAGTTCTCAGTGTTACCTTGCAGTGAAGCTTTAATCTTTCCCAATAGAAGCTCCAAATCTGGTGAAGAAGAAGAAGAAGAAGAAGAAGATAATGACTTAGTGAGTGTTGTATCTAAGCCATTGGTGATCAAGACAAAGAAGAAGAAGAAGAAAATGTAGGAGTAAAGTTTGAAAACCTCCATGAAAGTACCAGAGAGAGAGAGAGAGAGAGAGAGAGAGAGAGAGAGAGAGAGTAAGAAAAAGAGAAAGAAGGTGCAAAGTTTAATGTTGTTTAGTGGAGTTTCAATGTAGGGAGAGAGAGGTTCTCCTTTTTGGGAAAGCTGACAGAGTGTTGACTATAAGTAAAGTTCTTAGACCAGTAATTCAACGGCCATGATTCGACCACACTCAACCAAAGTATACAAGGTCGAGTCACCAAAATATTTATACCATCAAAATGTTAATCAAAGATTGCATCATAACAAAATGAAAACGACCAGATAATAAAGCTATGTGGAGAAAAAGATACACCTGAAAGCTGAAACTGAAAAAAAAAGCTATAGTAATCTACATTTCAAAACTACTTTGAGTTTGCTTTGTATTGTATATTATACTTTTGTTAATTCTCTCTGAACTCTAACCTTTGCGAATTTGTCCAAATATTCTTTTTTTTCCCCTTCAATTTGCAATCTTTAAGAAAGAAGGGAAGGTTTTCAATGCAGAACGCTGGCCAACACCACCAAGCCTTGTCCTTCTTTCTAGATGTGGGAAGGTCCATTGTTTATCTGTCGCTCTTCTCATCAGTCAAAAAGGACATGAATCAGTGATGGAAAAGAGGCCATTGTTGAGAGTGCGTTGTTCTTGATGCAAGTGCCGATGTAGTTTATGCATTTTTTGGGTAGGCCTTTTGATGTTGGTGGGTCACATTTAATGGCAAAAAGCAAAGCTAAGGAAACGAGGGTCCATGGGAGGAGTTTAATAGTAGTAGTTTTTGTTGTAGTGGAGTGAATTTTTAATATCTCAATCCTGTGGGATCTAAGTAATAATTATCTTCAACCCCCCTTTAATAATGCAACTTAAATAAATGCATGGGAAAGAAGAAAGAAGAAAAATCTTTAGAATTTAAGGTTTTTCTCTAGAGAAAAACTGCCAAATAAGGTTTAAATTTTAAAAGCTGGACAGATTTCTTCACCAAATTTTGATAGGGTTTTTAATTTTCTAATAGGGTTTTTTTTGTATTTTTAGTAGTGGGTGGGATTCAAATAGGGTTTTTAGTTTTTACCGAATTTTCTTGCCTAGGAATAATGAAAAAAAAACAAATGATTCTCTTTTCAAACGTTATACAAATAATTGATGATTCTTTCATTTCATGGGACATCCAATTATGTCTTTCATGAATAAAATCCCATAAAAAGAAGAATGTAACCTTTGGCAGGTGTGTTTGAACCATTGAAGAGAAGTAAGACATTTGCCAAACATCTCACTGTTCAAATTCACGCCAATGTTTAAGCGATCATTGATTTTCCTTAATCATCTGCCATCTTCATCTATCATCACTCTTTTTTTTTTATATATATATAATCTATGACCTTTGCCTCATTGTCCTGTAGCATCGACCAAATGAGACGATGGGATAGTGCTTGGGTCTTGTGCCCAAGTATTCATCCTTATCAAAGTCTCTTTATATCAAAGCAAAAGCAAGTATCTGGAATTCGGTGGCGCTCCTCCTCGAAATACGGTTGAAGTTAAACAATTTTTGCTTTGAAATAAATTCTGGTTTTTCGGAATGGTGGTACTATACTTTTATTAACATTTTTACGAGACTGAACTAAAGATAAACAAGTTGAAATTAAACTCGTTCATGTATTATAAGTACCGAAGCAATCATATGCATGTATTATATAATAACACTTTGAACTCTGTTCAGCATGATGGAGACATACTGATGGTCATTATTCATGGCCAATAAGCTTGTCCATGGATATGCCCCCAAAAGTAAGTTGCTTAAAGCATTAAAGTATACACGTAATTATTATATGCAGGTTAAGTGGTTTTCTTTTAGATTTTCTGTAATATTAGGAGAATATATTTCTTTCAAATTTACAATTATATTTGATTTTTTCTAGCCTTTAGTGATTAATAATTTGATTATTACTTTCTTTCAAATCGGCATGTAAATTTGCTAAACATGCGCACTGAGAATGTTCTCGACCAAGCTGTAAACTCTTTTATAGTAGTAATTTTATGGGATTTATTATGTCATAATGTGATACCATGTTCTTTGCTGCCGTTGGGTTAATTTAAGTGCAAAACATGGAAATCTCTTTAACATGGTGAAATTTAACATTTTAGAGTATAATGTATTGTTCTTTCTTCCCTTTCATTTGGATATTTAACCCAAAGCATAGATATGTTAACAAAACAGAGAAGTTGGCACCGTATTAGATGATTATGGGATGTCCGGATATAACTTTCGCAGACCTTAGCCAGCTCTTCATATTTCCCACGGTAAGAAAAGATCCGCATTTAATTTGTAAAATATTATCCATTTTGATAAAAAATCTTATAATTTTATTTAAAAAAATCCTCACAAAAATGAGTTTATATATATAAATATATATATATAAGAGCGATTGCCTGATCAATCCCATATTTAGCTCTTTCGGTGAAGAACTTTCTGGCAGCAATCAGAAGTATTCATAGATCAAGTCAAGCAAGTCGAGTTGTATTGCAACTTGAATTTTTTAGATTTTTTATTTAAACCCGAATCAGATTCTATCCAATAAAAAATTTTGAATTACTATAAAAAATAATAAAAAATTTTAAAAATATATTATAATTAAATTTAAATAAAAATAATTTTTTTATTATTAAGTGACAATTCGGATTAGACCAATCTAACTTGAATTACTAAAGGCCTTGTCCAAGAGTCCAACAAGACAACAAATATTGCTGCCTCTAACACATCATTCATCCAACGCAACAACTAAAACCATGTCTGGGTTACGGACTCGTGAAGTCCGATAAAAACAAAAAAGGCTGTTACTGGATTTTCATTGTGTTATTCATATTTCTTCAAAAATTTGGATTCAATCATAGATACAGGGACAACTAATTATTTAATGCCAAAAAAATCACCTAACACTGAAGAAGTTATCGGTATACTTAAAACGACATAAATTGGGAAGGGAGGGAGGTGTTACCAGTAGTCCTTGCAAGAACATGAACCATTCTCAAAATGGTGAAAGCGCTTCCGATCCCTAACAATTATTTCACGCTTATAAATCTTTGAGATTAGTTTTATTGAAGAGTGGCAATCCTCACATACACGGAGGTTCTTGACTATCCGAAGTGGCGTTCCAGGGCTTGTGCTGATTAATCCGAATGCGATGGCAATCCTTTCACTGTGATAGTTTAGTGTGCTTTCTTGTTCTTCCTCGTCGATGTTACGCAAAACTTGTGTTGTATCAGGCTTATATCCGACCAACCTCATTTGCTCAGCAATTTCCTGCAGCATTGACTGAATCTCTTTAGCTCGGGGGTGGGAATCGTCTTCCACGAGAAACTGATGAACAACTCCATCCAGGTCAATCCAACTGCATCCGGGGTCCTTCCTTACATCCATCTCCTTCATTTTTAACCTCACCCTTGCAACCGACTCCCAATCTCTGGAAGCAGCATATATATTTGACAATGCCACGTAAGCTCCGCTATCATGAGGAACCATATTCATCAAAATCCCAGCCACACGGTCACCCATCTCAATATTTCCATGCATCTTACAGGCACCTAACAAGGCCTTCCAGATCACATCATCTGGTTTTATTGGCATGTTCAATATAAACTCTTCGGCCTCTTTCAATAGCCCAGCACGGCCGAATAGATCAACCATACACCCATAATGTTCAAGCCTAGGTTCAAAGTCAACCGCATTAACAATATGATTGAAAAATAAACGGCCCTCTTCCACTAACCCTGCATGGCTACAAGCACTCAAGATACCAATGTAGACAACATCACTAGGAGTTATCCCCTCACGTTCCATCCTTGCAAAATAATCAAGAGCATCCTTTGCTCTACCATGCATTGCAAGGCCCCCAATTATCGCGTTCCAAGTAATTGTATTCGGTTTGCTTATCCTGTCAAAGACCTGAACTGCTTTCTCAATACTCCCGCACTTAGCATACATATCAATCAATGCAGAGCCAAGCACATCATCAATCACAATCTCATTCCTCTCAGCATACAAATGCACCCATTTCCCCAAATCAAGTGCCCCGATTCTTGAAATCGCAGGAAGAACGCTCACCAAGGTCACATAATTAGGCCTCACTTCCCCCATTTGCATCAAACGAAACATCTCAATTGCTTCCTTAAAATAACCATTTTGGGCGTACCCAGAAATAATCACATTCCATGAAATCACACTTCTTTGAGACATTTTATCAAACAATTTCCTAGCAGCACTTAAATCCCCACCTCTTACATAACCGTCAATCATCACATTCCATAAAACAATATTACCCTCTATTCTCCTCTTATCCTTTACTAGTTTGCTACCATTTTCAAATTCAGCCATCATTTTGTGAAGCAAAAATTGAGCTTTTTCTAAGGCTCCACACATAATATACATTCTTACAAGATTGCTAGCAACAAACTCATCTTTTTCGAACCCAAATTTCACTGCTAGCCCATGAACCTTCTCCCCTTCTAGGAGCTTACCAGTTCTAGCACAGGCCTTTAAAACTGAAGGAAAAGTAAATCTATTAGGCAAAACAGTCCCGTCCGAGACCATTTCATTGAACAAAAGCAATGCTTCCAACGGCTCGCTCGTTTCATTGTTTTCGTCAGATTCTATTAGAGCTCTGATGATTGTGTTCCAAGAAAAACAGTTAGGCTCGCTCATTTGGCGGAAAACCTTGCGGGCGTAACCGATGTCACGGTGAGTAGAAAGGGAGCAGAATTTAAGGATTTCCGCAGCGGCTAAAGGGTCGTGGATTTGGCCTGTTTTGAGGAAGAGAGCGTGCACTTGGTGGAGTTCTCTCATAGTTTTGCATCTTGTGATTTGTGGGAAGAGTGATGATGGGTGGGTTGGTGAGGCGGCTGCGGCGGTGGAGTTGTAGATCGTCTTTGGGTTCATCAAGGCTGCTCATAGGAGGGCGACGAGCGAGGCTTCTGAAGTTGTAGAAGTGTGGATTTTTTTCATTTTTTGTATGGTGGGAAAAGGGGCCAAGGATATGGCGGGTTCAGGTAAATCCAGTGGTAAGTTACAACTGAAAGGAGCACCAATAGTAGTGTGTCACGTCAGAATTTAAGAATTGAATATAGACAGAGTTTTTATTATAAATATGATAATTTTTTTTATTGATAAAAATAAATCATTTTAAAATTAAATTTTGTAATATATTAATTTTTTAGTATAATTAAAAATTCGTCTTTGGAGAGGAGAAGTCTTTAACAGCAACATTGAAAACCCGTCTCGTCAAGAGGTAAATTCTCTCAAAGAGAATAATAAATAAAAAAAATTGATCACCCCAATTAATGCATATCATTTCTTTAGTAAGATAATACCTACAAAAACAGAGAACGCATCCTCTTTCCAAAAACTTGACTTTACACAAGAATATTTCTGAACTTCCTTTCACTACTTCACCACCATCTGGGGCTATACGAATCTTTCCATTCAACAGAATCAGATAATAATTGGAAATTTTATAAATAATAATCTATAATTATCTTGCACTAATGTATCTGCTTAAGTGCCACTCATAAAATTCAAATAAATAGCAAGAAACTTCCACAGACACGGTGAATTTTATTATTCCAAAATTTTATATGATTCGGCAGGCCAATTATTCCTACTGCTCTAGAGTAATTTAGTATGCAAAATCAATTCAAACCTTACATCACTCGTTTATCAATAAGAAAGCATTGACAAGGATTTGAGATCGAAGTTTAAAAAAAAAATGAAAATAAATGAAAAATTGAGAGCTAAAAATTAAGATAAATTATATTTCCAAGTGTAGCCTAGGGAGAACAAAGCAAAGATCGAAAATATGAAGTAATCCAGATCTATAACCTCAATTATCACACAAATTATTGAAAAAAAATAAAAGTAAAGGACCTTATTACTATCACCATATCGTAAAATTTCAATGAAAAATAAAAAATCAAAATAGAAAGCGAAAGTGTAGTTTAGATCCAAAGCAAAAAATTAGAAGATAAAGAGTATTTTATACTAGTTGAAGAAATGATATGCATTAATTATGTGTAAAGAGGGAACTCAATCGTTGAGGTGGCGAGTTTTTAATGTACTAATTGAAAATTCGTTTTTTTAAGATACAAGTTCTTAACATTGTTATTAGAAACCCATTCATTCACAAATTAAATTCTCAATTATATTTGAAAATTAACGTATTTTAAAAATTAATTTTGAAATGATCAATTTTGAATAATAAAAAAATATATGTAATATTATATATAATATTAATTTCAAAAATTGGTAAATTGCATGATTTTTTTTTTATGTGTTGTGGGGAAAGGGGCCAAGTATATAACGGCTTCGGTGAATATAATGGTAAGCTACAACTGAATGGAGCACCAATAACGATGTGCCACATCAGAACTTAAGAACAGGGTGTAGACTCTTCTTTTAGGGTTGAGATGCTATTTTTAATTTTTATTATTTTTAATATATTAATTATCGTTATTAACATGTGTAAAATTTAATCAGGAAAATTTGCTAAAAAATCAATCGTGAATTATAAATTTTATGAATAATTACTAAACTTCTATAGCATACAAGTGAAAAGTAAGGAAAGGAAATTCCTATGGTAAAAGCAGCCAACTAGTGAAAGAAATTGACGATGTTATATGATATATAAATTTAAAATTTATTTAAAAATAAATTTAAATTATAAGTTGAGTTTAATTTATTTTTATAAATTATTAAATATTTTATATCATATAAAATATTAATAATTTTATTGATATTTAAATAATATTTATTATTTTTCATTTGCTACTATATATTAAATTTAATATTACAATACTAAGATACTGGCTTTACCTTATCACAGTACAGATGCTTCCAATAGACTTCAACCAATTTCCTTTGCATCTAGCAACTTCTTTTATTTTCTAAAACGTAAATTTTATTCATATTTTTTAGTATTAAAATAATATGATCAATATTATATATAAAATTTTAAAATAAATTTGAAATCATTAAAGTAAATAGTACTACTTTAATTAAAAATTAATAAAAAAATCAAACACTACGCCATAATAATGAATATTTTAATATTTTAATATTAAAAATTATACATTAAAATTAACCATTCATTTAAAAATATTTTTTAATTTTGTAATAATAACTTATATATTTTTTAAAATATAATAATTTAATTAAAAAATAATTTTTATCCACTTTGTTGGGCCATAAATCTTAATTTGATTTCATGTGAATATATAATTATACACAATAAATACAATATATATATAAATAGAGAGAGAGAGAGAGAGAGAGAGAGAGAGAGAGAGAGAGAGAACAAACTGCCTAAATGATAAAATGAGCACGCAAATTATAAAAATACAATAACGATATGGGTAATCCCAAAAAGATAAGCCCCAGAACATTCTGGATATTCTGGACTCTTCTCATCTCTTCAACGCCCTTGTATTTATCAACTTAACGCTTCCTTCCCCTCAGCTGGTTGCGCGTCAGTGAATTGATTTTGTGAGTTGAGAGCTTAGACAAAGACATGGCTGATGGTATATTCGGGTACCCTTTGAGGCGCCTGTTATGGAGTCCTCCGATCTTCCGTGAATGGTCTGGATCAACGGCTCTGATGGATTGGCTCGAATCCCCAACCGCTCACATCTTCAAGATCAACGTCCCAGGTTTCACACCACTCTTTCTCTGTTCAATCTAATGGCTTTTTTTTTTTTTCTTGGCAGAACATTGAGCAATTTTATGGTTAGTTTTTTGGATGAAATCTCTTTGACGAGAATTTTTTTTTTTTTAAATTTGGTGAATAAATAATAGGGTATAATAAAGAGGACATAAAAGTGCAGATACAAGATGGAAATATTATGCATATAAAAGGAGAGGGCGTGAAAGAGGAGAGCCATGGGAAAGAGACTGTTTGGCATGTTGCTGAGAGAGGGACAGAGAAAGCTGAATTTTCTCGGGAAATTGAATTGCCAGAAAATGTGAAGGTTGACCAGATTAAGGCCCAAGTGGAAAATGGTGTGCTTACAATTGTTGTTCCTAAAGACTCTACCCCAAAGCCATCTAAAGTGCGAAATGTCAACATTACTAGCAAACTTTAAGCTTGAATAAATGTTCTTTGCGATGCTGTGAAATAAAAGTTGTACGAAAGTTATCGTAAAAATAAATAACTTGTAACAACATTTTTATTTATATAATCAAAAGTAAACAAATCATTAAAAAAAAAATGCTTATGTTAATATTCGAATTGTACATCTATATTGCAACAGTTATTTGTTTCCGATTCCAATGCCAACCCAGCTTCAGAGTATTTGCCAAGAATAAGTTAAATTAACCAGGCAATTAAGTTGTAGATGGGAAGAAATTAAGTCTACCCGAATCCAGCTGCGAAGGCGCTTTGTTTAGCATTTATTTAATTTTTTGGTCGAAAAACTGTGGTTTTCTATAATGTTAAGTTTGGGCATAAATTGTTGAAAAGCAGTTTTAGAGAGAGATCCTTTTTTCTGAAGATGAATCAAGAGATCATGGATGCAAGATTATGTAAAATAAATCATATGATACATAACTTCTAAAGGCTAAATGTTCATTAAAAATTAAAAAAAAACAAATAAATTTCATTTATTAGGGGCGCTCTTTTGTAAAATAGATGATTTTTGAATATTAAAAATGTAAAAAATTTAAAATTATATTAAAATAATTTTGGTATTATTTATTTATTATATTTAATTATATTTTAAGATATTTTGATAAAAAAGTGATTGAATTAATTTAAAATATTAAACTTAGTTATTTTTTATATTAGTAAAAAATATATACTTAACAATTTAATGAAAATAAAAAAATTTTAAATTTGATTTAATTTAATTGTATTTGTATAAGGGTTATGTAATTTGATAATTTGATCATTAAATTTAAATATGAGATTTAATAATTTAGATCAATCTAAAAATAATCATTATTATTTAATTAAAAAAATATTTTTATGTAAATTTAATTATAAATATATATATTAATATAAAATTAAAATTTTAATATTTTTAAATAATAAAAATGCATATAAATTGAAATTAGGTAAAAAATTTAATAAAAAATCTGGTGTCAACCCAATCGGGTGACTGGTCTAGATCCGATGAGCACCCTAATCTGCTCAACCCTTCTTGGTTTTTTTTTTTCTTTTTTTTTTTTCTTAAATTTTTCACTCACAAGCACTAGTCTCTTTGGGCCATGCCTTTCACCAAATCGGGCTATGACTTGAAAACCAAGCCCACGCCAAAACCCTGAACTAGTTCAACGATCGATCAATCAAAAATAATTCTCTCTCTCTCTCTCTCAAAATTATATTTGAAGATCAGGGGGAAAAAAAACCCCAATTCCCGATTTTGGGGAGAAAATCCAGCGGAAGAAACAATGGTGTGCATACGCAAGGCAACCATGGATGACCTACTGGCGATGCAAGCTTGCAATCTGCTTTGCCTTCCTGAGAATTACCAGATGAAGTACTATTTCTACCACATCCTCTCTTGGCCTCAGCTCCTTTACGTTGCCGAGGACTACAACGGCCGCATCGTCGGTTACGTCCTTGCCAAGATGGAGGATGAAAGCAACGAGTGCCACGGCCACATCACCTCTCTCGCCGTCCTCCGCACCCACCGAAAGCTTGGCCTAGCTACTAAGCTCATGAAGGCCGCCCAAGCCGCCATGGAGCAGGTCCTGCCCTCCCCCCCTTTTTTTTCATTATTTCCTTTTTTAGTCCTTTTGGTGCTTATCTATGAACCATGGAAGGCTTATTTCTCTTCATTTTACCGATTTTATGGCTAATTACACGCATATTTACTTGTAAATTAGATAGTGTTTGGTTGTTGCTTTGTTATAATTCGGAACCAAAAGGCAGGCAATATTTTGGGAGAAGTAAAAGTTGAAAATCTAATCTTTCTATGATGAAATACTAAATGGTTTGGCTTTTACATAGAATGCTTATGTTAGAATTACTGTTACATTAAGTAATTATTTTAGCAATTCTCGAACAGTCTAACTGCAAAAGCAATCAGAAAGGAAGTACAGAAATTTACTTTCTTCACTACTGATAGACGAAGTGATGCAGGTGTTTGGGGCAGAGTATGTCTCGCTGCATGTGAGGAAGAGTAACAGGGCGGCGTTTAATCTTTATACCCAAACGTTGGGTTATAAGATTCATGATGTGGAGGCCAAATATTATGCAGATGGGGAGGATGCATATGACATGCGGAAGCAGTTGAAAGGGAAGCCGAGTCATCATCACGGTCATCATCACCACATCCACCACCATCATCATCATCATGGCGGTGGATGTTGTTCGGGCGAGGCAAGAAGCACGGAAGCAACTCATACGAGAGGAGACTCGAAATCAGAGTCAAAAGTTAGCACAAAATCTGAGTCAAAAGCCGGCTGATTGATTACTGGAGGTAAAACACAAATTCATTTGGAGAATTACGTGTGGCATTTGGTTATATTCTCTAGATTGCTGTTGGTGGCTTATGTTATTCTTTGTTTATGAAAGTCATAATCGGACTGGAGATTTCAAAATTATGTTTGGCTTTCCCTACGTTTGATTAGCATGATCCTGCTAATGTGATGGTGTTTCTGTACTGTCTGTGTCATTTACGATTGAGTTTTTGTCTCAAATTCTGGTGAGATGTTTTCTTGTTTCAACTCGTTTTTTAAACGATAGAACATCTTCTTTTATGTTTCACTCTCTGCACTCATGGTTAATGGGCAGTTGATGTTTCTGTGGCCTGTTTCTGCTTCCTGCGCTCCCTTTATAATCGATGCTTGTTGATGCTTGTTTAGTTGTCCGGATATCCTTTTTCGACCAGTTTCTCTTATGCAAGTTATAAAGCGTTGCTCATCGTGTACCGTATGAAATTGTACACTCCATGCTATTCTTACAGTAATGTCTCAATCGAAGATCCGGTACATAAATATATATATATATATATATATATATATATTCAAACTCATATTTACGAGGTCTCTTTTGTAATACAAAATTGTAAGATTTTCAGCTTTAAGTGGGCAACACTTAGGTGTGTCTTCGATGGATGACAAATTTGTCAACAATGAATATTGGTCACTGGAGATCTCAGATTGGGAGCATTTTACTTTCGTCATCTAATCATAATCAAGAATTATGTAAAAGCTTATCCCTTATAAGTATGAGTTTCATATAAATTTTTTATGAACCTTACATAAAATTAAATGTCGGCTGGTTAATTGTGAGTGATATATCACAAAAATGTTACATTTGTATGGCATAGAGAAATAGCATTTGGAGTATAAATGGGAACCGTGGAACTGGCGGTCATAACAGTGAGATTATTCCATCTAGCAAGATAATAACAATCACAAAGGGAAGGCCCAAATTCAAACTCAAACTTATATCAAATAGTATAAAACTGCCATTAGAAAAAAGCCCAAAAGAGTTGGACAAAATTAGTGATCCAATATAGATCCAACCCCCGTTTTCCAAAATAATTGAATCCCTTATTCCCTTTGCTCTTGAGAATACGGCATATTATTATTATCCCAAGGCACCAACGTTTCAAAAATTCCCCAGAATCAGCTCAATATTGGAGACCCAAACGAACCCTAAACCATGGGGCAGGGAACACCGGGCGGTCTGAATCGGCAAGGTGGGGACCGGAAACCCGACGGCTCGGACAAGAAGGAGAAGAAATTTGAGCCAGCGGCACCCCCAGCTAGGGTGGGCCGCAAGCAACGAAAACAGAAGGGACCCGAAGCGGCCGCTCGGCTTCCGACTGTAACGCCGCTTACTAAGTGTAAGCTCCGGCTGTTAAAGCTGGAGCGAATCAAGGACTATTTACTGATGGAAGAAGAATTCGTGGCTAACCAAGAACGGCTTAAGCCGCAGGAAGAGAAAGCCGAGGAGGATCGATCTAAAGTCGATGATTTGAGAGGGTCGCCTATGAGTGTGGGTAATTTGGAGGAGCTGATCGATGAGAACCATGCCATTGTTTCCTCGTCTGTTGGGCCAGAGTATTATGTTGGGATTTTATCTTTTGTTGATAAGGATCAGTTGGAGCCTGGGTGTGCTATTTTGATGCACAATAAGGTAATTAAAGTCATAAAAAGTCATAAGCTTTTTGGGTTTTGTTTTAGGTTTAGGGTTTTCTATTAGAGATTGTGAAATCGATATGATTTAAGTATTATTTTAGCTGAAAGGGTGCTTATTGTGCTGCGCTACAAAGATGTACAAGTGACGCGACGCGCAGGGTGCGGTGGTCAACTCTTACTCTGGGTCTCGATTGTGCCCGCCCCAATCCCTTGCATCTCAGATCTTTATATGGAGGACTAGTGTCCCTGACACTCGATAGTGATATGTTGAATAAAGGACCAAGCCCAACTCCCCCATTCTGGAAGGCTTATTCGCTGACTGAACTGATAAGCTTATCGGATTAGGACTCAGGGTAAGTTTGGGGGTACGCTTTAGCTTTAAGTTAAGGGTGAGTTCCTCCTTGAGAGAGATGGAATGATGCGAAAGCTAATGTAGGACTAATAGAGAGGTAGACTCATAGAACGAATTGAAGGCTTACAAGCCTGGCTAGGATTATTCGCTTACTGACTTGCCTGGCTGATAACCTTAAATGAATTTGAATAAGCAATTTAGAATCAATGTGAGGATGATTATGAAATTTTGGGTTTGCACCTTCAAGCTGATATGACTGCTTTAATTTAGAATCTGTGGTTGGGGAATTATCATATATGATAGAATTCTTATGGAATTTTACTAGATAGCTGGCATTATTAACTTTTAATCATGATTTCTTACTTTAGCTTAAAATAAAAGCACCTTGATGAATTTGAAAATTGAAATTTCAATCACATCTTGAATTGGTAAATGAATTCAAACCATGCTTTACATCTCAAGCTAGAGGTTTTCTCAAATAAATATGAGTTAGGCTTGACATGGAATCTGAATAAGCAAGCTCTAGAGTGGGTTTTTTGGCTTATCAACTTGGTTCTTTGCTATCATATTGGTGATAGTCATGTCTTTGGGGATATTGTCTAAGTGACACCGACACCCTTGCTAACCCAAAAAACTATTATAATTCTTCAAAGGATAAATAGGAACCTTTTTTTTTTTCCATTTATTGTTCTGCATCTATTCTTTCTTTAGATTGTAAGCATCTTGAAGACATTATGTTCCCTCTTATGCAATTTCTCTGTTATTGGAAAGAAATTTATGCTTGGTTATTTTATGCTTTCAGGTTCTTTCAGTTGTTGGACTCCTGCAAGATGAAGTTGATCCAATGGTATCAGTGATGAAGGTTGAAAAGGCTCCATTGGAATCATATGCGGACATAGGAGGTTTGGATGCTCAGATACAGGAGATTAAAGAGGCAGTTGAACTCCCTCTGACTCACCCTGAACTATATGAGGACATTGGTATCAAGCCTCCAAAAGGAGTTATATTGTATGGAGAGCCTGGTACAGGCAAGACGTTGCTTGCAAAGGTGTGTGTTCTTATATTTCTAGCCAGATCCTTTCAATGCACATCTGTTTGTAGTAATTAATGGCTGTGTCACTGTGCTTTCCCCTGCCTTTCGTTTCAAGTTAAAATCTTGTTTGAATAGGAGAGAAAACATGTCATGTCTGGACATCAGGGCAAGGTGTCTAGTGTGACAAACTTCTAAAAATCTGAGTGCAGAGACAGCAATGGACACCTGTGAACTTGACATATATGATTTTGTGTGTGATATACAATTCTTAAATATCTATCTTGTTTATAGCTACTTGTTTACATATTATCACACGGTTAATTGCTCTGGTTGTTTTGGCTGTAGAAAACTATATCTGAGGTTGTTATGTTCTATGTTCTCTCAGGCTGTGGCAAATTCTACGTCAGCAACTTTCTTACGTGTTGTTGGCAGTGAATTAATTCAGAAGTACTTGGGGGATGGTCCCAAGTTAGTTAGGGAACTCTTCAGAGTTGCTGATGACCTCTCCCCTTCAATTGTCTTCATTGATGAAATTGATGCTGTTGGTACTAAGAGGTAAGCTGGTGAAATGTTTATGCCTTGATGGAAATACACTTCGAATTTTTCTCATTAATCTGCCTTACAGGTATGATGCCCATTCTGGTGGTGAACGTGAAATTCAGAGGACCATGTTGGAGTTGCTGAACCAACTGGATGGCTTTGATTCAAGAGGAGATGTCAAAGTCATTCTTGCAACAAATCGAATTGAAAGTCTTGATCCAGCTTTGCTTCGTCCTGGTCGCATTGATAGGAAGATTGAATTTCCCCTACCTGACATCAAAACAAGGAGGCGTATTTTCCAGGTACATGTATTATCTCATAATGTTTCGGAACTCTATATCAAATATTTTTCCCTCTTCTCATTTACTTATAAAGTTTGGTGTTCTTTAAAGCTTACTTCATGGCACTAAACCACTCTCAAATCTCTGGACTATAGATACACACATCAAGGATGACATTGGCTGATGATGTAAATTTGGAAGAATTTGTTATGACAAAAGATGAGTTCTCTGGAGCTGATATAAAAGCAATATGTACCGAGGCTGGTTTACTTGCTTTAAGGGAGAGACGCATGAAGGTGAGACTTATATAAATTACTAGCGGTGGAAGTATGTGCTTCTGTTTTCTTATATTGTATGTAGGTATATTTTCTAACATATAACTTAATTCTACAAGTTACATTCTGGATCTATAGGTAATATAATCGAAACTGAATTAATAGATTTATTAACATATAAGTTGAATTACAAATGCATTAGATTTACTAACATATAAGATTGCATTCTGGATTATGTGTGGTAGGCTTAAACAAAACCAGCTTGATAGCCATTAGAATTACAAATGCTTAGAAAATACCCATAAATACATGCATATAAGATATAATCTCCTTTCTCTTTTAATATTTGTTATGATGCAGAGAAATTTTCTGTCTAGAGAGAAAAGTATTTCTCACAGATATTTTCTGTTTCCGGTATTCCTAGGAAGTAGATGCTGAAATATGTATCTCCTTTGATATAGAAAATAATTTTCTCAACTTTATTTGGAGTTGATCAATAAACTGGAAACTGTTGTGTCAACTGTCAAAATGTTTTCTCCTGCAAGATAAAAGATCCTTAAGAGATGGTATTGAAATCCCTTTTGTCTGCGAGTAGAATGCTTCATTTTATTCAATTTTAGGGTTAATTCCCTAATAACCTACTTATATTTTGGGGTAATAACACGGACAACTTTGGGCATGGTGCCATATTTTTGCAAAAGCAGTTAAGGAAACTATGATATATCCTCTTTGTGTTCAGTAGAACTAGACTTGCATTTAATCCATTTAATTGGTATTATGATTCACACTCAATAGCGTAAGGATGATGATTCAAGTTGTTTGTAGAATCAAGATAAGTCGAGTAATTGCATGATCCAAGTTTCTGATTTTGAAATAAATCCCCATTATTTCAGGTGACGCATGCAGACTTTAAGAAGGCCAAGGAAAAGGTGATGTTCAAAAAGAAAGAAGGGGTTCCAGAAGGACTTTATATGTAGAAAAAACTCGTTTTAAGAATGTTTGGAAGATACATTACCTATGTCTTTTTATATTTCTGGATTAAGGTTGTTTAATCAAATATGAAGCAACAAAAAATGTTAATCCTTTTAAGACATTTACAAGAACACTTGAATGATTTCTTTTCTTGTCTACTTGATTGAAATCGCATGGGATTTCACTCGTTGCTTGAGAGAGTGAGTTGTTACATTTAGTTAATCCAGCAGTATTAGTTCACCCAACTCTGAAGCCTGAAAGTGACAAAGTAGACAATGAAACAATGGTTCCAATTTCTAAAGTCCAAATCTCAGAACTTGCGAAAAGCAATAATATGTGTGAATGATCATTGATTTACCCTTAGATGCTGCTAATACTAGTGTGTTTCTTAATTTTCTTTTCTTTTTAATTAGCGACTTGAATATTCTGAACATTGTTTAAGATATCAAACTACAAGTATGTAACAATGTTATCTAAAACAAAAATTCACGAAAAAAAACTGATGCGAACCAAACCAAGATCAAAGAGAAGAAACAAAGAAGAACGTAGAGAAAGAAAGGAGAGGAAATTTAAAGAAGAATTGGGGAAGAATCTGTTACAGAGAATTTTAAAGAAGTAATTGTCATTTTCATTATGCCCCAGAGCGGTTACATGTTTCAGTTGAAAAGAGGAACTGTCAACACACAGTTGCCTAGATTAAACGATGTTAATAGGCTAAAAACGATACAATAAAATATTTTGACACGTATTAAGAATATCTTGATTTGACTGCGCTACGTTTTGAAGATAGAAAATAAAATAAGGTTTTCTAAGTTCAACGGTGAGGTGAGCAAAGAAGCGGGGTCTGTCTGGGAGTCGACGCGTCGTCGTAGCAACGCCATCCTCGTAACTCTTGTCTCTTCCTCCTCCGATCAATAACTGTTTTGGTTATTTTTGGTTACCTTTTCAACACCCGTAATGTAATCGATCATTACAATATTAAGTTGGGGGATTTTGCTTTTGTCATTGGTGGAAGTACTTCACGGCAGTGTCAAGTTTGCCACCAATCTAAATCCAAGTACAAGTGCCGCTCTTTGTCTTTTTCCTCTAGTAAGGTCGGCACTCTCTTCCTTATTTATTTTTCTGACTGTTTTTATTTGTGGGTACTTTCTTATTTACTCTTTTGGTTTTCCACGATTCCCAGTTGTTCTCTGCCATGTTTCAAGAGGCACAGAGGTATGCCGATGGTACTCAACAATTTTCGCTTCCCTCTTTCTTAATCATTTGTTCTCATTAACTCTTTTTGTTTTATTTCTTCACGTATGTTGATTAAATATTCGGCTTATACTTTATTCTTTTAATCATGGGAATTTGCTTGGCCTAATGCTTTCTCTTCAACTTGGTGTTCTGATAAAAAAAAGAGAGAATCTAAAGGGGAATTTGGATATCACCGTGCCGTTAACCTAGTTGCACTTTTTTTAACTGAAAGTCTTTTAAGGTTGCAGTCTGTGGTTTTGTTTTGTTTCAGAGAATGGGGGTCTTAACGATGATGTGAAAAGTCAAAGCTTAAGTTCTTCGAGGAAGGCTGATCATTGTCATGATAAGAGAACAAAACGAGGGGGCCAATCATTTCAGCTTTTAGATGAACTGAACGTAGACCCATTTTTGTTCTCTTTATGATTAACGAGAGGTCGTTCTCTTTACTCTTTTGCCGAATGCTGGTCAAAGTTGCCAAATTCTTAAAAAAGTGTTCTTTTTTTTTGCCTTACATCATATGCTGCTATCTGACCCGTTCAGATTGCTCATATAATTCTGCCCTAGTGGTCCAAACGGGAGCAGGGACCCTTCTTTCATTTTGCACCATTTTTAAGGTTCAGAGCAATTTTAAGTGAAAATAAAAGGGAATAGTGACTCTTTCCCCCGTTTTGCACCCTTTTGAGGCTCAGAAGAGAGCTGGGGTGCAATCTGAGACCCCTCTACAAGTATGGTATTTTTCTTTGTCGTGATTAAAACCCTACTGAAAATCAAAAAATATGAACGTAACGGACCATAATTCCGTGAATAATTAAGTTCATCGACGAAAGAAAATTTTTTTTTTAACCTTTTTCTGGTGACTTATGGATAACATTTTATTTTCCTCAGATTTGCAAGTTGGGTTTAGACATCTTAATCGAATCAGAATTCAGAAACAACTTGCGAGAGAAGGGTGGGTTTCTCAGCAAAACCAGAGCCATCCCCACCAAGCCGAAGATGGCTATTTTTTTGTCACTGGGTTGGGTTATAATGCTTCAAGCCTCTTTCAGGTTCTCAAGAAATGGGAAACAAACCATATGACAGTAACAAATATAAGAGTCGAAACTCGATAGGAAGGAACTATTTCTATGGCAGTGTAATAATTACATGCGTGTTAGCTGTGTTATAATAAAAAACTAGCTAGTTGAAAAAAAGTTCTCTCTCAGACAGGGTGTTCTATTACACTACAAAACTTTAAGAAAGGCAACAACCTTTCCAGAGTGATGGATCCAGGCAGAATAGTCGTCAACCTGCAATGCACAGGAACTCTTAAATCTTTAATGTTTTATGTTATGGGTTCAAAAGGAATACACAAGGCAAAAACTCGACCAGGTTTCAGAGTTAAACAGAATCTGCTTGCAGCTTGAGAGTAGATGGCAGCAACTTGTTAAATTTAACCAGCCCAAGATTTTAGCGCTATCGTGTCATGTCACCTTCATGATCCAAAAAAAAAAAAAGAAGTTAATAAGAAATAATCCAGGATTAGATGGTAATTAACTGAATACGTGCTAATAAATATATACAGTCCTTCGAATTTAACATGGCTGATCATTAGTAAAACCATGTCTGTCAAAGTGGAAGCAAAATGTACTAGGGTTTTGAAGGCCAGGTTCTTTTTTTCATGTCAAATGCTCGAGTCTGTACATGCCATGGAGGTGCTAATCATAATGAAATGATTTAGGGGGCCATGGCATCTACTATATTCTCATTTCCCGTATATGGATACTGCCGTCAACAACTTCTTTTAATAATAAGGAACATGAAAAATAATGGAACTACCTGATGGGTGATTTTCAATATTCTCATCTCCCCTACGGGTAGTTGGTTTACTGGAAGTTGGCTGGGCCATTGCTTGACTCTGTAAATTGTGAAATTCATAGTCAGTACTTCACACTCAAAAAAAAAAAAAGGTGATGTCTCAATGTGATTAAGCTCGTGTTATAACAGACATATTAGTAAAAAATTTCTTGAAGAAAATAAAAAGATAAAATTAGAAATTAAATTTGTAAGTTTCCAAACCTTTGTTCTTTTAAGAAAATGTGTCAAGAGTGAATGAAGTCAAGCCTAGAAAATAGCAGGGAAAAGCTGTGAATAAGGACTTACGGGTATTTTATATTTTTTTTTCAAGTTATAATGGAATCGATGATAGGTATAAAGACAAAAGGTTTGAGGGAAAATAATATAATAGATATAAATGCCCAAATTTTGGAGGCAATATGACACGCTAAATATTACCTGTGGAGGGTATATTGGCATCTGGTGAAGACCAATATACTGCTGAAAAGGATCAGCAAAATTAGGGACCCCTGGCGGCGGGTTTAGGTTTTGCATGCCAATCATAGCGTCTGACTGATTGGTCGGTTGGATTTTTGATGGATCAGGAGCTGGAACTGGTGGTGGCATATGAAAGGCAGGCATAGGAAACCTTGGACACAAATTAGCTGCGGCTGCTGGTGTTGGGAACGCTGAGCCAGCCAAAACGTTAGGAAACGGCATCATTGGCCGAATTATTCCCATATCCATTCCCATGCCCATGCCCATCCCAATTCCCATTCCCATTGGTGGCATGTAGTGCTGAAAACCAGGAAACATCATTGGAACCATGCCACAACCCATGGACATCATCTGCAGAAAGTCAAAATCTAAATTGTCATAAATAATGCACAAGATATGGTTATTCACTTTATTGATTGGTAAAATGAATGCAATAAATCCGAAGCTCGTGTCACTCCAATTTAGATTTCAGTGGATTTTCTTCTATTCTCTCAACTCATTTGAGTTTATTAAACATACAAGAGTATCAAAGGACACTCCATCAATAATGCTATCATGTAAAACTCAAGAAAGTAAAGCCTTGAGGAAAAAAATTATCTGAAGGGTTGTGCAGTCTCCGATATTGAGCTTATACAGAAGACATAATCAACTCCTCTTCCTTATTTCTCGGAGGAGACTGCATTTCAAGTATAGAAGTACGGAATTTCATCCAATCTGTAAAGAACATTTTAAGGAAATCCACGCATTTAGCAACAGGGAAAACTAAGAGAGGGTGAGATAGAGAGTGGAAAAGTGCGGCTGGAATTAATTTTGTGTAATGGTTGCTTTTTTTGTTGGGCATAATCAGATTTTGCAGTATGTTGAACATAACAATTCACAAATACCAGTGGCTTTTGCTGTAGAAGTCAATCATGAAGTATTTGATTGACCAAAGTTACGTTCAAAGGCTTTAAAATAAATGGAAGAATTATTGACTAAGCTCTAGTTCTTTTTTGTTCTTTGGTGTCTCCATCCGACAATCCAAACCTTTTTTTTTTTTGGAGCACAGTTCCAGCAGACATGCCTTGCTAATTTAGTCATCTTCTCACTTGGGGGAAGAAAATGAAAAGGAAAAGCTTCAAATTTCAAAATTTATTTACTCATGAATAATGTTTCCAAAAGAAATCTTGCCTCTTGATTATCTTTTTTTCACTTCTATGGAATATGTTAGTCCCTGTCATTAACAGTTCTTTAAACATTCATAATAAAGCAGTGAAAGACTGTTGAAAAAAGGGCTTTCCAGTGTTGTAACATTAAGTCACGATCCTCACGTGTTAGAAAAAAATAAGTATTCTAGATGGAAAAAAAAAAAAAAAAGACAAAAGTTACTCAATTGTCGGCATAGTACGTCAGCATAGTACACGACATATACAGTTATAAGAACAGACCATTACAATCTCTAACTATAAGCAAGAATATACCTGAACTTGCAACTGAAGCGACTTCAAGTACTCAATTGCTTCATCCAGCATTGAAGCTTTGTCTGACTGAGACCCAGAAATATGCAAATATGTAATAATGGCAGAGAGGGAAATATCCAAATTAAATCAAGAAAAACAAAACCTCACAAACCTTGTTGCAACGAGGTATAAGTTCTTGCAAAGCCCTCATCTTTTCATTTATCCTATCCCTGCGTCTCTGCACAATAAATGAGATATTACACCCCTAAAGGAATGTAACTACACAACTATGATTAATGTCAATATATAAAATACTGACCCTCTCTGAGAGGTTATGGACTTCCGCAGCTCGAGACCTTTTTGTAGATGTGGATCCACCCGTTTGTTTCTTTGTGTCAGCAGATTCAAACTCAGCATCCTTTGGCAACAATTAAAATTAACAGTGAAAAGCAAATATTAATTTTGATACAAAGAAAAAGGAGATGTTATTGAAACAAAAACTTCTTTTTTTTTTTCCCTTTTTTAACGCACTCTTTCTGTAATGGAATGATCTGTACTAAAATTATCTATCATACCCCCTCCCCTTTTATTTTTTCTTATTTTCCAGTATTCATGAAAAAGTAGTTTAAAGGCTTAACCTGAGTTGATATTAATTATTAGAATAACACAGTGTATCTTTTTCTTTTTTAATGTCTTCAAATCTATTTTTTCTTAATTTATTGTTTTAAATAAAAATTCACCTTTATATAGTTTAATTTCAGAATTCAGATACTTTTATATCCAAAAATATGTAAATTACTTTTGACTAATTTTAGTGGACCCATAAATTTGAACAAATACCGATCACACGACATAAAATATATATATATATATATAAACCCAACACAAATACGTAAAATATATCAAAATCTATATAATATAAAATATTAACATTTAAAATTTTATAAAAATATATAACATTTTAAATACAATTATAATAAATATAAATAATACGAATAAAATATAAATAAAAGAAATATATAAGTTTGTTAAACATAAAAAATTAATATTTAAAAAATATTGTCTCATATATCCTAGTACGTATCTAGGTTTGCAAGAGGTTGTTTCTTTCAGATTTCCCATGCACCCAAGGAAACGTAAGGTTAAGAGATCATTAAGCTTAACGGCAACTGCTGAACACTAGAGAATGTTTTAAGACATTAAAAAAATAAAAATGCCAAATATCAAATTTAAAAAAGAAATTATTCAAAAGCTAACTGCCAAACAGGGCATAGAACGCTCTATCAACCCGAAAATATTTTTATTTGAAACCCCATTTTTTTATATTTAAAATTCAAAATTTTCACCCCCACTTCACTGCCAACCTCCTCCACCCTCCAATCATCAAATTAGTGTCGACCTCCACCCTACCACCCAATTATGTCGAACACGTGGCGTTTCTTCATTAGATACGCATGACACGTTACAATTTCCAAATTATACGCCCAGTGGCAAAGAGAGGGCCGCTCACGTTAAACGACGTTAACCCCTGGCGCACGTTAACTGAAAGAACAGATGTAAAAGTTTTAATTCCAGTGAGCTAACCTCGCTGTGACATTCGGCGGCGTCGTCCAGTTCTCTTCCTTTACGCTTCCGGTCCTCGGCCGGGGTAGCTTTTTGAGCCGTAGGTTCAGCGCTAGCACTGGAGGCTCCAGGTGATGATGTCACAGTGACCTCGCACGTGGCGAAATTGTCTTTGCTTGTACCCACGCTGACTGCAGCTGATTGTGTGTTGGCTAGTGCAGCGGTGCTCATGTTGGCGTAGGCATTGTTGTTGTTCCGGCCAGATGCAGCCTCAGTGTTGCTTCGCAAAGCTTGAGAGGCTCCGAATTCAGGAGCCATCGCTGGAGTATCGCTCGAATCAACGACCGTCGATTCCCTCAATATTACACTCTTCGAATTCGAGGGTCCAGATTGCTCCGCCCTTGCCGTTTTATGCCTGGCGAAGTGAGCGAAGTTCTGGATCCTCGTCGAATTCAACTCATTCTTCCTCGCCGGCGGTATTGGGGGCCTAGGAGCCGACTCCATGGCCGAAGCCGAAACCGAATCTTGAGAAATTCTTCCGACTGTCGGAGGAGCGGAGGCTGTGGCTGTGGAGGTAACGCAAGGGGCCACAGCTGGAGCGGCGGCGGAAGAAGAAGGAAAGAGGAGATCAGCGCAGAAATCGTGGTCGAAATTGGCGTCGCTGAGAGGATAATGAAGCCACGAAGTCATTTCATCTTCTTGCATGAAGAGATGATTGGTAACTGATTCCTGTTGCTGTTGATGATGATGATGATGATGATGATGATGATGCGGGTGAGACGATGATGATGATGATCGGATCTCTCTCGGAGCTGATTGGTCGGCGTCCTGGAATTTGAACGGCGGTGATTTCTTGAAAGATCGTTGGTTTTGACTCTGCGTTACAACTTGACCATTCTGCCATAACAGCTCCATGATTTCATCCTCTGGCCTACCAGTTTCAGAATTTTCATAACATATAAAGATATTTAAAGAGAGGGAGAGAGAGAGAGAGAGAGAGAAGAAAAGAAAAGAAAAGAAAAGAAAAGAAGAAGAAGAAGAAGCGTAATTACCTGGAAGGTTTTTCAGGGCGAGTTAAAGTAGAAGATGAAAGTATTGAATAATCGTCTTCCATCTCGAAATCAGGAACGCAGTGATTCATCCTCGACTATATATATCTTTCTTCTCTGGAAACTCTAAGAGAAATGAGAGAATTGTTTGTTTTTTATCTTCACTGGAAACACCAAAAAAAAAAGAGCAAGTGTTATCCTTGTTGATTTCTGTGCTGCTGCTGTACTACATGTTTTTGGTGCTGGTGATGAAATTGATGGTGAAAAAACCCAACAGAAAAACAAAAATATAATTGAAAATCCAAATCCATGTGTCCCTTCAAACCACTCTCTTCGCAGCGTTAACAAACACAGATGAAACCAAAAAAACAAGATTTTTTCCTTTAGTTTTTCAGAAGATTTTCTGTCGAGTATAGTATTTTTTTGTTGCTTTTTTTTTTTTTCCCCCTTTAACACTCAAAGATAAGGTGTTCTCTTCTCTCTTTGCCCTTTCTTTTGTCTCTTCGTCTCTCCGAATAATATGAAACAAAAGACGAAATGGATTTTTGACGGTGAGCAACCCCAACGCCCTTCTTTTTTCTTATTATAATATGAACTCTCTTTTTTTTTCTTATCATTATTACAAGTACTAATTAATAATTATGTCAAATAGTGCCAAAGTAAAATAAATTAATATTAAAAAGTCGGTTTTTCCTTTTTTCTTTTCTTTTACATTGTGCAAACAGATATTCGTCTTAATTAATCTGTTCAAGTAATAATATTCATGAGGAATACTATTAATTATATTTTTAATTTTAAAAATTGAAAACCAGATGTTGTATATTAAACAAAAAAAAAAAAAGAAGGGTTAGATTTTATTATATTGTTTAAAGCAAACTTAATCATTACAAATTAATTAATTCCAAAAAAAATGTAAATAATTAATGGCATGATAGTGGCACTGGGAGTTCACTTTCAACTATAAAAATAACAATTAACTGTAAACTAAGTGTTTTAGTGATGTAAAGCTAATTATTTTAATCCTTTATAATTCACCTTTCTTTCTTTCTTTGCCGGTTATCCACAAACAATTCACTTTTAATACTTTTATATAATAATTTTATGCATAATTTTTTTTTCAATAATTTGAATTTTAATAAACTTAAGTTTTATCAAAAATTTGAATTTGAATATAATGGTCAATTCGTTAATGTTAATGTCAAATGTGCAAGACATTTTATTATGATTAAGAAAGATTAAATAAATTTTTTTAAAAAATATTTTATCAAATTTAATTAATTTATATAATACTTTTTAAAAATTAATATTTAATATATTAAAATTTGAAATCAAAATGAAAGAAGATGAGGAGTCAAAGATTTAAGATGCGTTTATTTCGTTTGGTGGAACATAACGTGTATTTTCTTTGGCGTTTTACGTTCAAATTTTAATGACTTGTTTTACGCGCTTTGAAGACGCGTGAGTGCGTGAGCTGTGATGTGATGTGAGCAACGTTTCCATGAAAAATTAAAAAAAAAAAAAACAAAAGGAAAAAGAAGGGAGCGAAATAAAAAGACGCGAAGAAATAAATTAAGGGTGTACATTGTGTAAATGCGTTTATATTTATATATATATAGCTAGTTAATAAAATAATATTATTTTTTAAAAGATTTTAAAAAATATATAATTTTATTTTTAATGAGATATTATTAATTTATTCATTAATAATATATAAATTTTTAATATATTAAAATTTTTATATTTTTAATGCATCAAATATAAATATGTATAAAAAAAAAGTAAACTTTTACATTATAGCATTAGAATGAAGAGATAATAATAATAATAATAATAATAATAATAATAATAATAATAGAAGAGAAAAAAAGATAATCTAGATCTAATAATTTTGGATGTGATAAGATTATATAGTATAAAAGATTAATTAAATCAGTATAGAATATGAATACATAAGCATATCAATCTATGCAACACAATTATTAACATAGTAACATGAAAAAATCTATATAAATATATGACACTTTAAAAATGATTATGACTATATAGTATAAAAGATTAATTAAATCAGTATACAATATGAATACATAAGCATATCAATCTATGCAACACAATTATTAATATAGTAACATAAAAAAATCTATATAAATATATGACACTTTAAAAATGATTATGATTAAAAATAATATAATATGATATGAGTATATAAATTATTATATCAAGACCAATATTACTCTTAATTAAAATTCGTTATCACTTGAAAAATTATCATGGTGTTTTGATTAGATCATCAAGATATAATTTGATCACTAATAATTTTATATTACCATATTTAATATAATATTATAATTCATTAATAATTTTAAACGATGATATTTGATCTTACAAAGGAAAAGAAGATAAATGAGAATAAAATATCCAAAATAACTTTAAGAAAATATATTTTTTTTCTTTATAAGCGCAATCTCTTTTTGGTATTAAAATTTTTAACCTTTCAAAATGTTTGTGGACAAAAGTAAATCAAAACTTAGACAGTAATAAAGATTAAGAACAAAGTTTATGAGGCAACAATGATAGTGCTATTATCACCTGAAAAAGCAAAAGAACATATCTTTTACCAAGTTTTGACCAAGTTTAGAGGTTTACCTCTAAAATTAGCTAACATTCTTTCACACATAATTTTTATAGGAACATTTTACCTATATATTTTTTATTTTAATATTATAATTATTTAATTACAATTAATAATTATATAAGAGTTTCTCATTTATAAGTGTAAGCTCTATATAATTTTTTTATGAATCCTACATAATTTTAAATACTGATTAATT
This sequence comes from Adansonia rubrostipa, assembly GCA_038381775.1. Taxonomy (NCBI): domain Eukaryota; kingdom Viridiplantae; phylum Streptophyta; class Magnoliopsida; order Malvales; family Malvaceae; genus Adansonia; species Adansonia rubrostipa. The sequence goes on along the minus strand of JBBYHM010000006.1, from coordinate 5,253,496 downwards.
AAATGTAATACTATTAGTGTAAATTATAAACTTTTTTCTGTATTATCACAAAAATTTATTGAAAAATAAGTTTTTGGAGTAAAAATAACTTTTCTATATTTTTGGATAGAAATCATGTTACTCGTTAAGATACTGATATGATTTATCACTTAGTTTTTTCAAATTATTGCTACTTAAGATTCTTAAATTACTATCAAATAAAATGATGTAATATTGAATACTAACCGATCACCCATGCAAACTAAACTTAGTAATTCATGTATTTATATTATATTCGTATATTGTGTCATGTAATAATCATATTTAAAGTATTTTATATTTTTATCAATTTTGATATATTAATAATTTGTATTATAAAATTTTTAAATATATATTTGTATCATATTTTATTATATTTTTATTAATTTATATATATCATATTTATATAATTATATCTAAAATTATCGGAGTTTTTTTTTTTTTTTTGGCCTTGCTCAAAATTCTTAAAAAGTTTAACAATCTTTAATTACTTTTTCATTATTAAGAAAAGAAGAAAGAAAGAACTGCAATGATATAAATGCGTTTATAGTTGGCCGAATCTGGTTGAAAATTAGGGTGCTGGAGATGGTAATTGACTTTTTCGTTTCCCTCACTTTTTAAGCGAAAGATGATAGATATTCAGATAAAGGTTGGCAATAAATTTTTTCTTTACTGTTAAAATAAAAAACAGTTTTGTTAATTGAATATTAATTTAGTTTGTATAATGTTATTAATAAATTTTTTAAAGTTATAAATTTAAAAAGATTTAAGTGTCTAATATTTTCTTACAACTTAATTAGATAAAGATTAAAAAGTCACGAATAGATTAAGATTACTAATTTTTTTTTTTTAAAGAATAAAACAAAAACAAGAACAAAAAAGGCAAACTTGACGTCGTGAATAATATATTCTAAGAAAAACCTATAAGATTTTTAAAAGAATATGACAATAATCTTAAAGGGAGAACAAGATAAACCTAGGTTTTTATTTAAAGTTATTCTATAAATAATTTTAATTTTTTATAATACGAATGTTTGTTAATTTCAAGTATAAAAAGTAAAAAAAAAAATAATGTTATAAAAATTCAAAATAAGACATAATTCGAAAACATTTAAAAAAAAAAAGAAACAACAACAAAAGAAATAATGAAATGGACAAAGTATACTTATAAATAAAACCATACAATTTTACGAATAAAATGAGGATACGAGTAATGTACTTAACTAAAAGGGAAAAAAATGTATTAAACTTTTATTAGTCCAAGTGATATGTTGATAAAATATTGATTTTAATTTAAATGATAAAATTTAATTTTAACAACTTCCATTATAATAAATAAATAAATATATTGCATAAATTATAGGAGTACTCTATGTGGGTTAGGACTAAGCAGAAATTTCAGAAAAAAAAAATCGAAAATCGGCTGGAATTTTAGTGTACGGTTTTATTTTATTGAATTTGATTTAATTTTAGTATAATTTTTTATTCATAGTACGTATATAAAATAAATATTTATTTTTAAATTAATAATAAAATTAAAAAAATTATAAAACAATCATTTTTAAAACTTAAATAGTCGATTAATTAAATTAATTTAAATTAATATAATTAATTTAAATTTATTTAAAAAATAAATTTTTTAATTTAATTTTTATTTAATTTTAAAAAATAAAAAATAAAAAAAATTATACTTTCATATTTGAAACGGAGACGAGCCGCTATGCTGTCCAACAATTATTGTATTAATTAGTGCTTCAATTATTCAAGTAGTATAATTATTTGATAAATTTTGTACGTAGAATTTAAAGCCTCTCCTTCAAAATTCATGTTGATGTGATCGCTTGACTAGTTAATCAATATATATATATATATATTAAATTTACAAGTAAATGAAATTAATAATTACTTGTACGACCAACGTGGTTCACCTTTTGGATTCTTTAATTTTGGGTCAAACACCTAAGAAATGATTTTGCTTTTATAGGGTTAGGGTGATTTGGTCGGCCTCGGCTCATGAGTTCGGGGCTTCGCCTGGTAGTTGATTAATTTGAATTACAGATATGGACGCTTCAAAATTTGCACAACCACCCACCCGACCACCAAAAAAAAGACTGAACTATATCTTTGCATTTGTAAGAGCCACATATTCTCTCTCCTAAGATTTTGCTGGCCACAAATACAAATACTTAGGGCTTAAATGTCACATAATCTGTCCATTTTATTTGTTTGATTATTGATAGACAAAAAAATTAAATTTAATTATTTATACATCAGTATTATTTTTATATTATTTTTATTTTATAATTATATTTAATATATTATATATTTATATAAATTTAAAATATTAATAATTTATATTATATAAATTTTGATATATTTTAAATTATATTTTAATTATTTTTCTCTTAGCTTATAATATCAAGCGATTGATCATGTCCAACATTGATGGATTTGAGCTTTATATATATATATATATATATATATATATATATATATGTATATGTATATATATCACAAAAGATTTTGTCTTTTTTTTTTTTTGTTTTTTTTTCTTTGATTTCATCATCATTTTCACAAAAACAATCAAACCACAATAGTAAACAATCAATCATTGTATTAAATTTTCCCTCTTCACAAGGACAAATTAAGCCAAACTGTATATTGTATCTCCAAGGTTAAATAGTTAAAACAAACTTAACAAATTATAAAAATATAATTTATTCGTAAAAATTACTATTATCAGTACTTAAATAAAAATTTTAGTACATGCCAAGAAGAATAAATCAACTAAATATAAATAATTAGGTGAAATTTACATTTGATACAATTTAAGCTTAAAATTCCAAGGATTTTAATTAAGAGCTTGGTTTGATAAAATCTCTAATGCGGTGACTTGTTTTCATTCCTTTCACGTTGGTGCCTCAATTAAAAAAGGTGTACTTCAATTTTTTTTTTTTACAAAAATCTGAAGTAATTGATCTTTGGATGGATAATACTAGTAGTAGTATTTATTAAAAATAAAAAGAAAAATTAGGGAAAAAATTAAAAAAATTATAAATTATAAATAAATATATATATATATATAAAATAAAAAAGGAAATGTATAGTGAGAGGTGAGACGTGGCAATGCAAGAGGGTGCCATGTGGGCCACTTAACCGACAATTTACAAAACTGGGAGGGTGAGAGAGAGTGAAGGTGGGGTCCCACTTATCCTCCGGCCCTCACCTCAGGCAGGGCCCAGGGCAGTCACCTACTTTCCCCATCCTTCCTATTAAGTGCTGCCCCAGGTGGGCGCTTCTTCCCACACTCTTTCGTTATCTTCAACCACCCTCTCAACTCAAGTAGTATTTAAAAAAAAAAAAAAAAAAACAATTGTTTGGTACGATAGATTGAATTAAAATTAATGATGTCTTCAATTATATATATATATATATTACAAAATTAATCTTTTAATTAATAAAAATTGATTAAATCCACGAAAAAAGGTAAAAATTATAAAAAAATTAATTTTAAATTTATTTTTAAAAATATTATATATTATAAGATTTGAAGTTTTATCTTTTTAAATCTATGCCAATATATATTATTTAGCCAAGTATGTATTATTATTATTGAGTATTTTATTATATCCGATACTTATTTAATATTTAAATTATTTTTAATATAATTAATTAATTGACCGGATTAAACCGGTAATAAAAAAGTCTTGCTAATTTAACCTTTAGCCCAATTTTTAAACATCACTCTTTCGAGTCACCATCGTTCCCACTTTCTTTTGCTTTCACTTTCCCAAGTCAATGAATTTCATTCACCGTTTTAATTGTAATTACTATAAGAAATATTATTCAATGTTTTAATTATTTAATTTTATAGTAGTTTTTTTTTCTTAAAAAAAAAGAAATGTAAATTCCATCTACGGTACTCCATCCTCATTCAAATTTCATTTTAGCCTTTAACTTCTGAAATGTTTTATTTGAACCCCTTAAAGAAGGTTCATTTTGACTGTTTTTTTACATGTTTTTTTTTTCATTAATAATTGAAAAAAAAAAAAAGAAAATGTCTAATGACATTTCAAGAAAATGTTGATTATGAATCCAAATAAAATAATTATAAATTTAAAATTAAACCAATTTTTTTTTTAAAAAAAAAGGAAAGACGATGGATGCTATTCATGTATTATTATGATAGCAACTCAACAAAAACAACTCTTCTAATCATTTCTTCCGTATTCAACAAGAAATTCACTTTTTTTTTAAAAAAAAAAATTGAGTAATTTTATGACAAAATAAGTCAGTGGAATTATTTGATTTTATAAATGAGATTATAAAATTATCACATGATTTATTTATTTTTACTATATCGTATTATTTTACTAATTTTTTTTAGTAAAATTTAACGATTTCGTTGCTTGAGGATGAAATAATTATACCAACTCATAGTGTAATTCAAAACTTTATAAATTTTAAATAAAGTATTACTTTTTTAATATCAATTTGATCTAAAATTGAATGGTATTATTTGTATACAAAAAAAAAAAATTCAAATATCAATAAATGAATGAAAAAATTTTAATTACATAAGGAAAAAAAACCCATAATTGCATACTAAATTACAAACATTATAAAATTCTTTTTTTTTTTTTTTGTGGATAATTCATAAAAAATTTATGCACCATTTCATACCATCCCCAAATAAAAAAATTTGGGGCTTCTTTTACCCCAACAAATTTATTAAGTCAAAGGCCGACTTCAGTGTCCACCGCAATGTGCAAATAATGGACACCCTTTTGGGTTTATTGTTTACTTTTTGGCTGCCCTATTTACACTTTTCATATGATGGGTTCTTGATTCTCATGTAGTTTTTCTTAAAAAAAAATTGGTTCCAATTAAGTATAATTCTTTATTTAATATTTTAGAAAAAAATTTTAGGTTTAATACATTAATTTCATCAAATTTACAATGTATATCATCATTTTCACGAATACCACTATATATGGATTAACATTTAAAAAAATTATTTACTCAATTTATACAAATAATAAATTACGGATTAAATTTTCTCATAATAGAAGAACTAAATTTAGAATTTGACCAATTCATCTTTTTATTTATTTTAAAGTATAAAAACTATTTGATTTCAATCTATATATATATATATAAACTATTAAAGCAAAATTAAGTATGATTGTAAGAACTTTGTTATTGATTTTCCCACATATATTTTTATTCATTTTACAGTTTAAGACCAATTTTATTTAAAGTTGTGAGTGTCTCTCTCGAAAAATGCGCTTACATAAAATCAAATTTTATTTTATTTTTTGTGATATGAACGTATTTTATCACTCATGGCTCGTTTATTTGAATTATGAGGGTAAGAATTTCATTTATGAACATTTTCAATTATTGGACCTAAAAAAGGACAGTATTGTCTCTCTCCAATTTTGAACATTTCAACTGGATCAAACAAGCATTCATTATTGAATTCCTAAGATCTATCAACCAAAAATGTCTACGTACTAATATGATACATGAACACAAGAATGATTGGTGCATTCAACAATAAAGGAAAAGAAAAAAAGAAAAAAACAAAGAAAAGGTCTTATCCTAATTCATTTAATTCAACAACTACCATTTTTTTTCCTAGTGTTGTGTGTCGTTGAAAATAAATTACCGGTTAAAGGATGTTGATAAATATCAAATAAGAAACTATTTAATTAAAAATAATTTACATTTGATATATTACTAAATTTTATTAAAATCAGGATAAATTAATTCATTAATTACAAATTTTTTGTTTGTAAATATCAACTTAATTAGTTATACTTAGTATTATAATAAATTATCTTATTTTAGATCAAAATTTTTTTAGATTTTATAAATAAGATTAATAATTGACACATACCTCTTCGAACGTATTAAATTTTTTTAAAAATAGTTTTAATAAGAAATGTGATAATCTCATTTATAAAATTAAAAAATAAAGACGAACTCATGATTTAAACAAAATAATATTTGTTTAATTTTATTTATTTATTTTATTAGCCGAGAAAATAGAGGCTAGAGCCCAATAATTATAACACTAATTCCTTCTTTTGCCTTCTACTTTGAGTTTTTTTTTTTTTTTTTTTTTTTTTTTTTTTTTTCCTTTTAAGATTTTAAATCCAATGCATAAAAATTTCATTTTAGACACCAATTGTTTCCTTTTTCAATCATTTGACCTCGGCTTCTTATGGTATAAATAAGTGAAGTGAAGGAATAAGGTGGGCAGAGTCAATGAATTTCCTGAAATGAAGCAGGAATTGGACAAATGAATGACAGAACTCAGAAATCAAGGCGTTATCGTGCGAAGTTGTAATAAGACAAAACCATGAATCAAAAATATGCGGCACTGAAAACTCAGTGCTAATTGAATCAATTCTTTTTTTTTTTTTTTTAATTTCTTCTACATATCTCCCATGATAAACCTGAAGAGCTTCGCATAATAAGTATCGTATCATTGGCAATTATGCAAAAAACTCAAGCATATCAATATATATATATATATATATATATATATATAATACCACCATTGGCACACAAGGCAAGCAAGCTCAAATTGGTAGCCAAAAATTAAGGCCAAAGAAAAGACCATTGTGTTTCAAAGATAGACATTACCAAAATTCTGGCAACCTGACTCACGTGTTGAAAGTTGAAACTCTCTCAGAGCAAGGGAACGCTGGGAAACTCTTGTACTGGTTATCAATATGAATGAAGCCCAATTTGTCAAACTCCCATATTACGCCTTCTCTGCAATTTAACAGCCAAAGACACGTTAGTTCTAAGCCCCAACTCAAACCAGGAATGCATGAATGTGCAAGCCAAGAATCATGAATTTGACACCCCATGTATTCATGAAAAAGGTTGTTTTGCAGGCCAACTTGCATGATTCGTTAAGAACAACATTACCTGGATACGGGCATAGTACCGGTACGCCCAGTATGGGTACTCTAGACTTTTAAGAGTACCCCTGCTTCAGAGATGAAGAAACCTATATTGTTTTCAGCTATGGTCTAAGCCGGGGTGGACAATTTTCCCCTTTATCTCAAGTCTATTAGGAAAATTTAAGCTCACATCCCCTGCAATCTTTCGCCGGATATGTTTTCCCTATCATATTATTGAACAAAAAAGTTCTACAGTGGCCCTCAGCCCTTGGAGACTGACTGTTTGCAATTACAACTTTCACCTCACTGATCTCGTGTAAACAACCAACAGACTTTTAAATAAAGGTAATAAAAATAACCAAAGTCCAAAGGGCTAGGATTTATATTGCGTTCACATGTGTTTTCATCGTAAATAGAGGAATCACATCTCGTTACGGCTGCTATTTAAATCCCTAGTCTCAAAAGCTTATATCATACTTTTGCCTTCCAAAGATTCAACAGATAATTCTCTCACTTGCTCTATAAAGCAAAGAAGATAAATATCAATCATATACCTTTAATTTTCTTGTTTATTCAAACCTCCAGCAGCATCCCAGCGCCAATTCCTCGGGCAATGCCCGCTCCATAGAAGGCAAAGGTAGAAGGCAAGGACATTTGTGGGAGAAAATAACAATCTGGAACTTGTCTAATAGTCTTAGGAAGCCGCTTCTTTATAACTTGTTTACCAGCGGCACTGGGGTCCTGCAACTCACTACCAACTGCTTTCCAGTCGAAACCCTTTCAATGGGTCCTTTGTCTCTTCAGTTCCCACTAACAATTCTACTATAAACTCAGTTCTTTTAAATCATAATGAATACTATGATCCTCGAATGAAACAGTAACCTGAAATAAGGAAAGTCACAATTCATCACAGCGACAGTTCAGGGGAGAAAAAGCATGGCTGCTGGTTTGCATACACGCAGACATACTTGGCAGCACGTATGAACCAGAAAAGCCGGTAAACCTAATTTGCTGGTGATTGGGAACCCTAAACCAAATCATCACTAATTCATTACCACTAAATTAGAACCTATAACTATGATGTTACTAATATTGTCCTCAAAGAAAGAAAAATTTTTGAAAATTGAGAAGAACACATGCTGAATAAAAGCAAGTGCGGAGGAAATTAGGATGTATACATGTATGCATGCATGCATGTTAGAATTTCATAGAAACGCAGAAGCGGCAATTATGAAAATTGAGAAGAACGCATGCATGTTAGAATTTCATAGAAACGCAGAAGCGGCAATTGGGTAAGGAAAACCATCCATTTTGTATTATCATCCAAATATGCGATCAGGGTTCTTAACTGAAATTCTCCGACAGACTATATATAAATTAGAAAATTTTAACGAAAAGAAGAAGAAGAAGAAGAAGCAGAAAAGGATTCAAAAAGAGCCGGTGAAATTACCTTTCAAGAGATCGATAGGAGCAAAAAGATTGCTAGCTTCTTATACGAAAAAGAGAGATTCGAAAGATTGAAACTCGAGAGGGGAAATGAAGACAAAGAAAGGATTGGGGGTTTCTAAATTCTGTTTGATTAAACCTAATTTAGTCGTATAAGTACAAAGGGTTTTTATTTTCTACTGGTAATAAATCTCCTCTTCGGTTCTCTCTTAAAAATTTTCCCTTTTTTTATTTTTATTTTTGGGAAATGTAAAATTTTAAAAACGAAATATATGATTTTACTTCTACGTAAACAAATGTTAGATTTTAGTAGTTTTTTTCGGTTTTAATCAATTATAATATTTTCCGCATGCTTTATAACAAAATTTCAATAAGCAAAAGACATACAAAAAGCAAGTAATAAAAATATTAATCAAATGAAACTTTAATTTATGCTATATAAATTAATTTACTTAATCAAAATTAAAAAGCTTATAATTCAGATTAAATCTGCGGAGGGACAGAACAGTTGTATAAATCCGGACATTGGTTTTTTTTTTATCTGTTTTTACTTGCTAATTATCGTATCGTTGGCCACTGTCACATCCATTTCATTCAATGCTTCAGCTGTTGGCAGGTAATTTACTCTTTATATGACCAAATCAATAAATAAATAAAGGAAATTACTTTGCAAGTAGAGATTCAGAATATTCTTATAAGTTAACCATGAAATGTACCATAAATTTTTATTATATAATAATTATATTTAAAATATTATATAATAATTTATGTTAGTTAAATTGACACGTTCATATATAATGTCATAATATTTCAATTATTTTTTTTATACACGATTCTTGAATTTGGGTGTCTTTAAAGAAGACTAGAAGAGATTAAAAAAGGTCGGAACTCGGAAGAAAGAAGGAAAAAAATGAATTACTCCATGAATAGGGGAATAGAAGGGATAGAAGAAAGCTCTGAATGAAGAATGGCATCCCTCTTGCCTTGTCAGGCCTAAAGTAAAATGTTTTCAGTTCCATTCTCTCATCATTCACAAGTTTTCATCATATATAAAAGAATTGTGTTAAAAAAAAAGTTTGGGAACACAGCAGCATTTGCATTGGCTACCTGTGAATGCATTTAGTAATCTAGGCCGCCAGGGTTGGCTGTCCCTGCTGCTATAAAATAAGTACGAAGTTAATTCGAACCAAACTTAGATAAAAGCTATAAAATAATTAAGGCCGTGACCTGGCAAAGTTGATGGACAACTTTAGTCTCGAATTGAACCAATTTTGGGGTTTTTTAGAATAAAAAATAATATTAAGTAAACCATACAAGATAAGAAAGATGGAATAGCTTTCGAAATTTAATAGCTGGAAAAAAGTTTCACTGGAAACTAATAACAAATTGTTGGTTAACCGGTCGTTCAATTCATCATACTCATCGTAGTTAATGGAGGTTTAGAAAGGAATTTAAGTTCCAAAGTAGGCTCTGGTTTGGCTAGGAAAAAGCAATGCATATAGAAACAAGAAAAGCCTAACTTCTTGACAAAGCCAACCCAACAGCCCCCTTTTAGACATTACTTCAAAGAAAATGGTTGATTTTCTGATTTTTCTTTGTCTGCTTCCACTTTCATTTAATCATGTTTCGGATCCACCCTCTAATAATTTTACAAACAATTTAATCAATACAGTGTCGCTAAATATTTTTTTTATATTATCTTATCATATTAATTTCTAACAATTCAAACCTTTACGGGTTGGCTCATATCGGGATGGTAGAAGCTTCTTAGGTCCGATTTAGTATCATTGCTAGCATAACTTTTGTGATTGAAAGTTACAAACGTTGTAAGATTAAAATGATGAGTTAACAATTTATATTAAAAGAAATTATGTGTTTTTGATATTGAAAAACGTGCAATGACCAAAATCAGGCAAGTCCATCATCAAAGCCTGCTACTCATTATGTGAAAGACCTAAGCACATAACAACATTCAAACACTGTGAATATTCCATAGTTTGGCATCTCAGAACTTTTGTTGCACTGTAAACTAAAATCGGTAGTTCCAACAGACAATAGACCATGAAGATGGATGCAGCCACTAATGTCAGCTAGGGATCATCATCATAAGGTATATCTGAGGCTGCTGACGACGGAAGAATCAAAATAGGCCGTCCATTATGTTGAAATTCAGCTAGCACGGTATCATGAGAAGGCTGATAGTCCCAAATATTCCCCGTCAAGTCCACTTGCTTTAGATGACCTACAAGACAAAAGACATTCTTTATTTGCAATATAGAAATCATCAACTCTTCCAGTCAGATAATGTGTAAAGGATTTGATTTGGATGCCATTAGGAAACATATATCTTTAGTTTTTGTATTTCAAATCCCAATAGATGCTACTTTCTGCGTTGCCTAAAATTTGAGATCTAACATGCATAGTTGCAACTTGCAAGGATGGTGAGCGTGCACATTCAAGGCTGTTGCCGATGCCAAAAAAAAAAAAAAAAGAAAAAGAAAAAAAAGAGTGGGATATGACAAAAATGATAGTTGCAATTTTGCTGTCAATATCTGGTAATGTTGACACCAGATGGAAAATTGATGAACCTAAGCTAGGAAGCTAAACAATACGTTTAAATTTTTAAAAGGTTAAGCTATAATAATTACCTTTTGCAGTTTTCAGTGCAGAGCATATTAAGGTCAAGGATTCCACAGGCATAAGATTATATGCTGCATTGATTGCAGCAAGATTAGGAGCCCGATCAATGAGCTTTGACAAAAACTTTGCAGTTTCAATCCCACCGCGATTTTTACTACATAACAAAGACATAAAAACGCTAATTGCTTTATCATTCAGGAAGTATTTGAAAAACAGGAAAACAAACTGCAGCATAGATCCAAACCTTATGTTAATTTCAACAAGCTTCAAGTTCTCCATTCTTACATCTTTCAGTTTCCGAAAGCCTGATGGACCCAGACCAATACCTTCGAGATTCAGTACTTGGATAGATGTACTCCAAAAATTTCCTAAAGCTTCCGCTACTTGGCTGGATTACATCAATTATAAGCTCAATCGTTTTCAAGTAAGAAAATAGATGGTAAAGGTTAACTTCTATGCCAGCATTGTCCAGACAAACCTGCCAAGGCCATTATCAGCAAGAGAGAGAAAATTCAATGACCTTCCAAAGGTTGATAGGGCATTCAGAAGTTGAGTCACCCCATCACTGGAAAGCTCACAATTCTCCAGATTCAAATCAGCCAAAGGAGAGCACCTTTTAGATGCTTCGGTAAAATAAGGGATTAAACTTCTGCAGATTTTAAATGCAGGCAGTAAGATATCATATGCAATGTTTATTACAAAACATTGCAAGACACATACTTCGCTGACCTGATGCCATCATCTTCAATTGGATTGTCACTAAGATCCAAAATCTCCAAGCTCGGCATTTGAACCAATGCATATCTTAGATTAACAGCATCATCTTTCCGTAGATTATTACCCCTAAAAAGAAAGCCCTTTTTTATGGTCCAGAAAATACATTTTCAAACTTACAGAGGGTTCCTACAACTCTGCAAAGTATAAGATGACATTGTCCGGCAGTTAACATCCTCAAAACCCTTGTGAAATGGTGATGACTGATATCATGCTCGCTGGTCAATTAAGTACCAGTAGTCATGAAATATGGAACAATAACCGACACATGACTGATTACATACCGTAGATTGAGGATGCGTAATGACTGCAAAGATTTGGCCACTACTGAAGATGCCAGACAGGCACTTGATCTCCAGTTGAAATTAGAAAGCCATCCAGATATCTGTTGGATTATGGATTAAATATTTATGCTGGCTAAAAGTAGATATTTTGATAAATGTTGAAACAACATTTTAATGAAAGTGCATCACTCAACAGTGTTTTCTGAAAGGTCAAGGCTTGAAAGACTGGAAGAAGTATCCAGTAGAGTACTGAAAACCATCTTGGCAAAATTGCAATCCAGGTGGTTGTCGCATAGCTTTAATGACCGCAAGGACCTAAGGAGGCAAACAAATCATATGCATGCATAAGTGTGCAACAGGATTAATCACTGGATAAAGAATGCTGCAACCAACTTCAGAGAAGTATATTTCTAAATAAATCCAAAAACTTGCAATATTCCAACAAATGCATGTTAAATGTCTTGTGGACCTGGACTCAAGTCCTTAACAAAGAAATCATATGCAAGCATTCTAACTTTATCCTCCATTGCAGACCATAATATTGGCCATTTTAATTACAGGACAAATGTGTCGCATATTGGCCAAATAAAAGAAAAAATTTTTCCTTCAATGCTAGAATCCCACATGTTACATCAGCAGATGCAGCGGGTGCTCAAAGATTAACAATTTTCTATCACTAGTACCAAGTCTTGGCCAACTTAAAAACCATGAATAGCCATTAATGCAACCTTAATGTAATTTGAAGAGACACTCCTCTTAAGATAGCCACTTCAATGTTTGTCATGCAAATTGATGAACATGTCATTGTCAAACACCTCAAGCAATCACCAAAATAAATATACCCAAAATTCAGCAAGGTTGAAGCTTAAAATAAAAGCAGACGTACCTTCCCGATGATAGAAATGATGCAAGTCTATGAGCTACGGAAACTGGATCCATGTCAAGAAAGCTTGAAGTGCTAATGGAGAAGTGCTGTATATAGTGAGTTTCTTCACCTTTCAAGTACAAGGAACCACAAATTGCATCCATAAAGCTGGAAGAAAGCTTGCAGTGTACAAAGTCAAGTGATGTCAATGTACTACAGTTCTGATTGAGGAGTTCGCATAATCCATCAACCTGAAAAAGTAGGAAGTAAAAACAATTAAATAAACCTAAGATAGGAAACATTTGATATATAAGTATACTGATTTCTTTAAAATTCTTAAGCATTATAAAGAAATGAAGTTTTTCCAATATTCAACACCCACAGTAACATGTTCAAGATTATAAAAATGAACAAATATTTTAAAGTACAGTATAAAGAAAAGCAATTAAAGAAAAAGATAATTGGCATAGAGCACTTCCGGTCAAGAATTACCCTAGTGCTAAATCAGACTGCATGACAAATTGAACCACAAGTCTTGAGGATTATTACATTTGCCTCAATAACACTCTATACCAGAAAAATGATAATTGACTTCAAAAGTATGAATACCAATTACCAATAACATTTGACGTCATGACTCATATCCTATCAAATCATAAACGTATGTAGATTACAGTACAATGAACTCATTCTTTGCTATCTTTATTTTTCTTAAAAAGGCCTTTTCTTCTTGGATAACATACAAAAGGATGGTACATAACTAGAATCATATGCCAATAAAAAAAATTATTACCACAAAAAAGAAAAAAATCAACATCGTGAATTGATTGAAAGACCCAATATAGACAGCCATTTGCTTATTGGCATAAGATTTGGGAGCATGCTGATTAGAATAACCATCGTATGCTGCTATAAAGCTTGTGTTACAGCTCAATCATTACACCATAAAAACAAAGAATGGACTGTTGATGCAGACAAAATGACTATTGTGTTAGTCAAGAACTTAATTCCCAACTATTTACTGACAATCATGCACAAAAAGAATTAGGCTTACATGTTCCGAGGATCTGATGCACCTTACCACCAAGCTTTGCAGCTTGGAGTTCCTCAAAAGTTGCTGCAACAAAATGGCATCAGTTAGCATACATTAACTTGGTGCATGCATTCTTCATAGATGTACTTAATATGCTAAGATTCATGAGTTATTGAACGAAAAGAAATGACTGCAAAAGGATGAAAAAAAAAAAGGAGAAAACCTTCTAATGTATGAAAATATATGCACTCCAACTCTCTTTTCTCTTTCAGACACACACATCAATGCATACAGACACTTATGACAGAGAGATTATCTGGTTACTATCAGCTAATATGATTATTTATTCTAAAAGCATTCCCTTACACAAAAAGTTTCAATGTTACCAGCTTATTGAATGTTTATCAAACTGTGATTTTGTAAGAAACTTTACAACTCTCATCAGTACAAATAAAAGCCAAATACAAAATGTGATCAAGCAGAAACTGGCTACATTCTTCGCTTATCGTGAGAGAGAGAGAGAGAGAGAGAACATGACTTTACAAAATTGACGAACTTACGCAAGATTCTAAAACACACAGCACATTTTGAAGTCTCAAACATCTGCACAAAAAAAATAACGCATATCAGAAGCTAAATTTGCACAAGTAAAAATATTAGAAATGGAAAAGCAAATGAACAAAAATGAGGATACATTTTCTTTTGAGTGATGGGAGATAAAACATGTAATCTAAAAGAACTAGATAAATACCAATAAAAAAGTTAGCACGAATGCTTAATTACAAGAGAAAGTAAAGAGGAAACAAAATGTTATGTGAAAGACAAATATTAGTTAAATCAGACATGAAATGCTACGAAGGAAAACCAGTTCAATTCATATAAATAATTTAACAGCAACCCCTTGCCGCTTAAGGAAAATGAGTATGTGCTCTACCCATATACAAATGCGGCATTAAAGGTTACCTAGCATAACACCCAAATTGCCGGCAGTGGTAAGACAATTTCAAGTAATCTGAAGCTGAGTTACTCATTTCATCCACATAACCAATATATTTCAGTATATTTTCTGCAGAGACACACAAAAATTAAAATTAAAAAAAAAATAAAAATAAAAATAAAAGAAAAATAGAAAGAGAAAAGGAGAACAACAATCTTTTACAATATTAGTAAGATAATTCAAAAGGTAAAGGAGGAACATAAAACAGAAAACACAACTTAAATCATGTTAAAAAAAGGAAAATTTTCGCTTGCTCTAATTATGGTAATAAAAACAAGTAACAAAGACAGATTTCAAGGAGGAGGGAGGGGTCGTGGGGGCTCATGAATTAAGTTAGTTTTAGGAATACATACTCAACAATGATAAGTTGAGATGTGCAAAATAGTTGCAAGCTTTCCAACAGATTTAAATGGCAGTGTTATTAACAACCAGAGCTTTGCAGCTGAAGCCATGTGCAAGGGGACACCCGTGCAAACGCCATTATAAACAAAATGTTTTTGCTTATCTATAAATGGCAATATGTATCTAAAGACTAGCAAGAGGCAGAAAAGCGTATTCAAATCCATATAATTTTACCCAAAACTCTCAAAATCACATAAATTACAGAAGCCAAGTATCAAGGTACCTGAAATCTGTATCTCACCAAGGCATCCACTAAATGATGGGAGCAAAGCTAGCTCTGCTGCTTCATCTAGGCAACTGTCTTTCAGTTCAATTATAACAAAAAAAGGATAGATAATAAAGAGAAATCATGAATAGGCCAATAAGTAATAAGAAATAGCTTGCTAATTGAATCAACATACTTCTGCACATGATTTTCCCAGTAAATCTGTTGCCAATCAACTGGGTGGACACGCTCCACAAGATCAGGCCAACGAAGCTTAAACAATGCCTTCCATGCTGTATCGAAATTCCCATTTCTGTAAGAAACTAGCATTTTACAGTCATCTCATGGTTCTACACTTAATTTCTACATAAAGCAAAAAAGTCACTGCATCTAACATACCTTCCACGTTTTCTGCCCATTTTTAAGTCATCAACAGAAGAATCATAGTCATCATAGTTCTTAAATGGCCTGGTCAAAGAAAGTTAATACCTTTCAAGAATAATTAAGTAGCCCACATATAGCAGCAACTTAGCAAAAGTTTAACAAGCAATGCCAAGACGGAAAAAAAAATAGTGCTACATTAAGTAAAATCTTTCATAATCATGCTCATTTATTAGAAGACTCAGGCATCAGTAATCTAGTAAAACATTTCTCTACCTATTTGACAAATTTCCCCTCTCAAGTAAAAAATCACATTTCTTCACCCATAACCGTTTTGAACTTCAGCAGGAGCAGCATACAGATATCCAAAATCATTTAACTACAAGAGTTATAATTTGAAAAATAACTCGAAAACATATAAAGGTGCACATAAAATTTAACTAACATTTCACTTTGCAACTTCTGCAAGGCCAAAGGAGGTAGACGTTTTACTAATGAGTAGAACAACTCCGAAGGAAGTTCATAGACATGCGGTAAAAGATCATCCCCTGAAACCAACCCAAGCAATGAATCAATTCACCAAAGGTGAAGATGAACACAACAATCAAAAAGGAAAAAAAAATGCATCTGTTAGCAACTTGGCATTTTTCTCAAACAGTATTCACTACAAGCATTACAGGGGGGGGGGGAGGGAAAGAAAGAAAGCACATTTACCGTAAAGAAGTTCTCTTTTAACTGCGTCAATGCTCAGAGAGACCAAAGAGGGAACTTTCACCATTCTTCACCCTTATACATGAAAAACGAACAAACAAAACTAAATAGAGAAAAATTAAGTAAAACAAATGCCCCAAACACGAAATTTGAGTTGCTTTAACACACAAGACTAGAGTTTTAGATTAATTGGTTTAGACCATGATTGAGCTAAATTCAGTGTTTTATAAGGCGAATTTTGGATCAAATAATATTTAGTTTCGAATTCCATAGACTGATTTTGCCGCCAATTCATCATTGACGATATTTTAAGGAAAACAAAAGAAAGGAGAACAAAAAAACACTGCTATTGAAGCTTCAAGGACCAACGAATAAAGTGACAAAAAAATTGAGCTTAGCAGTTACCAGAAAATAGTTTACGGTCGAAGAGTTGCCAATTCTGGCTCTGATTCAGACGAAATCCAGGTAAATACTAAAGAGAAATGTTTCCTGCTACTTTTTCAAAACATTCAGAACCGGAGCTCTATACGATTCAACCGTGCCGTCTGTCTCTAAAGGCGAAGAATTTTTATTCTCTCTCTAAACAAAAATTACAAAAAGAAAAAAAAAAACCTAATTGTAAATAAAATGATTGAATAGGGCTGTCTTCTTGAATGTTTTTAAGTTGATCTCTAGACTAAAACCCTAATTTGTAAACAAAACCCTACCGAGAAAACTCGTTTTTCTATTTTAACCTTCCTCAACAGCACTGGATTACGGGAATTGCTTTATGAGTCGGTCCGACTTACCTTTAAAAACGTCTAATCTGAGTCCTTACAGAAATTCTAAATTAAATTTATTTAGAATTAAAATCACTTATGCCAGATGTCTTTTGACTAGTTCCACGCCCATTTATCTGGACTCCTCCAATGAACTCAGCCCAATTAGCGTATATTAGCTCAAGCCGTAGCCCAATATAAAGCCCGACGTAACCAAACTACTACTAGCCGTTGACAGTAAAAAAAAAAAAGGATTTTAAAATAATAATAATAAGAAGAAGAAGAAGAAGAAGAAGAAGAAAACCAAAGTAATTAAATCCGAAAACTCAGCTTCGATCTCATCTTTCTCTCGAAATCATCTTCGAAATTACGGGTTTTTTTTTTTAATTTTTAACGAAAAAGGAAATCAAAATCTATTTAGGGAATGCAGCCGAATTGCTGCCATGTTTCGTTCGCTTTTGTTCTGAAGTTCTTGAACTTTCTCCAAGCTTTCGTTGGAGTATCGATCATACTGTATTCAATTTGGATGTTGGATCAGTGGAACCGTCACGTCCCCATTTCTCCACAGCCTTGACCTCCGTCGCCCGAGTCTTCTCTTTCGATCCTCTTTGATTCGAGACCGAAGGTTGGAGCTCAATCAGCTAGGGTTTTCGATCATTTCGCTGTCGGTTTCTTCTCCGCGTTGGATAATGGGGTCTGGTTTGACTTGGGCTCCGTTAAGCTACCTTCTCCATGGTACTTACTCTAGTTGAGTCTTTTTTAATGTTTCATAATTGTTTTCAAGAGATTTTGAAGTGGACGCTGCATTAAATGCTATATCAATTTTTTTTTTTTAAAAAAAAAAGAGGGAGCTTTACACGTTTGCTAAGGGTTTTTGATAGGAGTGGTTATAGTACCAGAAACTAAGGTCTCTTTGAGATTCATATGGCTTAAATCTTTGATCGCGTAAAGTAATGAGTTTCAATTATATAAGCTGTTTTTTGGATATTCGGCGAAAACTCAGTTACATAGGTGAAGTTCCTTAGGTTGTTCAACAACATTGATAAGTCGATGTATCAAAATTGATAACTCGATGCTAATTTTGTCATTTTGCTTTGTTACTTTTGACTCTTAATAATTAGTGGATAATTTTAAACATCGAATTTATGACCAAAGTTAACAAACTTCAAAGTCTTACCTTTAGGTCGAAATATATTTAATGCATATTGGGCAGACTTTTTATTTTTAAGCAAGTATAAATAGTAAAGGCATGTTTTGGCTATTGCATTAGATGTTGTTTACCACTGTTATTACCATTCGAATTTCTGGTTTCTACTTGGGTTGTGTCTCTTCAATTTGTTATTTCATATCCATATGATTGGCAATAGAGGGCGTTCGCTTTTGGTGGTTTTGTGGTTGAATGTTTGGGTTTAGAAATGCTCACATGAGTGTTAAGTTGATGCTTTTCTGCATTGTTTCCGGTTCATATACTCTTATGGAGTGGGCATTGTGATATTTTGCATTACTCTCATTGGTTACATAGCAGCTGAATCTACAAATGGCTGCTGCCTTTGTTTTGTATCCTACTCAGATGAGTCTTTATGTATTCTTTTTTAATGAAGTTGGCTTAGAGATTTAGCTGCAGTGTTCTGAACATCTCTACAATAGAGACTTAATGAAAATTTCAAATTTCAGACAATGGTTTTCTATGTATTGAAGTTTTAAGTTCTTTAACTTTACATATGCTTTGTCTACGGAGAAGTGGCATTAGCAGGAGAAAATAGGGTGCTAAAATAGAATCTCAACTATAAGCAGAAAATTCAAAATTTCTTCTTCTACATTTTCACTGTTAAATCTCTCTAAAACTAAGTACATGGTGATTTGTGAGCTTTATACCAAGCATTAAACTGTTGAAGTTACTTCTGTCCTGATAATTATCTGATGGACTTCATTCTATTACATTTTTTTCCTTAACTTGATCAAACTGCCAGTATGCACTTCTCAATGTTGTTTTCATTTAAATAGAAGCTGCTTTGATGGCATTTATTGCAATTGACCATAGCTGGGAGAAGGTATATTCTTTTTCCTGGCGCATTGTGTTTGTCTAGAGATGCTATGGTTTTGATAGTGGGCAGATCTATTACTAAGTACTGTATTTTATGACCGGATCTTCCAGTTGACCTAACCGAAGAACTTCATAGCCTTCGATCCTGCTTCGAAGACACCACTGGTATATGTAAATGGGCTGGCATCGGGTTAGTCATAATTCAGGCATATTTTAACCGAGGTTTTCAAGCATTTTATAACTTACTAAATTAATTGATTGCAATTTTTATGCACAAAAATCAAATGAAAATTGCTGTACTGAATAAACTCATACTTTGTGATCTGTGGCACTTCATTAAATGAAGCTCAACTGCAGTTCAATTTATGGTCATATGGATTTATGAATTTTATCTAAAGGCTATATGCAATGATTTTCGACCATCTTTTGCAGCTTATATAATGTGAAACATATTCAATTTGCATTTCATTGTTGCACTTATGAATGCCAGTACTGAACTGTGTATTGTTTATATTATTCGTTGGGCTTCTGCTCTGCCGCTACCAGTGATTGGATGGATGGGTGAATCGTTGATTTATGTCTCAGAAAACAAATTAATATTGTAATTTAGTTAGCCTCGTCCTATATTGTCAATAGTCAGTTGAACTTGGTTTGGGGATGGGGTGAGATTTCAGTTCAGAGATCTTATCAAATATTTGTGGGAAAGATTAAGAAAGCTAAAAATTATGGATGTTCAAAAATTCTGACAACATTTTTGCAGCATATTACTAGTCAGATGGAAGATCGATTATTGGACGCGATGAAACCTCTGGTCCATTTTCCTTGTTGAGGTGATAAAGTTAAAGTTGATGATATATGGGATAATAAGCAGATCAACCACAGCTTGATTGTAGCTTACAACGTACTAACTTTGTTGTTTTTGTAATCGTAATTCTTTTCTTTTTAATTTGCTTCTTAAAATTAAAACAAAACATAGAACTTTTGTTAAAAATATAAGTATGCATCTTATGAATGTATCATTTACAAGAAGTTTGAATTATGAGGAGGAAAAGGAATTCTTTGGGCAATCCCTAAATGCATTGCTTCTTATTTCTGTTAATACATTGCTTCATCTTTGACCATAGGAAAAAAAGATAGGTTTGCCTTGGCATTAGTGCATATAGTTTGTGATGGTTAAGAGAGATTATAAGTGTATAATATATGCTAAAATTGGTGTGTTGCCAATAGACATGGGAAAATAATAACAGAGTTGATTTCTGAGTTTTAGGTAAGGATAAACAATACTAGGTAGTGCATTTTATATGATTGATGTTATAAATCTTTGGCATGTTAGTAATTGCTTCTCATCATTGGTGCGATTTACCACTTTGTGACCTAGAATGTTTCGGGATACAGGGTAGATGCAGGCAAACGAAGCTAGCCTATACTTGTTATTATTTTTGAAATTCTCATTGGTACTTTATGTATTTCTTTGGGATGTAGGGAAGTTTAAGAGAACCAGTCTACTTGGGTTGGTTGCCGAGGTCCAATTAAAGATGTAGGATTTGTATCTGTGTGGAAAGGGAACTGGGCTTCTTGTAGCAATTAAAGTTTATGGATGGAGGTTTAATGACAAAATATACGCTGATTAAAAAAATCAGGCTGCTGGAACATCTGTGGAAAAGAGATAACGAGACTTGGAATCTTCTGACTATTTGGAGAGTTGAAAGGGAAGGTTGGAACATTTGGCTGGAAAAGAGATTTGGGATTTTATGGTTTTCTTGGGCCATTAGTTGAAGCCTAAATTGCTAGAGGCAACTCGTATGGTTTCTAAAGAAAAAGAAAAGCAGACATGCATTTCAGTTCTTATATTTTGATGTTTGGCTAAAGATTGTCCAAAGCTCTTAGTTCTTTTATTTTATGTTAATCTAGATAGACTTGAGAAACATAAGAACTTCACATTTACAAGATAATCAGTTTATTCTGTTCTTGAAAATGTGATACTTTGTTTGAAGAAAAGTGTTACTCCATAACTATCTGCCTTTTGGGGAAAGACGGAGATATCTGCTGTCCATATGGGGAAAAAGAAAAAGAAAAAGAAAAGATAAGATGAATTGATTGATGGATGGATTTAAATCTCATAATGTACGTGTTGATGTTTTAAGAGAGTAATATTGTCCTATCGTATCCATGATAAAAGATACAGCCTTGTGTAGAGCTACATATAGGGGACAACTAGTAAACCTTTTAAGGGAGAAAGATATATGTTTGGGAGAGCTTTAATTATTTTCGTAGACCGAATTCTGTTTGAACTTTACATTGGGAGAAGTCCACTTGAGATAAATCTCTTTATCTGTTTTAGATGAATCAAACTGTTACGAACAGAAATACATGGTCAGATTTTTTAGTTTATATATATATATATATATATATATATATTTATATATAAATTCAATGCTAGATGAAAAGAATCTTGTTTTTGAGTTGGAATAACGGATAATATTTTTTTTTCTTTTCACAAATTTCCACTAAATCTGCTGATTTATAGACTTATTCCCATAATCTTTCAGGCATTAGCTTTGCTAGTGGCGATAATTTTGCAGGCAATAGTTTCTGATGGAAGAAGAGACATTGACAATGAAGATGATTGTGAAAGTATTAGACGTAGAACTTGGGAGCTACTTCTAAACCGTCAGTCCAGCCACAAATCTACTTCAGCCAAGGGCGATGGAAGGGCACCTAAATCTGACATCTGGGGCTTACGAATAAAAGAAAAGATATCCTGACTTTAATGGTTTATAACTCGTCTTTAGCTAAAAGAGATGTCTGGCATGCTAGGCATATGGGACAGTTCACACTTTGTTTTATTAGTTTATTCTATATGATGTCAAATCCACTATGCAACAAATAATTCTAGATTGAATGATGACTGCTGCCTGTTGAAATGGTTTCTTGAAGTTGTATTTTTAGAGCAGTGGATCGCATTACCGCCACACCATATCAATGGATGTAGGGAATCTCTTGCAGTATTTGGTGATAGTATGACGAATTAATGGTCCAACTCACTGCCATTTAGCCAGCATCATGTGGAATCTAAGTAGCATATAACTAATGGTTATGTATGCAGTCCTCAAGTGTAAATGTGATTTTCTTTCAGATATGCTTCCAAATGTGTGATCTTCTTTCAGATTCAGTCCAAAAGATTGACCTCATTGGGAGATCCATACTCAATAGTGACTGATTATGTGCTGCGTTAAACTTAAATTATAATTGCATGTCTGGAAATGGTTTGTTGAAAGGGAGTTTTAGTCAAGTGGATCTCATTACATGCTATGTGATTAGTTTGGTTGCATGGAATCTATTGAAGAGATCGGCCTAATCTAAAACAATTGCCAGCCTTGCAATCTGAAATCTGATTCAGAAATAAACAATTAAATATGCATGCAGCTCAAAGCTGTCAATATGATTATCTTTAAGATATGCTTTGACATTGGTGACCTGATTGAGAGATCCTGACTCTCAATGGCTGATTGACTAAATAATTTAATTTTGTTGCCTTGCAAACTTTTGTTTTATTATCAATGACACTGGACAGTCTGTGTCTTTAGTTCAGTTGTGACACTGGGCAATGATTCCCTCCCCCCCTCTTTATATCTTCTCCTCCCTTTTGGATTTTTTGGAATGTACTGATCCTAGCAGTTATCTTGTTGAACTAAAGTTTTTGGAGTTGGCTTTTGCCGAGCTGCAGTCTGAAAATTTTAAATTCTCTTTGTCATGGCCTGGACCAGGTCAGCTAAAAGTGTGTGCAGGGCGAGTGGGTAGCCCGGTTTTTGAATAGGTCTAAATTTCATTAATTTTCCAGCTTGACAAGCAGCATCCGTAAAACAAAAAGGTGATTCAGATGGCAAAGCAATTTTTCTGGTATTGTTACTGTTGTTTTTGTGTTGAACATATCATTTGGTTGATACAAATGATCGGAGGTTGGTTTTGTCAAGAATCAGTTTACTCTTCACTGGGAAGATTGTAAAAGGGCATGAATGTGCTAATATTGAGCGCATTTCTGTTGTTCCAAACCCATTAATGTGTCAAAGAAAACAAGTTTAAAAATATTCTTTTCATTCATGCTGAAGTTAGCCCACCGGTATCCATCCATTTGCAATAACTTCCATATAGCCCACCGGTATCCATCCATTTGCAATAACTTCCATATATGATTTGTTGTTGTTTTATAAATCAAACCATTGAACTCTTTTTTATTTTTTATTTTTTCTGTATATTGCAGTACGGACTGAGGAGTGGTGATAGATACAACAATGCTGATGAATATAATTTGCGAAACCAGAACGCATCCGCAAGTATGAAGTCCGAGTAGAGCGATGAGTAAGAGAGACCCGTCCATCTCACATGCAGCAATATCTTTCCGAACCGATCCAAGTACGTATTATTTACTTCTTTTAATTCTTTTGCCCCTTTTTTTTTAGGAGTTTGTGGAAGAAGTTTGATGTACATACAAAGTCTTCAAACCCATGGCTGCTTTGTTGCTTTGGAGTTGTACATATAGTTATGTAACAATTGTCCTAATTCTGTTGAAAAATGAGAATTTTGTTGCTTGGTCTACAACTGTATTCTCATCATCATTTTTTTTAAGTGATTTGTCAGATTTAATTTACTATTTCTAAACCAATAACATATAGTGCAGTTGATTTAAGTTCATTTTCTTTTTCCCTCTCTTTATCAACCTTTTCCGGATGTAGATTATTTACAAGCTTAATTTCCAGCTCCATGCCAAAAATCCAAAAAAAAAAAAAATGTGGAGGGGCAGAGGGAGGTGTTTAAATACTGAGGAGTACCATCAGCAAATAAATGAATATATAGATCTGTGTTTTCTAATGTGAACTGCAAGAACTACATTTTTTGCTACGGTTGGGATCTTTGGCCAATTTGCTATATATATATATATATATATATATATATATATA
>JBBYHM010000006.1:5071647-5188674 GCA_038381775.1 Adansonia rubrostipa | reverse complement strand
TATATATATATTACTGAACTAGCTCAAGCCAGTTTGCACTCTTTTGGCAGTTGACCTCGAGCCTCGGTTTCACTAAGCACAATGTTGAAAGAGTTTCGGGGAATGCCACTTTGGAAAAAATAAAAAAAAGACTCCTTTTCCCACAAATAATATATGCATGGATTCTCTATAGTTTTGGAGCTAATTATAGATATATATACATATCGAAATTTAAAATTTAATTTAATTAATTTATTAAATTTTTTTATTAAAATATATAATTTCTTGAGAAATATATTCTCTTTTATATCGAGGAAACGAAAATTAAATTTCATATCAATGTTAGGTATGCTCTTTTTTCTTGCTATTATTTCTATATATATATATATATTATGAAATTATTTCTATATAGTATTGTTCCAGCTTTATATTATTAATTTTTGTTATTCTCTGCTTAATCATTACAAAGTTTGGTAGAGTCTCTCTACGTCTGCAAACATATTAATTAATTAATTAAATTTCAAAGGCTAGGTTCAATTATGATTAAGAGAGGGCCCCAAAAGATTGCAAGAAGTTTTATTTCTATAATTGGCATTCATTAGAACTTGTTATCCCCCTTTTCTCTCTCTCTCTGTCTCCCTCTCTCATGTTCCCTGTATAAAATGTAGACGCTTACTCATGGCAGCTGCTACTTTTATTTTTATACCTTAATCGTTATTATTTATCTATCTAAAGAAACAAAGACCTAATAATTAGAAGAATGTAAAAATAATATACTTTTTGGGAAATCAAAGTTTAGGAGAATTGAAAAGGAAGTGCTATAAACCGAATGCTAATTTTGCAATAGACTTGCTTAAGGGTTGAGTAATTTGTTCAGTATAGGTTTGGTTTAATTCCAATCAATTTTGGGTTTTTTTTTTAATTTAGGTTAATCTAGATCACTATTTATTCATTAATAAAATATTTTTATTTAAATTTAATTACAAAATTATAATATAAAATTAATTTTTAATATTTTATTTTATTTTTAAATAGTAATTTGAACCATTAACTATGTCAACCAAATTTGGACTTAAGCTTAGAATTCAAATTATTTTGAAGCAAGCCTAACCTAACCTGACCTGACCTAAGAACAAGTCTACTTCGTGAGAATCCTCATGGATAAATTATTTAAGTTAAATTTTAAATTTTTGTTTGGGAGAAATAATGAAAAATGAGTGAGATGGAAATTTTATTAATTCAATTATCAGTATGAATACCATTTTATCCTTTTTAAAAATTAACAATTTTTTTTTTTACCATTTCCATCCTTTCTACGCAAGAAAAAATTTCATCTTTAAATATTTACATTAATAAAAGGATAATTATCTTATATACCAGTGGTCAAAAGAAAAAATTTTACTAGCAGGATTTGTGGATGACACTTATCTCATTTATCTATTATTTATTTATTTTTTTAAATTTACTTTATTGGATGCGTGTCATTACATGAAACTTGCTTATAGAGTTTTTTTTCTTATAATCGTTGGTATATGAAATCATTATCCATAATAAAATATTAACTTAATTATAAAATCTAAAAACTGTTAAAATTGAAGTTCAGGATTTTAATTTTCACAGTCTCTTATTAAAAAAAAAAGTACAATTACTAGAAAAATATAAAGGTAACTTTTGAAAAAGCAAATAACATAAAACATTTCAATAAACAAGAAGTAGCAAAAATACAAGCTAAATAGAACTTAAATAAATAAATAAATAAGCATACTTGTTGGATTCTATTTCTGACAATTTAATCTATGGTTTACAGTGAATGTGATAAATAATTAATTTTGCCTCATTAAAATTCAAAGTACTTGGTCTTATCTAATTATTTTAACAAAAGACTAATAGTCAAATGACAATTTCAATTGCATGCATATAATAATAAATTACAAGGTAAAAGAATAAGAAATGGCAGCATGAAAGCTTTCGAAAAAGATATGAAAAATTCTAATCAAACAACAGAATAAAAATCTCATCAACAAATCTATATGAATACATAAAAGAAAAAAAAACCTTCTTTATTTGAAATTAAGTAATTTCCATTAAATAGGCATTAGAATTTAGAAGCTTAGAAAGATTTAGAAGATCTTCTTATATTAAAAGAAAAAAAAAAAAAAAAAACCCTTCTCTTTTGTTTTATCTCATTCGACCCACTATATCTCCCACTTGTAAACTACCAACAAGAAAATGGCAATTTTAGCACTAATTAATTAATTTAAGTTGGAATATTTTCTTGCATGTGTTTGAATTTTTTTTTTTTTTGGATATGAGAAGAACATAAATCTTAGTAAAAATGATTGGCACCTAAAACAATAAATGATTAATTCCTTTGTATGAGATTTTTGTCAAAGGCAAGATTTATCATGACAGAATATATATATATATATATATGTATGTATATGTGGTAAAAAAACCTATATATGAAAGTTTAATTAATTAATTTTTTTCACCTAATTAACATTTGTTTAGAGCGAATTAAAAAAAAGTATGGAATCAGCTTAGTTAGTTTTCATCAATTATTTTGAATATTCTTAATTGCCTATTCGGAATTTATTTTTATAGGAAGGAATCTTTTAGGTGATGAAATTGGATTTTTGTCATGCATTTTCCTTAAACCATATATGCATGCATTTTCGTTAAGCTTAGTTGTTGTTTCTTTAGGGCTGAAATTGTAGTTTAAAAGAAATACATTTGAAATATTATTACAACCTGTTCAAAAGAATAAAATCTTTAGTAAGAAGGTTTTTGTGCTGTAAGATGCTCGAATATATATATATATATATATATATATATATTGTGACATCAGGCTGCTTTGTCAGTTAGTTTTTCTTCCAATCGAAACAAGTTAAGAACAAAAGAACATATATAGATCTAATTTTTTTTTATCTGACATATTTCATTTAAATGAATTTGGTTGTTCCCCATCTTGGAGCAAAATCTAGCATGAAAGATTATATCGCACTTCCCTCTGCTCGTAAATGACTTGAATTTATTAACTTAACTATCATAAAAGGCTATAGTAAAAGAGAAGTTAAAGCTTTCTGTTTTAGGGTTCGGAAAAAAAATTCTTGAACGCATATGCTTAAATTATGATAGATTTACAATTAAGTATGCAAAGGAGTTCGGGTAGAGTTGGAGATATTTATCCAAAGTTGTTTAATGTCTTAACGATTGTAATTACTAGTACGTTCCAATTTCCAACAAACATAATGCCTTTAATTATGTGTTTATGTGTGTGTGTGTATATATATATATATACACTAATTAATAGTTCTCTAAAAACATGGAGAAAGTGGTCTTAAACTTAAAATTGTGAATCAAGAAGGAATTAATTAGTTCATATTAATATTAATAAAAAACTATATATATGGTTGTGTATATATACATATATAGTTAAGCACATGGTAGAGAGTATGAAACAGTACTACTTGTTAAATTAAAAATGAAAAAAAAAACAAGTTCGGTTCATGAGGTCGTTAAAACAATTTTTGAAATTAATTAAATTTTAAGTCATCTTTCTCTTAATTTAATTTATTATTATTATTATTATTATTATTATTATTATGTTGGTCTGTATTTGTCTTTAGGAATTCATCAAGTTATCTAGATACCATGTTAGGAGCATTGCACCTGGCGCAACCAAAGCTTTGCATGTGGCACTGATCCCCTAGTAACTTGTTTAATGTCCAATTTGCTAGTAAATAATAAATTGTTTAATTAATGTCCAATTTACTTAGTAAATTCTCACAAGGTGGACATTCATTTATTAAAATTTAAGTTAAAAGAATTACACAATAAACGAGAGGGAAAGACATGCAGAGTTTCTAAAACCCTTAAATCATCCTGAGGAACCTGAATGATGAAAATCTTAAGGTTTGAGAGAGAGAGAGAGAGAGAGAGCGCCAAAGCCGAAACCCTCTTAGCCTGCTTAAGGCAAAAATTTTTGGAATAATTGAAACTAAATTTGGCCATGGATCGAGTTAGATCGGGTCAAATTTAGATCGGATTTGAGCATTATATTAACATTAAATATTTTTGTCCAAGTCAAGTTTGGCCTGAACTATGAACATTGAATTTTGCTCAAGTCTGCCCATATTTGTAAATAAATAGTCCAAGCCCGTTTAGATCCGCTCATATCATATTTTTTAAATTTTAAATTTTTTATTTTTTTAAATTTAATCTTTATTAATTTAATAAATTTTTTTATTAAGTTTATAAATATAAATATTTTAACTTAGTTTTTAAAGTTTACACTATAATATTTTTATATATATATTATTTATATGATAATAATTACATAATACATAAAGTATAAAATAAATAGATGTAATATAATAATAAAATGAGTCAGGACAGGTCGAGCTAGGGCTTTTGAAAGTTGAACTCAAGGCGTAGTCCATTTTTTAATCGAGTCTAATTTTTTTGTCGAAGTTCATTTTTCGGACCTAATATGTTTGTCCAAACCCTCGCAAATATAGAATGAATCTTTAAATTTAGACGAATAACCTGACCCTTGAGCAGGTCTAACCGAAACGTCTGCGTGATTGTTTTCGCAAGAATAAAAAGATTCACGCACGTTCCCAAAGTCCCACATCGATTAAGAGCGTTAGCCCATTTACCCTCCACTTGCATTTTTTTTTCATTGGTAATTTTAAGATCAAACATTAGCGTTAATTAATTAAATTAATCCCATAATCATTTTTCTTTAATTATACTCATTTTTACTTTGAAAAACTACATTGTAATCTTATTATTATTATTATTATTATTATTATTATTATTATTGCACTACAAGAAGAAATGTTGGAGGGAGGGAGAGTTAAATTTCCATAAATATTCATATTCTTCTTATAAGTTTGTTATGCCTAACACATTAATATAATTTTCTAATTTTTTTCTTTTCTTTTTTTTTTATTTCACGTGCAAGTGCATGGCACAGGCATTATCCGAGGGGCGGTCACGGTTTTTGAGTTTTGGGAAGGAACTAAGGCAATGGATGACTGCAGCCCCAAGAGTGATCATAACCGTCGAAATTTTAATTAATTTTGTTTACCATCTAAATTAATTAATTAATTAATTATTAAGACCATGTGATAGGAAATGGGTTGTAATTAAACTTAATTAATTTAATTACATCCACTTCCCTCGATGTAAAGGTCAGTTTGGGTTCATGTTCCAACCTAAATTTAAAACATGCAATACAAAGTCAACATCTTTATGTTGACTCTTTTTGCTACGATTATGACCAATTATTTTTTATTTTTATTTTTTTAATATTTTTTCTTTCTAAACCGATATATTTCTGGTTTTCTTTTTATAATTTATTTCCATTTTTTTATTTTAATGAGATATTTATTTTCTTTTAAATTTAATTTCTTTAAAAAAAAGAATGTGCTATTCGTGAAATTATGAGATTTGTGAGTCAAACAAAGTTATTTTTATTTTCTATTCTTCCTTCATTTTGATGAAAAAAAAAAGAAAATGAAAAGTTACAAATTGTCTTTAATTTTTCCTATATAATTTTATTTGTTTATTTATTTATTTATATTGATTGGGAGTAGGGCAAACTTCACTTTGACTCTGATCAGCAAATTAAACAATTTTGTTAGTTCTTGTGATTGTTTTCATAAAACATAGTCTTAACTAAACTCTTAACTATAATAACTGTAACAAATAAAAAATATTTATATAAAAAAATAAATGAAATAATTAAACTGGGGAAGAATCAGATCTTAGCAGGAGAGTTTATAGGAAGATCGTGAATTAATGCTTCAAGTTTCATGGATCATGAACCCAAGTTTGACCATATTCTAATATATATATATATATATATTCAAAGTATATTCACTGTGAAATAAAAACACATGAGACCACATGGAAGAAAAACCTTTGAAATTCTAACAAAAAAAAAAATAGGGAATATTATTACCTAGAGAGATTTTTCCTTAATTATTTTATATTTTGTTACACCAAACTTTCATGTGCTGCACCTATATATATATATATATATATATATATATATATATATATATATATTCAATTATTCTGTCCTTCTTCAACTAAATAAAATGCTCTCTTGCATTCTTCAATCAAAGATTAATCAATGGATTTTTTTTTTCAAAATATTCTACTATTCTAGTATAGATAACAGAAATAATAAAATAATGTATGCAATAAATTTCTCAAGAATTAATAATCAAATCATTACAAAATCACATCAAGAATGAGATGTGACAACGAAGACTGAAATATTAATATATTTCATAAACGTTGGTTATTAGATTATGAAGTTTTTAAAATTAAATGATTAAAATATATTTTTAAAAAATTAAATGATCGAAGGTGTAATTTATTATTTATTATTTTTAAAATTTATAAAGTAATGTAATTAATGATATATGATATTTAAGATAATTCGATAATATCACGTGCTGTTTGATAAATGATTTGATGTGATTACGATAATATGCTTAATTTATAATGATTGGATATTGCTCCCAAAAAAAAAAATTTATAGGCGTTAGTGATCAAATCGTAAATTTTTATAAATGGATGACTAAAATTTAAAAAAAAAAATTGTCCAAAATTAAATGATTAAACATGTAATTTATCGTTCAACCGAAACATGCATGTTAATGTTAATTTGAGATTTATGAACACATATATTGTTCTTGAATTGAACTCAGAATTTATCAAATCCTCTTCTTCGGATCTATTATTTATCTTGTATTAGTAGGTTCGTAAAAAATTTATATATGTTATTATTATATAAAGATTAATAAACAACCATTAAATCAAATCTTAATCGTTAATATGTTGAAATTTTCAAAGGCCAAACATTAATGATTTGGTTCGATTTTGAAATAAAAAATTATTAATATGAAGATTATTTTGATTTATATTGTGAAAAAATAAAAATAAATTAAAAACCAATTAAGCAATAGAATTCAATTTGGTTTTTGAATAATTACGATATTTTAAGGGTTAAATGCTTATTTGGACCTTATACTTTAGCTTAATATTCAATTTGGTATATAAAAAAATTATCAATTTGGTATCTAAACTTTAATTCCATCAAGCATGTTAGGCTTTTAGACAAACACTATTAGTTAAATGCTGACTTAGCAAGTAACAACCAATAAAAGTTTGACATGTGACAAAATTGTAATGTCATCAATACCACATCATCATACAAAATCTAAAAATAAAAAAAATAAAAATTTTAAAAAAATTTTGCTGTCGTGACATTTTGCCACTTCTCAAACTCCCATTAACTGTTGGTTGCTATATTACCGTTTCACTAACGATGCCAGTCTAAAGAACGAACATGCTTGATGCAATAAAAGTTCAAAAAATAAGTTGACAAATTTTTTAATACAAAAATGAAAACTG
The DNA here is from genome assembly GCA_038381775.1 of Adansonia rubrostipa. Lineage (NCBI taxonomy): Eukaryota > Viridiplantae > Streptophyta > Magnoliopsida > Malvales > Malvaceae > Adansonia > Adansonia rubrostipa. Next base: position 5,181,261 of record JBBYHM010000006.1, on the reverse strand, counting down.
AGTTAAAGTATATACTCTTTTTTTGGTTAGTTAGAGATTAAGATTATCGAATTTAAATTAAGCCAATTAGATTTTTTTTCCCTTGGATTGACAATAATTGTCAAACACTGAATTGGCTTGTGATTGCCATGAGTTTCTATGTTTGTTAATCAAGAGAGTGATAAAAGAGATGGAAGTAGAAAGCAACCTTAGTTTTATTGCAATTTTTGTTTTCACATTTATCAAACAAAAAACACCAACTGAAAACCATTTTTGGGAAATAAATTAAAATTTAATTGAGATGATGGGATGGGATTGGGAAGTCTAAAACTTAAAACAAAGTTGATATGTGTCCATTCATGTTTAATTTAGTCATCAGCCTACTTTTTATTTTACAAATAACATATACGAAAATAGAAAAAAATTTAGATATAAAATTTAAATTTTAGATTCGATAAATATAATCTTTTAAAATAAAAATATTTATATAAATCAATTGAATTAAATTAAAGATTTAAATTTAAGAAGAAATTACATAAAAATAAATTTGAATGTATAATTTTTACAAAAAAATCATTCCATGCTAATCCACTTAAGCTTATTAAGTGACAAAATTACGAATTCGATTAATTAAGCTCGCAAATAAGTAAATAATTTGAATGGATATTGTTTTTATCTAATCGCATAATTATTGCGCTAAATTATCCAATTTAGTTTAATTTATTTATAGTATATAAAAAGGTTGAGTAAAATTATATGAGTCAAATATTTCTGCAACGTAGAGCTATTTTTATCTAATAACAATAATAATAATAATAACTTAGGGAATAGTTTCGTTTGTTCCAATTGAGAAATCAAAGTTTTACATGAATTTCGGTGGTCCAAATTCCAAATTTAAAAGCTCTTATTATCATCATTATCTCTTCGCTTTTTTTTTTTTTTGGGTATGTTTTTGGCTAAATAATATATATAAGACGAGAAGATTTTTTTTCCAAGAATGAAAGTGACTAATTGGCCATAACTGAATTGGAATTGAAACGAATTCTTCTTCTGTCCAGTCTGACCAAATTTGATTAAAAATATTTTAATAATTTTTTATATTTTTTTTAAAATTTTTTTACCTATTCGATTTAAAAATAAATTTGTCGCTTTATAAATAATAAATAAATAAAAAGAAAATAAGACAAACGAAAAAAGCAGAGTGTTGGATGGAAAATGAAAATGGAGCCAAAATAGGCAGTGAGTGGTTGTATTTTATTGTATTGTATTGAATTGGTGTATGATATGATATGAAGCATGTGGGTAAAAATCAGGAGCTGCAGATTACAAAAACCATGAGGCATCCACTGGGACCAACCCTATAAGTCGCTCAAAGGCCGAGGGAGGGGTGGGTTTAGAACAATTTGGAAGGGCTTTATCAGGTGGAACATTGCATGGGATCTGATCAGATCAATTCTCAAGAACCTACCAACCCAGAAGTACCCAACCCAATCCAACCCCTTTTTTAATCATCATATAGACATATAAAAGTGAAAAATCTAGTCATGGGCACGTGTCATGTCAAGTGCTCTAAAAAAATATGCATTGTGCATTAATCTCATATCGGATAAGAAAGAGAAGGTCTTTGGGCATATAAGTGGGTGCGGTGCACATCCTATCAGACATGTCTTTTGGGAAGAGGGTAATGACCCTGTGACAAGTGGTATCAGAGCCAACCCTTGACCATTTGATTTCACGCCGAGCGTCCCAACCGGTAGGGTAGGCAAGGTGGACCAACCGTGACTCCACGCCAACACCCTAAGGGTAGGGTAGGCAGAAAATGATGGAGAAGCCCGTGACGGGGGCGTTACGAGATTGGGTGGAGGAGAATGTCACACTAAACGCTCTAAAGAAGTAAGCATGGTGCATTAATCCCACATCGGATAAAAAAGGGAAGGTCTTTGGGCATATAACCGAGTGCGCTGCACATCTTATCAGGCATATCTTTTGGGAAGAGGGTAATGGTCCCGTGACAAGTGGTATCAGAGCCAACCCTTGACTATTTGATTTCAAACCGAGCGCCCCAATGGGTGGGGAAGGCAAGGTAGACCAACAGTGACTCCACGCCAAACACCTAAAGCGTAGGGTAGGCAGAAATGATGGAGAAACCCTTGACGGAGCGTCACGAGATTAGGTGGGAGAGAATGTCACGCTAAGTGCTCTAAAGAAGTATGCATGGTGCATTAATCCCATATCGGATAAGAAAGGGAACGTCTTTAGGCATATAAACGGGTGCGCTGCACATCCTATCAGACATATTTTTTGGGAAGAGGGTAATGATCCCGTGACACACGACCTAACCTGCGTTTGAACTAACCCATTAACTGCTACACATGTGACACGACTAGGACATGGCGGCTGCAGGATATTTTTGATTGGAAGGACCATCAAAATCTAGGGGGAATTTTGGTTCAATTGTATTGGTATTAGTGGGAAGGGATACAAAGGGTGGTCCAGGCCTGGCCAGCCGCTGCGATCCCTGAGCTCAATGAGGTTTGAGAGCCTAATTTGTGCCTCTTTATGCCCCAATGATAAGCGGTAACCAAACCTCTCTCCCTAGCCCCCAGTCCTATGCAGACTCACTTTCGTGCCCTCACCCATTGTGCAGCAGCTAATGCCTGAAGCTGCTTGCCCAAATATTCCTTGACGAACTCACATGTATTTGCCCAAATATCCCAATAAGTTTTACCCAACACCAAATTCAAAGATATTTCTTCTCTGATATTTTTAAATCTCTTTCATGAAAAATCATATAATGCTATTTAAGTCTATGACAACTTTTCCACATTGCTTATCCATTTTTCCTTCTATCTCATTGATAATGATAGTTCAAAACAAAAATCTGTTTCTTTGATGGGGTTAAGCTGCTAAGATATTTGAATTCCACATCTTTGACTATCATCATTAAGTTTTCCTTGACATATAATTTTCTATTTTGCTTAGTAGACATAAAATCAATTCATATCATGAAAAATACAGATTTTAAGTTTAAAAACATTGAGCCAACTACCGAGGAAAAAAAAAATAGCGGGCATTTGCAAATATGATAGCCCGCACTAAAAATAATACAATCTTGAATTTGTAGTGAAGAAAAAAAAAATTCGAAGAAATATAATTCCCCAGCAAAAATCAACCATGATGATAAATCCTTTTAATTATATATATATATATATATATATATTTGTATTTATGTTACCATAATGGGTTGCTTTATACAACAAAAAGAGGATGGAGAGTCTGGGATCCATATCTCAGCCACCAACTATAATAACACTGTTCATTACATCTTGACTTCCCATTAAAAAAAAAAAAAAAAGCCTGCCCCCTTATGGCAGAAGAATAAACCAATATTAAAAAAATAATAAAGAAATATAACCCAGATCCACCAACCAAATATATGCCCCGACCGACTCAACAATGTCAGCTTTCACGATTTCAATATCAAGAAAACAAAAAAAAAAAAACAATAGAACATTTCACAACAGGAGATCGATGTACGTAAATAGAATATATATATATATATATATATAATATAGCATATATTTATATATATAAGGATATCAAAATGGGGTAAATGAATTGAATTTACAATCATTGAGTCGGCAATTGCGTTTGTAAGTCCCCATTGCTGACCCGGACTCGAAAAAAAGAAAGGAGATCTAAGCATCCTATGCCTTACTCGTGTAAAAATTGGAAGGCTGGATTCTCAAGAAGTTCCTCTGCTGGTTTGACTTCCAAGAAGTCCTTCTCTTGGAGCGAATCGGAAAGGTCATCAACAGAGAAGGGGATGCTGTATTAAGAAGAATGGATTAGTTTATTTCTATGATTTATAACATGCAAAGCTCAGCATCTAATAAAGTTATCAAAAAAATCATTCAGCCAGCTGTTACAGTCTTTGATATCATTTATACTTGGTTTCCAACAGTCTTGTTTTACGGTATGGAATTGTTCAACGCTTCCTGAACTAGCATTCTCATCCATAAAACCCGTTGGAATGGGATTTTACATAAGCCATATCAGACATCAACTTTTCTACTGGTGGACATGGTACATATGCAAGATGAACTTTTTACCTGGAATTGTCATCCAATAAAAAGGAACTGCCGACTGCATCGTTGGAATCCTCTGTCATTAGTACCCTCATGCTGGAAATAACCTGTAAAGGAGTGCAGATTGCCAATCAATCATATCCGATTTATGAACTCCATAAACAACCAAGAAGAAAGATCATGCCAAACACAAACTTACATCTGGAGAAACGCTTCGAGTATTGTAGTTGTCATCCCAGTACAGAGTACATATTCTGTATAATTGCTGTACGCTAAGAATCTGATGAAACCAAAAGGTTAATATCAGGGAGTATGAGAAAACTGGTGGGGAGAGAGAGAGAGAGAGAGAGAGAGAGAGGATTTACAGGGCAAAGATCATTTGTAATTTCATCATACGAAATTCTGTACTTCTGATGTATAACCTGTTATCAGGATTCAAATTAGGAGCATAACTATTTTCAAAATAGAAGCAGTTACTTAGGGAAATTGAAACATCAATGTCTTTCCCTGGGTAATGAAAATAAGAAAACTACTAACCAGGAAACAATATTCAGGTAAAATTTGGTATAACAATGATTTCTTTGGTTCAGGGAACATAAATGAATAGATTTACAAGCAAATGCATCTCTTTCAGTCAACAGCATCAAAAGGAAATAACAAAGCTACGGATAAATCCTGTTCTTAAATACCTGCCACACTTCCCAAATCGGCTCTCCAAAATTTTCGTCATTTGGAAAGCCAAAAGTTGTGTTAACCAATTATCCCCCCCAAAAAAAATAAAAAACTAAAAAAGTTGTATTAACTATCCTATTTACAATTATTTAGCTCCATATCATATTGGCTTCACTGAATGGGGCATTTGAAAACCACAAATCAATCAGCATGATCGTGTTACCTTAAACTTTGTGCAGTGTCAAGCATAATAAAATAGGAATCCAATAAGTGCAAGCTGAAAGTATGCTGGAAACTATTTCGGGGATTTTTTTTTTCTTAATATGCTAAATAATCAATTTTAAATTTGTCAGTAGTACAATACCTAAAGTCAAGGACTCCAGACCAGATAACTAAGCAAGTCAAAGATACTTCTTACTCAAAATCTGAAAAGTCCAACAATGAAAAACAAAACATCCCATCCCATCATATTGCCAAAGAATGCCTCGACATACCAAGAATCCAACAGCCTGTCTTATGTGCTTAAGTTCATCCCATGATGACCCTGCGTACTGCAGTTCAAGTCAAGGTAAGGCATCAGCACAGTTATGGGGCTTAAGTAAGCAAGTAGTCCAGCAAAATTATGTAGCAACAGCTCTGTTACAAACACAGATGGAAATCAAAACCCAAAACAAATTACCTCTTCTTTAGCCTGGCAGCACCAGAGCTCTAACTCAGCTAACCCGGCCTTAACATATTCCCCATTGCTAAATGTACAACATTCGCGGCGTAGAAGAAGGCTGAAAAATGATAAACAAATGCCAATATAACCAAACCATTTTGAATTAAAACCGCAAAAGAAGGACAACAAAACAAAACATACCTATTAAACAATTGTACATTAATGTATGAAAATGTTTGAGTAAAGATCTTCTGGATAAGAACAGGAGGCACCTGAAAACCAGGCAACTGTGAAAACCTCTGTGCATTTAACTGGAAATTAAGATTGACTGCAGCAAAGTTTATGAAGGCAAGTTAGAAAGAAAAAAACCAGGTTCCTTACAAAATTTTCTTTCAAAGTACTGAGGAGGGTGTTGAGGCTATCAATAATGCTTTGCCAGTGAGTTGAAGGAGAATCTTTGCCAAAGGACCGCCCAGATCTTAGTACACTTCCCTTAGATGTTCTCGGTGCCTAAAATTCAGCAAATTAGAAAAGACATATAAAGGGCTCAAGATTAACTTATGGATAGCTGCAAGACACAGCTTCAAATTGTTGAACATAAACTAACTGATTTACAAGATACCTGGATGCATAAAGAAAGCAAAGATGATAACTCTTTCTTCAAGTTGTCTCTAATGATTCCATAGATCTTTTCCACATATGCTGCAAGTTGCTGCTTGAAAAGCAAAGCAGGGTATTTAGCCTCTACTTGACGAACTACTGTAAGCGCAGCAGCTGCAGCAAGGTTATTGGAAGAAGGAGACGAGCGGAAACCCTGGGTTAAGAGAGAAAAAATGTAAAAAATAAGTCTTATTCTTCCTTAAAAATGATATACTTAGTGGGGAAGAAAAGAATTTCAAATACCATTGTCATTCTTCCAAACAGAGAGGTTGCAGGGGTTGCTTTCCGACTTGGAGTTGCACCGCTTGAACCAGTAGCTTTTAGACTTTTTTGGAGCAAGAACAATAATGCAGATGTGTTGGACAACCAATAAGCCATATGACCATTGTTTTCTTCATTCTACAAACCAAAGAAGTTTTCATCCTTCACTTATTAATGAAACCTTCATACTTGTTCTACCATAGCAAACAAAAATACATAAAAGATATCCAGAAAGTAGGATTCAGAAATAGAAGAAAGTATGATCTTCTAAAGCAACTATTTTACAATTAATAATGCAGGGCAACATAATAAAAGGGAAGAAAATTATGTCACCAAAAGCTTTCAACGGTCAAGTCACATAGTTATCAGAAGCAAGAACAATAACTCATCTTGTAAGGACTTCATTTGGAAAACCAGATTCTTATGACAAACCAATGAAAATTAGTAAAAATCTAAATCAGCAGAAAACAGAAGTTGTAAAAGGTTGAGTGATAAAGGAAAATTAAGCAAATGACACTGCCTGCAACCGTTACTCCACAAACAGGACTATGAATGCAATCAATTACCTCGATGGCAGAACCAATCATCTGAATAAGACGATCAAACACATTGGTCCTTTCTGCTTCAAAAGATTTCCAGTGGAGAAGACATTTATATATGCTAAATGCTGCAACAGGTTTTCCCTGACTGAACCCAATGTCTTTTGTAACGCAATTGATCAGTGCATCAACATTCTCCTGTTCAAAGAATGACAGAAAACATAACTGACACACTGCAGAAAAAGAAAAAGCTTTAAGATGCAAAAATCAATTGCAGGAAACACATACATGTTGGCGTTCAAGATTGGATCTTCGCAGCTTGCCATCAGATTCTGAACCAACCTTCTTCACTGGAGTCGCACTCTGCGGTTCCTGCAGTAACAATCTTGTCAATGGCCAAATTACAGAAACTGGATAAGTATGATCGGTAAGTATAAGAATCAACTATATAACATACATTTGATTTGTTCAATTCATCCATATGGTGACCATTTTCCAAATTCTGCAAATTTTCAAAGCAAAAAGATAATAGGAATATCAATATAATGATTAATGAAGCAGGATGATAAAAAAAAATCATGATATATTTTACCGGAAAGACTGGAATTGGCGGGAGTTGTGAGATCTTCTTAACAGGTGAATTTAACAGCGTTTGCTGCCTTAGAACTTGGTTTTCAGATTCCATATCTGAAATCTTTTCTTCAAGCCTGCTACTAAAAGAAACAGTGATTACCAGGAAAAAGATAGGAAAAGAATAAGGAAGAAATGAGTAAACACAGCTTCAGTGATATGTATGCAAACAAGCTCAACCCTAGATTCTGGTAGTTAACTGTATGAATTTATATCAAAATCTTAACTCAGTAAGGGCAAACACCAACCTATGCATAACAGTCTTCAACTGAACTATTTTTGATTCTGCCTCCAAAGCTTGTTTTAACCTTTCTTCACTTATCTTGTTTGTCTCTTCAAACTTTTTCTCTGTTTCATCAATTTTCTTTTCCAACGAACTCACCATTGCCTGCATATAATCAACACATGAGAAATATTATTATGAAATTAGTGTTCTCTTAGAAAACATCCCCAAGATGTCCTATATTATCATATTTCACTGTATCTTTACACAAACTGCAAAAATAGATATTAGACTCAGCCTCCTCACCTTCAGTTTTTCATTCTCACTTGAAAGCTTCTCCAGCATCACATGGTCCACCACCGGAACCTCCTGAATTATAGGGACAACCTGAGCAGCCTTTTTGGCAGCCTCACGTTCCTTTGCAAGCAATTCTTTGGTTTCTTTAAACTGAAGTTGTATGTCTTGCAAAGCAGATTGTAGTTTTGCATTTTCTTGTGTTTTAGCCTCTTCCATGTCAACCTACGGAGTCGAACAAGAACTTATAAAAGATTAGAAAAGAAAATAATAAAAGCACTATAGCATGCATTGGAGGCCTAGCCCAGCCCCATCAGTAGAGTCCTTTATATTATTTAAATATTAAAACTAATTTATATTAATATTTCAATATTTTAAAATATATTTAAACTAAATTTAAATGGAAATACATTATTAATAAATAATTACTTCAGGCCAGACAAGGCCAAGTTACACTTAAATCTGAGATCCCATCCCAAAGTGGCAGGATATACAGGCAGGGACCGCATAAAAAGCACTTGCAATAAATGCAACATCAAATTATTTATTTAAAGCAGCTTATTCGAGATGGGAAGTCAGATACAAGTAACAGCCGTATAAACTACAGTATCTAAAGCAAGAGATAAGGCATAAAAAAATTAATAGCCTTTTTCCATAACATGGCACATCGAATAAAAAACACAAAGGTATGATAGATGCCAAGCACACAAAATGCCTCTTACCAGATACACACAATCATAGAAAAAGGCAAACACACCACACACATGCACACAGCACAAAACAACAAAATAAAACAAATCAAATCAATAGCTTCAGTTAATTTATTATCATGCTTACCCTCATACGTTTCTCCAGCTGTAATCTCCATGTCAGTTCCTCAACTTGCTTCTCCAGTTTGTTCTTTGCAGCTTGCAAAGCTCCAGTTTCCCTAGCAGCCTGCAAATAAATAATAACAGAAAATCTGAGAGATGCATTTATTAGACAAGATATTAGCACTACTTGGGTTTTAGACACACTAAATTGTTTCAGAAAACAAAGTTTGCAAACAGAACAGAATAAGCATGTCTGGTTTCTATGTTTCCCTCTGTTACGAATAAAATGTAAATAACTATAGCTAATTAAGAGCTAGCTGGAAAATGTACAGGTCAGCAAAAGCCAGTTAGTTGTTAGCAGGTAGTTAGTCTGTTGAGGTAGTTAATCTGTTGGCCTTTAAAAACTCTGTATCAGTTGAAGGAATTCATAATGAGAATTACAATCTTGATCCTATCCCTCTTTTCTCTCTATCTTCTACTCTTTCTCTCATCTGTTTCATCAATTTCCAGGCCAGTCTCGGCAGTAGCTGTTCTTTCTTTCTCAGCTCCCCTGCAGGTCATCTTCATCTTCACCACCATTCCAGTCCAAATACACGTATCACCCTCCCATTATATAAGAAGGCAGGACTATAGATATTTGATTGTAGATAAGTAAGATTTCTCCAAAGCATAGGAATCTTAAATAGACTTTAACTTACATGAAAAAGAATCAAACTCAAATTTGAAGAACCCCCAAAATTATATCTTAGTAAAGCTGCAATTTTTTAGTGCTCTGATTTCAAATTTAAGCAAAGGGGACCACAAAAACAACTGTACCAACTGCCAACCATTTTCAAAGATCTAAAAGATGGAATACAATAAAGTTTTCCAAATGAAATTTATGATGAAAAAGTTCTGCAGGAAAAACAGCAGACAATAAAGATATACCATCTTAAGCTTCCGTAGTTCTTTGCGAGCAAGTCTCCCTCTCCATGCACATTGTGTTGTAATAACTGCTTTCTTCAACCTCAGATAATGCAACCGGGCCAAGTACTTGCGACATTGGCTCTGTTAAGCACAATCAAAGTCATTCAAGTATTGAAAAAAAAAAGTAACAAACATGAAACAAAGAGGTTCAGACACTAAAAGCAAAATTGAAGGGTTATGACATTTTTCTAAAAAATCAATGTAATGCAGTATGATATAACAACTTAAAATCCTTGACCTACCTGAATTATAATCGCTGCTCTGGTCTGCCTTCTGAAGCGGAGCTCATTGCGAGCAGCCATCCCCCGCATACCTGTCTGAACGGAAACAGAAGAGGAAAGCAATTCTTTATAAGCTTTCCTAGCAAGATGCATACGCAAATTCCTCTGGATCTTCAAACTGGCTGCTTCTCTTCTCATGCATTCGTAAACTTTGCGAGCAAGTTGTCCTGAAATCAGCACAGATAAAAACTGTCAACAGGTGTAAATAATAACAAATACCTTAATAGAGAGTCAATTTAGTTAATTTATAACTGCCACACACAGAAATGCATTGTCAGGAATAAATACCTCTGCAGACAGATTGAATCTGTAATGCAGATCGACGAAGCACAATGAAACTTCTGCGAGCTAAATAAGAACGAATTTTCCTCTGGATAATACTAGCAGATCTTCCTAAGACTTCACTCCTACGGGCATCCAGTTCAGCCATCTGACCAGCCCTGAGAAAAACCTTCGTTTTACCAATCTGCCAAAAATAAATTGAAATCAGTATGATCTGTCCCAAAATCCAAACAGAACACAGATGCACAGAACATAAGAAAACAATCATGAAACAATGTTCAATGACATGGAATAAACTTGCATCAGAAGCTGCCCGTATTTTTCCATACATATGTATGGTACATGATGCTAACATCCACAAGAAATAAAAAAGCTATAACATTAGCCAATTTTGAGCGCTGATAACATCAAGTTTGTGGCTTGAATCCAACAACTTAGACTCTGCATGTGACAAGTGTTTTACTCTTTTCTAGCAGTTGCTAGCTTCCAGAAATTTCTCATGTACTTGGGGCCCAGTTTCCACCGTTGTTTCCTAAACAATCCAAACCTCAGCACTTTACCCATTAACAAGTTAATATCAACATCAAGTAGATCTTTCAACAGACAAAACAAACAAGAGTTGAGTGGAATCTCCTTCCTCAGTGTTATTGCCATAAACAATTTAAGGTCAACAGTAAATAAATCTTTTGACAGACATAACAGACAAGAGTTGAGCGGGATCTCTCTTCAGTGTTATTGCCAATGGGTATAAACCAAAGGCCAAACATAAATAATTAAATTTCCTCCTGTTTCATATCTGTATGTAGCTTTTATTGACACGCTGATGAAATGGGATTTTTCTTAAGATATATGGCAATGATTCAAAAAGAAATTTACTACTAATGGCAAGGAAACTCAATTGACTATGAGGAGATAGTTTGAATGTCCATCAGACATTTACCTGATAGCCTTGAAGTCCAACCTTCTCCAGAAGCTTTTTGCAAGCAGCAACCTCATCAGAACTAAAATGCATAGCAAACGGGTCAGAGTACATTTGGAAGAAACCTCTTGAAAGCCAAGAAAATTATTAACTGTACCTTCCATCCAAAACTTCAGGTGCAAGGAGGCCAAATCGGTCTACAAATTCATCAAAAATTTTTCTAGTAGGATATCCAGCACAACTAATCCTGATTGCCTCCATAACTCCCTGAAATGAGACCAAAAATGTGGATAAGTAGGAAAGCAGTTCTAATTAAAAGCCAGTGTACACTTCAGTTCAACCTCATAGGATATAATCATTCTTACCCCACAACGTAGTTGTTGTAGAACATTTTTATTCTCAAATATTGATGGCTTAAGAAGATTATTAGGCTTTACACAACGTATGTAATGTGGCTCGGTGGAACTGAGGGTTTCAAGTAACGCTTGTAATTGTTGCTGTGTAATACAAAAAAAGATCACTTTGTAACCCATTAGGCTGGGGAAAAAAAAAAGAATAAGCTGCCTTTAAGAAGCAAAAACACCAGCACACCTTAAATCGAGAACCTATGGATGAGAATTTTGACGACTTGGAGGATTCCTCAGCTAAAGGTGGAAATAAACCGGAAACAAAGGAACACTTGGAGGCACTCAGAAGGGCCTGATGTTCAGCAACAACATAATCTTTGTTCTTGTCCAGGAACAATTCAGTTTGATAAGTGACCTGAAAAAGAACATAACATTTTTGTTTGAGTATGTAAATAGAAACCCATTCACCTAACTTCTTAGTTTATTCTATGACACGAATTACTATAAAGAGGAAGCAAACTTACATCACCAGCATAGTGGCAAATTGTGAAGTCGGTACGAGACAATTTGGGCTTGCTGAAGCGCTTATGGTTTTTAAATGTCTGGTACAGCTTCTGAGCAAATGTTTCATGTGTTGATCTTGGAAACATGCTAGTAAAATTTAAAAGGGCAAGATACAAGACAGTAAAAAAAAACTCATCAGCATCACCACAATAACAGCTGGATATAATTATTAACATATAGTTTAGTTAACAGAAAGAAATTTTAGTAAAATTTTGAAGCGTCAAAAATAAGTAAATGCTCACTATATCTTACCAAGCCTCATCTAGAAGAGCAATTATGCCACCTGGTTTCTGGAAATCAAGAACAAGAAAAATGAGAATCATATAACTACCAAACAAGTGCATGGACCATTGAACACATTTGATTCATCGATGTTATCACTCAAACCCCACCCATTTCAAGGAATATGATTGGTAAGAATGTTCAAGAAATCAAATAACAAATTCGAACAAAAAAATATTTTCTTTGTGGCCAGATGAAACGAAAAGAGAAAAATGCGATAGCACACAGAAATTCATGAAAGAGATCAACTCATTAGAAGAAGAAAAGGTAGTTTCTCAAGCACAGAAATACAACAATTACAGGCATGACAGTACTCAAGAAATTCGCATCAGAAATTCCCGAAGTGGGTCCAATGATAATTAATAAAACAATACCAACATCCAACAAGAATGATACTAATACAAGATTAAAAACTCTGTTTAGATAATATCGTCGCATGTAATTTAATATCTATACATATATGATTTAAGTAGCTCTTAACCAAATCATCATTCTTCTATCATTGAACAGCAGCTTGGTTAAAGCAGGCAGTACTTTTTGCAATCCTTGCGCAAGAAACTCATCTTAGACTTGTTAGAAAGAATGGAACTAATATCATTTGGTCTAGTTATAACTGAACTGTTTCGTTTTATGCTAAACTATAGCTGGTGGCTAAGCTTATTTACAACTATTTTCAACACCTGAGAATTGATCCATCTTCTCCACTCTTTTAGACTCTTTTCCCACTGTTCTTCCACCAAATTTCTTCTCCTGTTTTCAAGCTGAGCATTTTATACCACAATCCTCATCAATCAGGTTTTCCCCGATGTTTTAAATTTTTCAATGAAAATAAAGCATCATGGATGCCCATACCATTTTATCTTCTATATAACATGAAAATAACACTATAGTTAATTCAACACGTAACATGAAGAAGAGAATAAAGTTTGGCATATCAAAAGTTAAGGTTATTTCAGTTGTCAAATAGATGACCAAAGATCTTGGAAATAAGGAAACACAACATTAGACAGACTATTCATCTACTACATCCATCCTACATGTGTTCCATGAAAACAGAGAATGCTAAACAAGGATGCAACTGGAACCAAAATCACCGGACAAAATGTAAGGAAACAATACCAAATATTTACAAGCAAAGGTGTATGGTACCAGCAGGTGTGCTTTATCACAAATTTCTTTTAATAGAGATGTATAGTCAAAAATGTAAAACCAACCTCCAGAGCTATTCAGAAAGATCCATTTAATGGGAGTGACTATTGAAGATACAGATGATACAATACTAAACGAACCCAGTCTGGTAAAGGACCAGCCAAATAATTGGAGAGGTAGATTCAACGGACCTTTTCAATGAGGTCCAGAACATCCTGATTATCAACAAACTCAATGTAGCTCCAATTAATTTCTTCTTTCGTATATTCTTCTTGCTCCATTTTGAAGACGTGCTGAGAAGCCAGAAATTTATGTATCAGAAACTACAGAACAAAAACTGATAATCATCAAGCGTGAAGAAGGGTACGTCTTTCAGGAACAAACCTGGTTGAAATGCTGCTGTAGTTTCTCATTTGTCAAGTTAATGCAGAATTGCTCAAAACTGCAAAGCAAGTGATACATCAAACATCAGATAAACAGAAGCAAATACCAGGCATCCAAAAGGTCACAGTCACTAATTTTTAATCACAATTAACTTTATATATTATAGATTCCACAAATAAGAAGCACAATGGGAACTATCATTCTGCGAACTCTCCATGGAACTCTGCACCATCACTGCCAAATTATACAGACTACAAGATAATATATCACTCTCTTCACTCTTGATGACTGCAGCAGCGAAAATGCCGACCGCATTTACCAACCAGATATTAGTGGACAGGCGTAATCATGAATGCTACCGCCTTGATGTAAATATAAAACTTCATCATTTATATATACGCATGTCACCACATTAAATTTAGAATCCATAGTAAGACTCTTGAAAGACAATTGTATCACAAGTTAGACATTTTCAAGAGGAAAATATAGCAAGCTCAATGTGAAAAGTGAAAACCACAATAAATCTTAGAATTTCAAATAACAAGCTCGACAGTATATGTAGTTTCAAGTTGCTAAGCCAAACCTACAGAACTGGACAGCATAGGCCTCAGAAACTTTCATTCCACACTTGGCAGAAATTTTGACATCAAAGAACCAATAAGTAAAACAAGTAACATATGGGCCAGCTTTCAAAAATATAAAGATATTTATATTGGAAACTGATTTTTAAAACTCCAGTCAACCTATCCACATGTTTGCTTGGTAAATATTCGCACAAGCAAATATCAGATTCCAATAAAAAACGAAAACACAGGCACTTGCAAGGACCATGGCACCAACATAAATAAATAAATAAATAACTGTGCGCATTTAACAGTGCTAAATAGGCCTCAAAAAGAAAAGCAACAAACATATAGACCACAAAATGCCAATGTGATTTGGACTTAGATGTTCCGTCCCGATAATGCCCTTCCAAACCCATAAACAGTGTTCAATGCAACAAATGTTCCCAGAAACTAGGAACAATGTGGCAAAAAATATGGTATAACCAAGTACTTATTTCCAAACTAATTATATACTTGAGAAAGAAAAAAATTGGTGAGAGGATAATTATTCGCATGACAATCAGGAAATTGATTTTTAAATTAAAGGATAACAGAAGCATATAGTTAATTACTTAATTACTAACAGAAAACGTAAACAGCTCTCCTACTCGTAAAGAAAACAAATGCCCTATGGCTCTAGAGAAATTTATTTTGACCACCGTACAACAAAAAAAATTAGAGAAGACTCAAAATCAAATTCCATTTCCAAAAACCATCAGATCAATCAACAGAAACACTTCCATTTCTGGCCTCCCCCATTCTCCCCAAACAAGAAGAAAATATTTCTCTCAGCTGTCACGATTAAATTTCTTCGTTAAAATTTAGATTAAGAATGAATGCATATCAGGTGAGCACTGCTAATTAAAACCAGAAGAAAAATCTTAACATGCAAAGCATCCAAATGCACCACCTTTACCATGACTTGAAAGGTAATTTGGTAATCACTGCTTCTTCTAGTATCAAATAATTCATTACTGACGAAAGTGTTAAACGTCCCTCCTAGTGATAACTTCCATTTCTATTCATTGGTTTCAGAAAACCAACTTTGATCAATTATGAAAACAACAGGCATACCGGTTAAGCACCTGTTTGTCTTGAAACTCTCAAATCCATAAATATCCAGCACCCCGATCAAGAACTTTGAGTCAGGATCTTGACCAATTGAACTATTGATCTTATCCACAATCCTGCGCAAAAATAAAAACCCACTGTCAGAAATAAATGTCCAAAACTTAACAAAAAACAAAATAATAAGATCAGTCACTCTGAAGTGTCTATACTCAGACAGCAAAAGTGAACCATACCAGTCAAATAACCTCGAGTACACAATTTTTGCCAAAGCATCTCTACTAAGAGCAGCAGATACTGGATCCAGCCATTTTGTAATGGTTTCATCACGGGTTACAATTACGCGCTTGCAAAGAGAATCTTCTAGCAGCTTCTCATCGCACCTAAACAAAATTGGGGAGTAAACAAGCTCTGTTTCTTCTCTTACAAGAGTGCATGAAATAAACAAATATCTAAGAAGTGTCTTTCAGTCTTTGTTAGTGCAAGTCCATGAAATTGTACACTTACATGAAAAGCTCAGCGGCAGTTCTTAGATGGAACCAAGATTTTTCATCTTTGGGCACTGATGAGTCTACTTCCTTCCCTTTAGCAAATTCAATGTTCCCAAGATGGAGAATTGCAGCTACAACTCGGAATATCGCATCCTGACAGAGGGCCGAGGCAACAAACAAAAAGATAAGAATGAAATTTTAGAAACATTATGCTTGAGGACCATTTTGCGAGATAATATTTCATTAATATATACCTGCTCATCAGAACTTATTCCAACAACATCCATTGCCTTCCTCGTTGCAATATATTCCTTAGAATCATCAACTCCATCCAACTCATAGCAATTAGATTGGTTCAGATAATGGAATGTTCTCGGGTTTCCTAATTTGTACTGCTGAATATCCTGAACAGTAAAAAAAAAAGGGAATGAAAAGCAGGATGGGGGAGAAAAAATTCAAAAGTATGAGAATTGATGATCTGAACCAATACAAGTGTTAAAAAAAATTCCAAAAGATATAGAAATGTAAATCATAAACTGCATATCTATCCATAACTGAACAAAGTTACAGGTCCAAAAT
This sequence comes from Adansonia rubrostipa, assembly GCA_038381775.1. Classification (NCBI taxonomy): domain Eukaryota; kingdom Viridiplantae; phylum Streptophyta; class Magnoliopsida; order Malvales; family Malvaceae; genus Adansonia; species Adansonia rubrostipa. The sequence goes on along the minus strand of JBBYHM010000006.1, from coordinate 5,164,525 downwards.
TTTCCCACCCTTTCATTGCCAGAGAAATTGAACAAACTACTAAAAACTGGGCCTTTGAGAAACAAGGAACTCCTATTTGATATTCTACACCACAACCATAACAAGTTACACTTGAGACCACTAACATGCTAGGAAATCCAATACAAAATCATTAGACATCAAACTTGGAAAATAATAGATATGATACACCAACACAGCTTTCAGTCCAAACAATTTCGAACAAAAAAAAAAAAAAAACAAGGAGCCACACTTTGTACCTGGAAAGTAGAGATTAAATTTATTATTTATAAGAATCATGTCAGCTATCACATTAAAAGGATACCGTCACACAATCCCATAATATTGCTATGTCAGTGGCCCCTTAGTACCTCCATTCACCCAAAAGTACATAATGTCAGTAGAAGATTCTGAAACTACTCAATCTATTTATTCCGTGATCGATGCGAAGGATACAAGTCTACAACTGAAATTGTGTCCAAACTTAATAGATCACATAAAAGGTCCTCGCTTAACCAAATCAATTTGGTAAAGAAATAAATTAAGGTTAAACTCTTCAACTTGTAAGTTATACTTATAGCAGCTAAGAGAATAACATCGATAAAGAAAACAAAGATAAGAGGAAGATGGAGTCTTGGAGAACCAGGGCACAGACTGAATATGACAGATAATAAGGATCATAGCCAGACACAATTTAAGCATTTGCATTAAAAAACATATACGAATAGATTAATATCTGAAGCTAGAAATAGAGGAGGAACCATTCTCACAATTTAAGTTCCTATCAGAAATCCTTCTCTAGAAAGTAAATTCTGGCCCTAAGACAATCCACAAATTTTTAAATCTAGACATGGAAAATGCTTATCGAAGGAAAGGATATACAAGAACACATCGTATCAAATATTTTATAAGCAACTTGAATAAGCAATCAAAAACCACTTACCTCTGGTGGCGCTGCACAAAGCATGTAGAAACAGTGGTAATTTCTCTCTGGGTCAGACACTTGACAAACACGTGATCTTTCCAGCAAATAAGTTCTGATTGCAGCCCCCGAAATCTGTCCCCTCTGGTCAAATTGAATCTCCACAAACTTACCAAAACGACTACATCATCCAAAACATGCACGTAAAGATTTTTTTTTAAATGATTCTAACATAGAATCTACAGTACATACAAGGTCCAAAACTTGTTAATAATAAATATTCTCACCTTGAGTTATTGTTCCTAACGGTCTTTGCATTACCAAATGCTTCTAAAACAGGGTTGGACTGCAGATTAGGCAAAAACAAACTAAATGTTTTAAACACGGTAACTATGATGATGGATTCAAACTATATACATTAAATTTAATGTCACACAAACCTAAATTCATAAACACTTTTACCTCTAGAACTTGCTGCTCAACTGTTCTTCCCTCAGCAGCAGCTCTCCCTCCCATGTAAGCAAGATATCGCATAAGCAATTTTGTGCTTTCTGTTTTACCAGCCCCACTTTCACCACTAACCAGAATCGACTGGCTTATTCCCTCATTGATCATTAGTCTGCATTAATCGAAAAGGTAATTTTCATTGTTAAGAACACATAATCATATAAAATAAACTTCTGGTCAGAACAGCAGGTTACCTGTATGCAGCATCTGCTACAGCGAAGGGATGCGGACTCAACTCACCAAAGGCTGCCCCTTTATATTGTGCCATCATATGGCTATCATAAAGATGAGGCAGTTTTCTGAATGGGTTTACAGCGATCAATATATTTCCTGTATACGTCTGGAGGCACCATTTGGGCCAATTGCCTCCTTTTATCAGTAACTTTTAAAAATATGATGAAATATAAAGATGCCACCAACATTCATAAAAGCAATATACCACAAAGAAAGCAAACATGCATCCATTCCACATCAATCAATATATTTGCAATATTTCTGGAAGCATCGTTTGGGACAAGTGCCTCCTTTTATCCGTAAAATTTGAAAACATGATGAAACATAAAGATGTCACCAACATTCATCAATGCAATATATCACAAAGAAAGCAAAACATGCATCCATTCTGCCAAATACATAAAAAGAAAAGATAGAATCAACACCCAAACATTAAAAGAAGGTGAACGTTTGCTCGAAACCTTACATATATTTCATTCATATCATATCTTGATCTCAAATTTTGCAGGACTCCTGGTTCATGCAAGTAAGCGAGCTTTGTCATATCATCAACTCCACATGGTGGGGCCTCGGCATCTTTGGGATAGACATTTGAAGCCTTGACAACAACCTATTGCAAAAGTATAGGTAAATAAAATTAAGCAACTAACATGTCCAAGCATTCTATGTTCTTGATGGAATCCCATCGTATCATCCTAGACTTGAATGACATGTAAAACGGGGAAGGGAAGAAAATTTTAAGCCAAATAAACATGATTGTAGCAAGAAAATAGCAACCTATCAATCAGCATTCACCAAAATAGAAGCAATTGAGATTCATATGTGCATAAAAGAATTCATTTTACAGAAGCAACTCACCGTCTTCCCTGAAGTGCACAGGACTTTAATATCTTCACCATTAACCTCCACAACTTCACCATCTATCCAAGCAATGTCAGGATCCTCCACCCAGACGAGAGATCCAACTACAAGACTTGTTGTAGCAGCCTACAAAGGCCAAGAGTGCCCGTGATTCATCAATTAAAATAATTACCCCTTATAGACATTTTTCAGTCAAGATCCAAGCATTAAGGCAAAATCACGTTAGATGAGTTCTCCCTTTTCAATCTTGAAATGAGTTCAAATGGGAAATATAAGGATAGTGCAGAAAACAAGTAAAAAGTTCACTAGTAAAAGAAGACTGTTCGGCAATCAACATTCCAACTTCATTACAGATACAATAACATCATTACAGATACAATAACAAAAGTTTAGATCGAGGGGACAGTACTGTAGTTTTGTTTGAAAAATATTTAAATGGAAATGAAGAGATTTCGGGCCGTTAAATGGCACATCTAAAACTCTCCAAACCTTTATTTAAAAAAAAAATAAAATTAACAAGTTTTTTTTTCAAGGGATGAATTTATCAAGCACATGTAGGAATTTGGACCTCATTAGTGACATAGAGTCCATAAGTACCACTAAATTTACAAATCCGAAAATATATTAAAAAAATGTTAGCCTAAGTAATTTCAATTCCAATTTTATAGCTCCAATATCATATAAACAAACAAGACATTATACTTTCCACATTCCAAGTCAGTTACAACAACGGATAAATGGCAAATTACACACCCAACTTTGAAGGCCCTGCTCTAGCCAACTCTCAGCACAAACTCATAAAATTATACTCAAAATAAAATCGTAATTCATATTAGAACAAAATGTACTACTTCAGGTTCTAGTCAATGGCAATGTGGTTTCTAGCCGAAACCTTATCGCCAGCAATATTCAACTAACCATAGCAAACCAAGACAATTAAGACCCTAAAAAGCGGATCTAAATAACCACAAAAATTAAAAAACCAAAACAGAATAATAGCTTGGTTCAACTCAAGTTCAGATCAGTCAACCAAGACAACTCCTCAAAATTACCAAAGGATTTCTTTAAATCAAGACCGTCCAAAGATAGAACTCAAAAATGATAACACAAAGAATGAAATGCAAGAGAAAAAAAAGCCAAAGATATCATAAATAAATTACCATTCTTTTTTAGACCGAGATTTGATCGGATCAGAAACTAGGGTTGCTTCTCGATCTACTCCCAAGGCGTTGAAAAATGAAGATTCAATACAATAAATCAACAAGGAAAACTATTTGAACTGGTCTATTATTCTAAACGATTTACACTACAAAAGAATTCCAAACGAAAAAATAAATAAACAATCAAAAATAAGAAGCTTAAGGCTCTTCAACAAAGATTTTTCAGATATATCTCTTGAAGAAGAGATTAAGCCTCTCGTTTGCTTTGCTTCTGAAATTGAAAGCAGCCCCTTGCTTTTTATTTTCCCTTTTTCCCCCCTAAAGCTTTTCTTCCTCTCCCCTCCTTCTTAGGCCTGGTCTTAACTCTTTTAAGTTTAATTTATTAATTAATACTTGTTTTTGTAAATAAAAGAGTGTAATTAAGAAAAAATTAATTTTTTTTATATTAAGTGAGAATGAAATTCCGGAAAAGTCCTAGATTTGGGGATGTAATTACGTTCTTTGATGACAACTAAGACGAGGTCAAAATAGAGTCCAACGAAATAAGAAATTAAAAAGAGGGGGGTGTATCCTGTCCGGTTCTTGCAAAATTGAAATCGTCCCATCGTCGGTTGGTTTTCGAGTTAGGTGCGGTTCCGAAGCGAGCAGTTTGTCAAGTTCTCTTTGGCGATGTTTGTGGGACCCAAACAAATTGATGGGCAGAAATATCGGACGCTTTCCCTTGTCCCACAATATTAATTTAAAAAAATAATAATAAATAACTGAAACAGATGTGATGTTTTGGGGTGGTGGGGGGCCATACAATATGCAAGTGTAACGTTCACAAAGTGAATTTCAAATTAGGTTAAGGGGCCCTAAATCAATTCTTAAATTAAAATAAAAAAAACTGTCACGTTTTTAAATTAGTAATTTTGCAAACTCTTTTTAAAGGAAATTTCACCTAAAATATTCGGTAATGTATATAATAATTATCTTTTAAGATAAATAAATTGTTATATGTATATATGCATGGTTTAAAAATTTTAATTTTACCATAAGCGTAAAAACGTATACTATTAAATTGATATTGATTAAAAAAAAGTGATATTATAAAGTGTATCAAATCTGTTGTGATAATGTTTGATTGTTATTTACTAATACTGGGTTTGTGAGAAATTGAAGCTTTTATTATTATTATTATTATTATTATTATTATTAATGACTTGATATATGGTTGAAACTTGGGATAAAATTTTCCAAATTTTGCATTGATTAATGTTAAAGTTAATGGATAAAAATTATTTATAATTATTTTTTTTTATTTTTCGATTGGTTGGAGACCTACCCATTACCCTACATAGCTAGTTATGTTTTTACGATTTCAGTGTCTATATTGTCTTATGAACTTTGTAGCTTTTGTTAGAATCTTGTTTATTTGGTTTTTACCTGATTGTAATGTTGATGAGCACTTTATGATAGTTTATTAGAAGGCAGGTAGTTTTTTTTTTTTGGTAAGATTATAGTAGTTTTCTTAAATAGTATTGGTAAGTTATTTTAAAAAGTATATATTGTATAAAAAATTAAAAGATTAGTATTTAATTATAATCTATCATAATTTAACATATATGTGTGACAATTATATTATTTGAAAAAAGTTGATGAATCAATGGATTTTTTTTACAATACATATATATATACATATATGGAATTTGGAAAAAGACATAAATATTCGTATATTATTTTTACTATTATGATTATATTTTACTTATTTTGTAATTTCATATTTTAAGTTTATGTTACTAATCACATTAAATTTAATCTGAAATATCATAAATAGTATAGATATTGTTAATCTATTATTAATACTCTAACTGAGTTAATGTTATTATTGAAAGCACACTAATTCAGCTAAAATTTTTATTGAAAAACCAAATAATTTATATTTTTTAATATGTTATAATATTATTCTTAAAAAAATTTTACCCTCTCAGATATATTTTTCTTTCGTGTGTGTGTATATATATATTACATAGATCATTTATGTAATATAATTTAAGTTATTTGGTTTTTCAATAAATTTTTCTAACTGAATTAATGTTAACTCAATCAAGAAAATCATTAAATTTAATGTTTCATTTTATCTTGAAAATTTTTTAATTAATACGAATTTCGTACATTATTTTGTTTGTTAACTTATTTATGATATCTTTGGCATATATATATATATATATATGACTTCATTTGAATAGTTGATGTCGATTGAGTATTAATTTAATTAGCATGATATTTTTTTATAATTTTTTAAAATTTATAAGTTTGGGTGCGTAATATTTTTTTATATAAATTAATTAGATTCTAAGTAAAAGAGATATGAATATATTAGGAATATAAAAAAATTAATAATTGATGAAAGTTTATTAGTCTGTCGTTTCGTTATTGTACCGTAGACAGTTATAAACGTTGCTTTGTTTATCGAACTTAAATTTGGACGTTCCACCAATTTGATTGAGATCTGCGTTGCAAATTACAAATTAAACTATTTCTGGAAGATTAGTTGCAAACTGTGCTGCAATCCCATTACCTACCTCAAATTGAATCAAAATAGAAATATTTACATTTATTTCTTAATTTTTCAAAGAAACAATTGTTTCTCATTCCCACCTAAAGGTAGGTAAAGATTATTTTTGCAACCTTAATAATTTACTCTAACAAATAATTATTATTTAGATATAGAAGCTTTCGTAAATAGTCACTTACACCTTATCATTAACGAGGTTTTCGAATTTTGATATTTTAAGTTTTGATTTTTCATTTGGATCGGATTTAATTTTTTTGTTTTAAATATTGAAATATTGAAAATTTAAGTTAGGTTTTCATCGTATGTGGATTTAATTTAATTTTTTTTATTTTGATTATGTGCTTACTTGGGGATTAATTTGTTTATTTGATTTATTTTAATAATATTTTAGTGGATTAAATACTTTAGTATAACTTTTTTTTCTACTTGTAACTTCATAAATACTTTTTCATAAATATTTTAAAAAGTTATTAGAACTGTTTTTTTTATAGTTATTAGATTTTGATATCTGGTTATTGAAATTATAAAATCAACACTCTATCAACGGACTAGGTGATTATTGACATTAAAACTAATATTTATAATAAGAGAATTTAATTTCAAATATTTGGAAGAAAGTATACACACACACATATATATATATATTGAGCATTAAGTTTTATTATGAAAAAAAAAGCAGTGTTACTGCTTGTGACGTAAGAAGGTATATTATTTGTGAAATAAGAGTGATTCATCTAATTTTTTATAGCTGAAAAAGATAACTTAAGAAAGCAAGAATTTTTGTGTGATATAAATCTTGATATATTTATTTTATTTATTATTTTTTATGTAATATTTAAAAATTATTAAATTTATAATACATTTATTATTATATGATGATCAGTACATGATTTAGGCTGCTTTTGGATTTTATCGTGCTTTTAGCTGTACGGCTATAAATGAACCGAACTTGTACGATCAGATTTTTGTTCATATTTTTTTGTTTATTTTTTAATTTGTTTGTGTTCGGTTCGTGTTCGTTAAGAATTTTAAATTTATTTTCGTATTCGTTCATTTAAAATTATATGTGTTTATATTCATTTATTTAAATTATATAAACTTGTTCGTAATTCATAAACACTAAATAAATATGTTTATGAACATATCATCAAACATATTTGTGAACAAATAAAAATATATTTATGAATAAACAAACAAACAAACATATATGTTTATTAGTTTTAAATATTAAATATTAAAATATAAATATTATTAATTATATATAAATAAAATACAAATTATAATATTATTAAGTATATTATAATCGAATAATAAATAAACTTTAAATGATTCATAAATAAATTTATTCGTGAATATAAATAAATCAAACATATTACATTTGTGCTTAGTTTATTTAATAAATAAGTATTAAAATTTTATTTATATATATTTATTTAACTTAATAAATATACATAAATGAATATAATCGAACTGTTTATTAACTGTTCATTTGTCTGATAATTTACAGCCTTATCTAGCTGCACCTCTGCTGGGGGTGCATTTGAATTACCACAACGGGATTTCACTGGACTGGAGCTTCAAATTGGAGCTAGGAGGGTCTAATAAGAAATTAAACCCCCAGTGAGGGGGATAATTCTCCTTTTACTCCCTCTAACAGTTTTTCTTTTTTATTTTTATTTTTAAATATTTGTTAAATAAATATTATTTTAATTATTTTAATTATTTAATATAAATATTATTTTTAATGTAAATATATTTTTTATTTATAATAAATAATTTTTAATTATTATTTAACATAAAATATATTTTTATTTATATTTTATTGTAAATAAAATTTAATAATTTTTTAAATATAAATATAACTTTTAACTATTATTCAAAATAAATATAATTTTATTCATATTTTATTATTTAATTTAAATATAAATTTTAATTATTTATTATATGCATATAAAAATATTATTATTTGTGAAATAAGAGAGATTAATCTAATTTTATATAGTTGAAAAACAAAACTTAAGAAAGCAAGAATTTTTGTGTCCTATAAATCTTGATATATTCATTTTTTTATTATTCTTATGTGTAGTTAAAATTATTAAATTTATAATACATTTATTATTATATGATGATCAGGCTGCTTTTGGATTTCATCACGCCTTTAGTTGTAGGGCTGTAAATGAATTAAACTGGTACGATCATATCTTTGTTTATGCTCTTTTGTATATTTTTTAGTTTGTTTGTGTTCGGTTTATGTTCATTAAGAATTAAAAATTTATATTCGTGTTTCTTTTTTTAAAATTATGTATGTTTATGTTCATTCGTTTAAATTAGATATACTTGAATGAACATGTTTATGATCATATAATCAAACATGTTTGTGAACAAATAAAAATATGTTTATGAATTAACAAACAAATAAACAAATATGTTTATTAATTTTAAATATAAACTAATAAAATATAAATATTATTAATTATATATAAACAAAACACAAATAATAATATTATTAATTATATTATAATTAAACAATAAACAAATTTTAAACGATTTATAAACGAGCTTACTTATAAATATAAATGAATTGAACATACTATATTTGTACTTGATTCGTTTAATAAACAAATCTCAAAATCTGATTTATATTTATTTATTTAATGTAATAAATAAACATAAACGAATATAAATCGCATTATTCATGAACTGTTTGTTGGACGGTCTGATAATTTATAACCTTATTTAGCTGCACCTTTGCTAGGGGTGCATTTGGATTACCACAACGAGGGTTTCCACTGGCTTGGAGCTTCAAGGGTCTAACGAGAAATTAAACCTCCAGTGAAAGGGATAATTCTCCTTTTACTGCCTTTCACAGTTTTTCTTTTTTTTTTTTAATATTTGTTAACTATATATAATTTTAATAATTTTAATTATTTAATATAAATATTATTTTTAATATAAATATATATTTTATTTATAATAAACATAATTTTTAATTATTATTTAACGTAAAATATATTTTTAATTTATATTTATTATAAATAAGATTTAATAATTCTTTTAATATAAATATAACTTTTACTTATTATTCAAAATAGACATAATCTTATTTATATTTTATTATTTAATGTAATTATAATTTTAATAAATTTTTAATATAAATATAATTTTAGTAATTTTTAATTATTATTCAACAAAAGTATAAATTTATTCATATTTTATTATTTAATTTAAATATAAATTTTAATTATTTATTATATATATATAAATATATTAATATAATATCTTTAATAGTTATTTTTTATTGTCATCTTATTGCTAATGTTTCAATTAAATCTAAACATAAATTTAAATTTTACTATTAATTTTAATCTTACTATTATAAAATTAATCTTATCATTATCACTGTTTACAAGCTTATCCGATCTAAACACATCACCTAAGTAAACGGACCCATAATCAACATAAATCTTTTTGATAAATTGATGATAAAAAAATACTTAGAATAAATCCTAAGCTTACATGTAAAAATATATTTAACAATTTTCTTCAATCATAAGAAATATATAAGCGAAGGACTGCGGTGGATGGAAGATTTCATTTACCGTCCGATGCAAGACTTGTAGCTCGGAAAACATAGAGAAAAAACAATTCAAAGATCGTGCACGTTAGATTGACTGATTCCGTGAGTCATGGAGCAGGCAATTATTGTCCTTGGCTTTATTTAATTACTTTTTGGGAGTGAAAAAATAAAATAAATAAATAAATAAATTCACGAGACTTTGCAGAAGCCTTTTTTTTCCCACTTGGTGAGGAGTCTAGCTATTTCATGGGCATTTATGACATTTAGTATATTTTATTTTTTTTAATCGTTGAGGTTAATTAAGTAATTAATTTAATTAATTAGAAGCCCAGGAGGGAGGCCACGGAAAATTCGTGGGAAAGAGTATTGTGGAACAAATACAGCTGGCAGGAGAAATGTGCCAGAGGAGAACCCAATCAGAGTAGGCCAGGTAGATATTCTAAAGCTTACATGGCCATTTTTAATTGGTTTCTCCTCAAACTAATTATGGGCACTTTCATTCATTTGTCAAAAAGCAACTGGTGTTGGGCCACGCTCCCAGGGATCATGCCACTAATTGCTGATGAATGCTGAAACAGATCAATAAAGCGCGTGAGATTTTGAGCGTGGGTCTGATCACTACATCTTTAAAATTGTTATTATTATTATATTAAACACTTAAAAAGCACGTTCTTGCGCGGTTCTGAAAGTTTAACTTTCAACGCGCTTAACAAGTCACCGCCATGATGTTTAAAGAAGAGGATACGTTTGGTTTACTTTAACTGGAGAAACCAAAAGACGGTCGGGATTGACATGATTGATATTCGGTGCAACCCCAACCGTTGGATTTATGATTCAGGTGAAAAGGCATTGCCCACAAGTATGGCTTGAATTTCACCGCCTTAACCGACGGAGTCACGGAGGAGTCGTTTTCAATTGCAATTTTGATTAATTTCTTGACTTTCTTCCCTACGCATAAAGACTGGAACCTTTTAAGGGGAAAATACAATCCATTTCTTTATTATTTTAACGTAATATATAATTATTGATTTAATTGTTATATTTAAATTTTGTTTATAAAGTAATTGACTTACTTGTAAATTCATATACACGACATCTGACTTTACCCATAATTTGAGATAAAATTGACAAACAAGTAACATGAAATTGCATTATAATATATATATATTAATAAAAATTGCAATCATGAATTTTGGGCGTCTTAGGAGACTAGGCTGTGCAAACTGCAAATCAAAGCAAATGCCTTATGGAATCCTGTATGCTTTTACTGGGAAGCAGGACTGGTTCTGATTTGAAATTTCAGCAATAATTGCTGCCCTAGAGTTTATAGTTATCGTGAACTAAACTTTTTACAGCGGGCCGGTCCCAAGTACTGCCCAGAAACATCATACTTTTGATCAGACTTTTGTAATGGGCAAATTACTTAAATCCTTGTTAAGGTCCCACCCGGACTTAAATTTTAAAAGCCAGAAGTAGCTCGGCAGAAACTTTTGCAAATTACTGAAAACTTTTTTGGAAACACTTGAAGCAGCAAGCAAACTTTATCGGAAAAAGGCAACTTTTGGTGTGGTTAATTAAAGAAGGGCTGGTAAATTTGTTTATGATCCTTCGTCAACGTGATTTCTCCCACCTTAACACAAGAACAACAGGTTGTTCCTTTTCTATTTTTGCGGGTTGTCTTGTTATTTTCTACTGCCTGAGCTGTCTTGTTATCGTGATTGATTAAGTTTGTATCGTAGCCCCTTCTGTTTCTAATGCTGCAGATTTCGACTGATAATAGCAACGAAGTTTGGCTCGTACGATTTTCTAATAATGGAGACTACTGTAGCCTCTTCGTCAGGTGACCGCACAGCTATCATATGGAAGGTACAGCTTTCTTTTTGCATTTGCATGTGGAGATATTCTTTACACACTTCTGTTTTGTGCCCATGCATTTGTGGCTCTGCTGCTTTATGATCTAGAAGATTTGGAATCTTGTATTTGTTGTAACATTCTGCAATTGGAAAAGGAATAGCATGATATGAGTTACATATAGTGGCACTAGGGTGCAGCTAACTCTTTATGCCTCCCTTATCCTTTTTTTTTTGGGGGGGGGGTCTTGCCGATAAGGTCTAGTTCGTTGTTATTCTAAAAACAGAAACAAACAAAAAATGACCATTTTCATGTATTTGTGTATGGAGTTCTTTCCGGGATGACTATTTCCCAAACTTGAATCAAATAAAAGGAGACCTATTAGTTTGATATTGTTGATCTTGTCTTTCTCGTGCTTTGTTCGGTTTTTGTTTTCAATTCTTGAAAATTGAATGAATTTGGTTTGTTTCATTTTCCACTCAAGCGCAAACTTCCCTATTCTAAAGAAATGTGATTCCACTACTCTCGCCTTGGCTGCCAGGATTTGATGTTGTACTCCTGATATTAGTCGTAACTTTTAGTTTAAACAGAGCGGGCTTTTTGGTTCTTTTAAATGGGCCACGAGGACCCTGTTTTTCTTGTTGAACACTTAAAACGAAGCCCTAAATTGTCATCATAATGATCTTTTTGAATTGTTATATTAAATTCTTGGGTACCAGAATTTGTGGCTTGTTCTATGAGTTATTATTTTGGAGCATTCGCAATCATTTATTTTTCTCTCCCTAAATTTCTTAGGTTATGGATAATGGTAAGATGCAAATGAAACACACGCTCAAAGGCCATCAGAACCCTGTATCTATTGTAGCTTGGAGCCCCGATGACACAAAGTTGCTCACATGTGGAAACTTGGAAGTTCTCAAGTTTGGGGATGTAGTGAACACTGGCACTTGAAAGCAACATTTGCGGATCATCGCTTCATTGTCAACTCACGCGGTTGGTTTTCGTACTCAAAACAAATTGTTTATGTCAGTTCGTCTGACCCTGAAAGTGCATCTGCATTTGGGACTCTGATGGGAATGAGATGAAAGCATGGAGGGTCACGAGGGTGCGCATGGTTTTGGATCTTGCTGTTACATCAGATGGGAAAGAAAAATCTTATCAGCATATTCTGTGACATGGAAATTTGGATAATAAATTTGAGAACAAATGCCGAGGAAGTGATCTTAGAGGAGCATTCAATCACATATCTCTTTCAGTTTCAGTACACAGTCAGTCCTTTATTGTCAACCTGAGTAGCGAAGAGATTCATTTGCGGATGTTGCCGTAATATAGGAAAAGCTTTTAAAGTACTCAAGCCACAAGCAAAACAAGTATGTCATACGGTCATCATGTTTTGGAGGTGGGTTCAATGGTGCCAGTTGCAGTGAGAATACACAGGTATGCTTATATGTCTATTTTAGTTTATGTTTGCCTAGTTGTAAAATACTAAAATTTATCGATGCTGTGCCTTTGCGCTAATCAAACATTTATTAACCATTTTTGGCATTCTGTACATTGTCGGTCCGGATCTCATTCTTCAGCAGATGAGGTCAAGGGCAGGAAATGAATCCTCCTGGCTTACATTACATGCTATGATTTGCCTCTTATACAAAGCCTCTTTCATTTTGTTTGTTTCAGTCTCATGCATAAGCATGCACATCAGTACATGAATGATGAACCCCGGACAAACTTGTTCCTTCATTTGCTTGTACAAATTATGTGAAAGGGTTTTAAATCTTAACACCATGCAAATCCTGGCAGGTATACATCTGGAATCGATGAAAGCTTTATGCCGATCGAGGTGTTCTCCGGTCATTCGAATGACCGTGAACAGTGTAAGCTGGAAGCCTAAAGGCCTCAGATTGTTGGCATCGCAAGTGACGATCATGCAATCCGTATATGGGGGACCAAGCCAGCCAAATCAATCCAAAGCCCAAAGAGACTAAAACTCTCACTCGAAAAAGAACAGGAAAAAGATAATTGGAGCCTTGTCCATGGCAGCTCTTCTCTCCCATTTGTTAATCATTAGTATATTAGCATAAAAATTTGTTAGCTTTGGTGGCCTTCCTTTTCTTTGTCCCATCCAAAATTTCCCGCACAAATTTTTTTAATTGTAAATATTTAGTTGATTTTGTTATTTTGATCATCTTAGTGTTTAGATATAGTCCTACGTGGGTATACCTAGTGTCTCGTATCTTTTCTCCATAAACATTTAAAATTTTAAATACAAACACAATAGATGGATTAAACATATTATATTAATTATGTTTAAATACGTTACGTTTATGTTATATTTTCATATTTTATCTAAACAATCAGTTTTAATTATTTTACTATTTTTTATTCAAAATTTTTAAATGATGAGATTTAAATATTTTATCACAATGCATATTTTCCTTGATCATTTATTTAGTGTGGAATATTTTTCCAATTATTCGTAATTCAAAGTTTAATCCGATTTTTCAATCAATGTAGTCAAGTTACTAAAGTCAAATCACAATTATTTGATTATTTATAGAAGAAAAGATTTGAATATTAATTGTGAAATGGAAAAAATTTTGACCAAAAACAGAAGTTTACGAGAGAAAAGAAGGCGGAGGGCGGAGCCTGGGGCTTACAAAATCAATGGTGATTTATTGGATGTCTGGAAAAAAAAAAGTTTTATTAGACATTTTGTCCACATTTTCTCTCAACCTCAAAAAAAAAAAATCATTCCTCTGTTATTTGATCTTCTCCTGATTTTTTTTTTTTTTTGGTCATCAATGGCGACTCAAGGGCAAGTCATTACTTGCAAGGGTACTCTCTTTATCTTATCTTTTCTCATCTTTTCGGTTTTTTTTTAAATGATATATTTGCTATAATTTGGCTGCTGTTGCGATTGTGAAGCTGCGGTAGCTTACGAACCGAACAAGCCGCTGGTGATTGAGGATGTCTAGGTGGCTCCTCCGCAAGCCGGGGAGGTTCGGATCAAGATTCTGTTTACTGCTCTCTGCCAAACTGATGCCCACACTTGGAGCGGAAAGGTTTTTCCTTTTTTTTTTCTTTCTATTTCGATTTTATGTATCTCATTCGCTTTCTTAGTATGATTTAAAATTGAATGCATTGCATTTTTTTTGGGTGTATTTTTTTGCTTAAAAAATTATCTGGATCAGTTGCATTACCTTAATAGGAGGAACTGTTGAAGATGAAAGAGAAAAAGAAGGATTATCTGGCTTTATTTGCTTTTCCTATCCAAACACCACTCTTTCCCGAGGGTAATGGGTTCTTCTTCAAAATGCAATGTAAATAGGGTTATTAGGAATGAAGAAACAAGTGGAAATTCAATGCTACCTGGGATTTGGGAGTTTTTTTTTTTTTTGACTCTGTATTATTGCTTCTAAATGGGAAAGATATGTTTATAATGTCGTTCTATGTTCACTTTGGCAATGAGAAAGAATACAATTTGATTTTTTTTTTTTTGTGTATCTTCTTGTAGTGACCGTGATAAGGCCTAGTCTCATCTGGTTCAAAGATTATTTTGGTTTCCTTTTTTGATATTGTCTATTCTACTGTTTAGTTCTAATGTCTACCATGCTTGATTTACCCTTTTTAGGATCCTGAGGGTCTATTCCCATGCATTCTTGGTCATGAGGCTGCTGGGTAAGCTGTTACTTATTAGTTCTTATAGTAAAGGAACCCCTTGATTGCTAAAGAGGGAGATTCGTTTGAATTTTTGAGTGCAGGATTGTAGAAAGTGTTGGTGAAGGTGTAACTTAAGTTCAACCAGGGTGATCATGTCATCCCTTGTTACCAGGCAGAGTGCGGAGAATGCAAGTTCTGCAAATCAGGAAAGACAAACCTATGCGGCAAAGTTAGGACAGCCACCGGTGCTGGAGTCATGATGAATGATCGCGAGAGCCATTTCTCAATAAATGGAAAACCAATCTACCATTTCATGGGCACCTCAACATTTAGCCAGTACACAGTTGTGCATGATGTTAGTGTTGCAAAGATTGATCCACAAGCTCCTTTGGAGAAAGTATATCTTCTTGGTTGTGGTGTTCCAACTGGTAATTACTTCCTCTTTATTTCATGAATCTGTAATTCCGTGTGTAATCATCTAAATGGGTAGCAATCGCATTTTTTTTATTTACGGTATGTATACATTTGGATTTATGATTGTGTATACCGCAGCTTTTGCCCAAACCTTCATATTTATATATGGTTTGTTTTGGATAGGCCTTGGAGCAGTTTGGAAAACAGCCAAAGTTGAACCAGGGGCTATTGTTGCTATTTTTGGTCTTGGAACCGTTGGTCTTGGGGTGAGTGTCAAATATGCATCTCACTTGCCTGGGAATTTGTTTACACTGTTTAATACGATCTTTTATTCATATTTTCAGCTGTCTTTGCAAAATGTTTGTTATTGCCACAGTTGTTCTCTTTGTGATAATAGTCCGTAGATGTTAAATTGTCTATGTTATCTTCGAATGCAATGTTGCAGGTTGCAGAGGGTGCAAAATCAGCTGGTGCTTCAAGAATAATTGTCGCAGATATTACAGCAAAAAGTTTGATGTAGGTAAGTAATTCACAAATAATAATACTTAGAAAGCACACTTTTTGGAAAATAACAATATGAAATATATTCAGTTAACATTTTGTGTCTAAATAATGGAAGAAGCTATGCATTTTGCCAGAAAATTATTGGTTATCGTTTTGCTAATCAAATTTTTTTAAATAAATCATTTGTTACCTGTATTTTTATATGCTTATTATTATTTTTTTGGTAAATTTCAACTTGCAGCAAAGAATTTTGGGGTTACAGAGTTTGTGAATCCAAAGGACTATGATAAACCAATTCAGCAGGTCCTTGTTGATCTCATGGATGGTGGCGTTGATGACAGTTTTGAGTGTATTGGAAATTTTTCTGTCATGAGGACCGCTTTGGAATGCTGTCACAAGGTGAGTGGTGTCTTAATTTACAGAGCATCGATGACTGTATAAATGGCACTCCTAAGACCCCTGAAAAACTTTCAGGGCTGGGGAACATCTGTTATCATAGGTGTCGCAGCATCAGGTCAGGAGATATCTACTCGACCTTTCCAATTAGTGACTGGTCGTGTTTAGAAAGGGACTGCTTTCGGTGGTTTCAAGAGCCGTTCACAAGTGCCTTGGCTTGTGGACAAGTACATGAAGAAGGTAAATGCAGTTTGTATGAATTCTATATTTAAGCCTATCAAATGAGCAGTATTTTATTATACTCTCCTTTTTATCACAGGAAATCAAAATTGACGAGTATATTACCCACAATCTCAGAGATATTAACAAGGCATTTGATCTGATGCATGAAGGGGGTTGCCTCTGATGTGTGCTTAAGATGCATGAATGAGGCCTATATGCCTGAACTGAAGGGGTGACCTGTGAAGAACTCCATGCCTATCCTCTGGAACCGGGCATGTGCTTTTATTTCCATCTTATAAGTAGAAACTGGAATGTGCAGGAACAAACTGCTTCTGTGAAGCCTAGTTTTTCAACATTTGAAAATGTTTGCTTTACCATTAAAAAAGAACCTGTAGTGTAGGGGTGTGACATCAATAAAATGTTTGACCTTTCCTTTTTTGAGTGTTGAAAATTTTGACTAATTGTGTCTTTTGGGTGGAGATGGCGTGTAAATCAGACCTCCAATGGAAATTCTAGACATTAACGGGCACCGATAAATTTCACTTCCTAAAAAATCGGGTAGAAAGAAAGCTTATAAATTTGTTAGATTGGTTCCGAGAAATGTACTCAAGATTCTCATTCTGTAATATTCTATGATTTATTACTATTTATTCCCCAATGTGTAGACCAGATTCTGCATGGCGTGCCCCAATCAATGCAAAGTGTTATTGAAACTACATTTCAGCAGTTTAGACTTATATTCATCCATTGGCTCGTAGCTGTTGTTTACAGTTGAAAAACATAAAATTCCTATTGTCTATATCACACAGGTTCTGGTTTGTTGATGGCTATGGGAGCCCTACTAGATCTGATAATCTCTTATTTGGATCCAGGATTGTTGATTTTGCTGGCTCTGGAATGGTTCGCTTGGTTGATGCTATTGCAGGCCTAGGGGTCCACTGATTGAAGGTCCATTCTATATTCGTATCCGGAAACCTATGGCTTCACATTTTTCTGCTATGGTTTGGATGGTATGGATTCAATCCAGGGCTCATTTGTCAATATCTTGAAAGCTTCCACTATGATGACCCTTTAAAGTCAGCGCAGCTTCATGTAGGATGTGGTTCATGCGTGTATCCAGGACAACCTGGAAGGGCCTTATGGCTTGTTGATAGGAGGTGGGGAGCAAGGCCGCTTGCTGCATATGCTGTGCAGATTTTGGTGATTGTGTCTCGGGGAATTTGTCACAATAGGCAAAATATTTTTTTCACTCTTCACAAGTTGAACCTATTGAGTAACTGATACTTGAATATTCCATTCCATCAAACCTTTTTTTCTTTTTTTTCTTTATTGCCAAGTGAACAGATTAAGTTGCAAAACTATACAATCCAGTACACCTGAAATGCAATCAATCTCAATTCACAATCTTTCCAAATCCTAAGGTCTAAATGAACCAAACTATGGTGAATTTTCAATGACACATTGTGTCATTTCCTAGGAAACCTATCAAATTGTACAAGCCAGATCAATAACAAATCAAACAGTAGAGCTATCAACCTTTGTCATCATAAATGAATTTTTCAGTGCTTGATCATGATTTTCATCATGATATGCATAGGCCAATCCTCCATGGCTAGTCAAATCCATTCCTGCCATCTCCTCATCAGATGAGATCCTCAAAAGCCCCAGTTTTCTTAGCAGCCAAAATAAAGTCCCCATGGTCACACTCACCCAGCCCGCCACCACTAAAATCTGGACAATATGTGCAGCCAAGAGCCACCTGCCGCCTCCCATGAGTAGCCCATATGGTCGACCAGGTCCTGGATAAATCTCATTTACATAAGCCTTGTTTGCGAACAATGCAGTGAAAATGATCCCCCACGCACCGCATCCTCCATGAAGTTGAGCCGCCTCCAAAGGGTCATCATACTTGAACTTCTCGGCGAGCTTGTTGCACCCAATGAGAACCCAAGCAGCAACGAACCCACAAATGACTGCCGCCCATGGATCGACAACCGAACAACCACCGGTGATCGCTGCAAACCCGCCAAGCAAACCGTTGCAGACATCAGTGACATTCCAGTGACCTGTAAGCAAACGTTTGCCAAAGAGGGTTGTCAAAGCGGCTGAGCTTCCTGCAAGGGTTGTTGTGACGGCGGTTCTTCCAATGGCACTCCATTGGCCATAATAAGAACCAGTTTCTCCGTAAGTTTTCAAGATGTTGAGGAATGAACCTGGATTGAACCCGTACCAGCCAAACCATAATAAAAATGTTCCTAGAACAACCAATGTCCCACTATGTCCACGTAATGACACAGGCTGGCCGTTAATGTCAAAACGACCCATGCGAGGACCTTCGATCAAGGCACCCCATAAGCCAGCAATGCCTCCAACCATGTGAACAACTCCAGAGCCAGCAAAATCAATCACCCCACATCCAAATAAAAGGCTATCTGCTCGAGCAGGACTCGCCCAACCGTCGGCAGACCAGAACCAATGAGACACAATGGGATAAACCAAACCAGTCAAAAAGGAAGAATAGATCAAATAAGCAACAAACTGAGTCCTCTCCGCAATAGAACCACTTGTAATTCCAGCAGCTGCAATGGCAAAAGCCCATTGATACAAAAAGAAACCGTAGTCAGCGGACGGGGAAGGGAACTTCTCAAGCCCGAAAAAGTGGTTCCCAATGAAGCCATTGGAAGGAGAACCATAGGCCAAAGCAAAGCCAAAAAGGTAATAGAATAAACCACCAGTGGCAGCATCAAGGACATTTGTGAGCATAATGTTCATGGTGTTCTTGGCACGTACCGAACCAGCACAAAGCATGGCAAAACCAAGCTGCATGGAGAACACAAGATACGCTGAGAAAAGAAGGTAGGTGTTATCAATGGCATACGTTGCATCAACCAACTTGCTTGAAACAGCATCAAAGCCATTACAGATGTATTCGGCAGCTGCAGCGGCATTGGCAGCAGTGCCAAGAAATGGACTAAGATCAGCAGTAGAGCAGGAAAAACTAGCCATACTTGACAGTGGAAATGAAGCAGCGGTTAACTGGTGGTGTACTAGTTGGATTCCGGTTTTTCAAAGTTAAAGGCGTCAAGAGCCCGGGAACTTCTCCTTGCTGTAGACTAGGAGATTCCAAAGAGAGTCATAAATAGAATAGAAAACTTAACAGAATTTTGTTAGTTTCCTTCTGAATAGGAAGTATGACAATCACCAGATTTCAACGTTAACACATTTTTCAAGGACAAAATTTAATTTTTTTTCCTTGGTTTAAAAAAACAAAAAACAAAAAACTTGGTCTATTAAACTTCTTTGAACAGCCTTTACCCTTTTCTTATTTTGAGCTACATAGAGCAATGTGAGTTTGAACATTTGATAGCTTTATATAATTTCTCCAAAGAGATTAACTTCTTCTGGACTCAGTGGAATCTCAGTTCTGTTATTGTAGAATGATGCTTAATCTTATTATTATCAGAAAATTAATAAGTTAAGCTCCAAAAACAGGGCTTATACTGCCACCAGTGATGCAGTTTTGATAGTTCAACTTAAAAGTGGTCATAAAAATTTTGGCAGTTGCGAAAGCAAATAGACTTTATCATTCAAGTTATAAAAGCTGAAAAAGAAAGTCCTCCCTCCTAATTTCCTCCAGTTTGTCTTCGTTGTATAAATATGAAATACCAACTAATACAAGAACAATCCTTGGAAAATAATACTACAACCTTGTCTTTGCCGATTCCAACTGCAGTGCCTTGAAAAATTTTAAGCTACTTCTTAAACATCAAGGTTCATGCAACAGTTTCTGCAATGAAACACCATGGCCACCGTATATAGCAGATGTAAAAGCTGCTGGTTTCAACTCGATAAAGCATTAAAACCACATGCTTGCTGTCTAGCATGTACATTCTATTCACACTGGAGGTGCCCATTTTCCAGTTATGAAGTCCTTATAAAAGCTGGATCTTTTTGAAACTACATAAAAGACTGCATCAAGGAAATAACACGACGTAATTAGAGGCAAAGATAATGGAAATACTTAAATTATTGACAGAAACTGTGCATTTGCACGTATTCACAAAAAAAAAATCAAGGCAGGTTGCTTGATTAATTATGCAAAAAATGCTTTACAAAGATAAACCTGGTATCATTGGGATAATGAAGTTTGGTTCTTTCAGAACATCATGGAGTGTTCTCTTTTCATTCACTTTGACCCATTTGGATGAACCTGGAACATTAAAACCATAGGAACTTCATATAAAAATAATGTGGTATTGTGTAGCGTAAATTAATGAGGAAATAAAGATGATTCCTTTTTCTAGGAATTAATATACTAAGGATATTCATCTTGGTAAGTACAGCTAATTCGGAGTTCATGCAAGCATTAGTATGTACAATTGCCAATCGAGATCCAGAGAAAATAAGTGCAATGCTATGCAAACAAGTAGCTGCATCATCATATTTCAAAGGAAAGGAACATATATGATATTCTTGTATTTGTCCTAAAGAGTGCAATCATAAATTGTGCAGACAAACAAACAAGTGGACCACTCTACCTATAGCAAAACGGCACTGACATTATTGCCGTAGAGATGCCACTCTTTTATACTATTAAACCCCTTTCAATAATCACTATAAGAAGAAAAATTATTATTTATTATTTTTTTGAAAAAGTAGAAACTAAGTCATCAACCTATGTATATACTAATGAATGATAACCACAGAGCTGTTCCCTCATATTGTCATCATTCCTTCGGGTACAGCAATAGGATTTTCAGAAAATATAAAAAAATAAACCGGATAAAAAGCTATAAGCCTTAAGATTAAAGAGAAACTGCACCAAAGTTGCATAAAAAACATGGTGATGATCAAAGGCTGCCAGCAAGTCCATTGCAGCGATGTAACTTCTAAAGTAATTCCAAAAAGGGAAAAAAATTGGCTTAACATACAGTGATTTACCAATTTTACTCTAGCAACAGAAAGCTACCAACATATAGCAACTGACAAAGAGAAAATTTGATGTGAAAGGTAGACTAGAAAGAATATAACCTGCAGAACTGCCATAAGAAGAACCATCAGCTGCATCCTTTTCTTCCTCTCCAATGCTTTCCACGTTAGAAGCTGCAGTTCCTTCTAGGAGATAACAGAGAATTTTGGTCTTAGACAGGCAAATACCAGAACCAGCCTGACAAAAAAAAAAAAAAAATCAAGGATAACGAAAATGAGCATCAAAGACTGCTATGAAAACAGCCTCAATATCTATGGCTCCAGCAAACCAAAGTGATTTTTTTACAATCCTTTAGCATACTATCATTAGAAGCATACCATATTCACATTAGACTATATATTAAGACAGCTACATGGTACAATCTCTCTTTCAAAGAAAAGTTGCTAGTTGCTACAAGGAGGCAACCAGTCATTTTACTAAACCACAATATACTTGCCAATGATGTACATGGTAAATTCCATTTTATACCTAGTATAAGATATCAATGCCAAGCATGCTATGCTAGAATTAGTCCAATTAGATCAGTTGATACATGAGTTGATCATAATCATCAATTCATGATCAACATGGCTTACCTCATAGTAGAGTTCAACAGCCTCACGGGTATGATGGTTTTCTTTGTCCCATGGTAAAGGTGGACAACTTTCTGAAAACATGTTCGAGTGTTAAGGAAGCTTAAATAAGGCATAAAAAATGAAGATATTACAATCATGTGGCAAACTAATAAGCAATTTGATTATTAAAAGGATGAAATAAAATGGATATGATATCAAGATGAGCTGAAAACATGTCAGTTTCGCAGAAGTCCTCTATAAAATCACTGGACATAACCTCCGCATAGAGTAGCAAAACAGGCCAATGAAGAATTCCGTTCTTATCCAATACCGGCTTCCTTAATCCTGTAAGTTCTCTATACATTGAACTCCCAAGCTTCAACCTTCTATCTTCAATAGCAGAAACGAGGTCCTAATCAAGCAAAAAAACAAATAAAGATCCAAATCATTTCCCTTTTTCTTTTTTTAATTTTAATTAAGAAAAGGGATTTTGCAGAGTCCAATTGAAGAAACCTTAGCCTCTGCAAGAGCCTTAGAAACTTGAGCTTCATGATGTTCCTGTTCCAACTTCTTCAAATCAATCTGCTTCCCCAGTTTCTTTAACTCCTCATTACTTGGGTCTCTTCCAATTCCACTTTCACAATAAGATTTCGCCTCCGATAATAGATTCAATGACAGACACGCTTTGGCAGCTCGATAATACGCCTAAGAAAAAAGGACATTCCAAGGTGACCCAAATCTTGAAAAGTGTTCTTTTTTTTTAAACAGCAATGACAAACATTAGAAAAAAAAAAAAAAAAAACACGACGATAACTGAAAGTAGTACCTTAACATTTGCAGGGGAGAGTTCAATGGCATCTTGAGAATCAGTGAGAGCACGGCGGTAATTCCCGAGGAGTAAATTTACATGAGCTCTATTTGAGAACAAAACGGAGGTGTCTTGGTCGTTTAGAACTTTCTGATTGATGGCTCTACTGTAACAGTCGATGGCTTCTGAGTAATGCTTCTTGCCCTTTTTCACAAAGTCGTTGCCTTTCTCCTGGAATACCCATGCCAAAGAATGATTTTTTTTTAAAAAAAAAGAAGGATAAGTTGGAGTTTTTCAAAGTTAAGGATTTTAGAGAGATAAAATCAAAGGGGGGGCAAAAAAACCTTGAGTTCGAGAGCAGTTGATTCTTTGAGGGCGGAAATGGCTTGGAGGTCAGCGATCTCAGTTTCTGTTGTGGGTTCAGAGCCCGCTTCCATCCATAGCGCCATCTTACTGGTTTCACACCCGTTGCGGGAAAGGATATGAAGAATGGAGGAGAAGAAGAAAGAAAAGAAGAGAAAAATCTAGAGGAATGCAAATCAAAGTCCCTAAACCCCTTCAGTTAATACTTTATAAAAAAGGGTAAAACCCCTGCTATCAACCGCTGACCCTGGTGTTGGTGGCCCTGGCCTCAGGTTCCACTTCTAAATAAAATAAAGAACGCAAAATCGATTACTTCTGGCTGACTTTGCGAATCTCGTTTTTCTTTGTTATAAAATAAAATAAACGTCTGTATTTTCTTTTTCGATAACATATTACGAGAAACAACATAAAAGAAGTTCTGAAAAACTAACGGAAACCAACAGAAAGAAAACATAAGATACGCTCAAAGCCAGCTAAAGTAAGATGTTATAAAAGTTTATATTTAATACATTAAATTATATTATTTAATAAGATGTTATTTTATTAAATTTAAAAATAAATAAAATTATTTTTAATGAGATATTATCTTAATATTTTAATTTTGAGTTCAATGAATTAATTTTACGTCTTAACTTGGTTTGGTCAGAAAAAAAAAGTCATTTTAAATTATTTAATTTTCA
This sequence comes from Adansonia rubrostipa, assembly GCA_038381775.1. NCBI lineage: Eukaryota > Viridiplantae > Streptophyta > Magnoliopsida > Malvales > Malvaceae > Adansonia > Adansonia rubrostipa. Next base: position 5,140,268 of record JBBYHM010000006.1, on the reverse strand, counting down.
TAGTAGTTATTTTGTTTTTCTTACTCTTTCATTTTTTTCTAATATTTGCTTATTATTATTCTCATTAAAAAAAAAAGCGTTTCACATATAATTTCTTTTATTATAATACTACAATTATCGAATCACAATAAAAAATTACATAAAAATCTACCACTTATAAATATAAACTTTACATAAATTTTTTTATAATCTTTATGTAACATTAAATATTAACTGATTAATTATAATATAATTATTATAAATAACGTACTCCCGAACCTGACTGCCGGGAAAATGGCATCCTAAGTTTCTCTCATTATGTTAAATAAGTATCCTCGTAGTTTCCTATCCATCCCCTTGAGTTGATTCATTTTAGAGGCGATTGATATAGTTTCTAAAAAGCTTTAAAAATTTTGAAATCTCAAAAAAAAAAAAATTTCATCTGCAATAATTTGATGCTTTGGAATTCTTAAAATATTGACAATTAGGTAAGAAACTGCTTCCGTCCAGCATCTTGCCGGTTTTATAGAATTGTACACCATCGAAGCTTCTATAATACAGATACTTAAATCCATCCTACAAAACATCAGCGTGTCTATCTCTTAGATCTCTATAAGTTGGATGACACAACAAGGACCAGGTTGACTTCTTTTAGTATGCACAAGTAATGCTAATCAGTTGTTATGCACGAGTGAGACGCTCCCATGAGCTGTCAATATCAAAGAAAAGAACACCAGTATCGAAAGATAAATGGTCCGAAGAGAGTGGAGTAAGTTCTGCATTAATAGAACCTTCGGGAATGGACTGTTCGTCAAAAAGGAAGGTCTCAAGCTCGTTGAAAACGGATTTAACTCCCTCATTCACCTTCTTGAATGGTTCTTCCTCATTTGTGGTTTGAAGCTGTAAATAATCAACAGAAGATTGTTGATTGCTTTGACCGATGTTGTTGACCCAATTACATTCAAAATCTTGAAAACCATAATCTGTTGCAGGTTGATTTTGATTCTGAAGGCAATTGGTATCCTGGTGCACGTTCGACTGAGCAACCGGTTGACTGTACGCTGAGGATTGGGAGAGTGCTGAGTTTGTAATGACACTATCCATACTAGGCTGTGAAGAGCTTTGATATGTACATGTCCCTAAATTTGTACCACAACAATAATTTGGCCAGCCAATGGGATTTGAATTCCTTTCATTTGATATTGCAACTGAAGCAGGATTTTGTTGATTCTGAGATGAATAAGCAGAAGTAATGTCTTCTGATGGAATACGTGCTGTGTGGTTCATTGCTGAGGCAACTCCGGAGTCAAGTCTTTTGGACATTGTGTTGGAAGAGACAAATTCGGAACCCAAGTTACTAATCTTAACACCTCTATTCCTTCGAATTACAGAATTACGCACACCTAGCGACTGCTGTGAAACTGAACGTGGCTGCATTGTCCTTTTATTTAAAACATGCCGGCTACCCACATTTGGGTTAAATGGAATCCCAAGTCTGTTAGAGGAAGAACAAGCACGAAGTATGGATGGCCTTGGGACATGAGTTTGAGGTATGCAATTCCCAGCAGCTCGAGGTGGAGTTAGTCTAGAAACCTGATTTTGCAGTGTGAACTGCATAATGTCACAAAATGGAGCTTGGTTAAGTTGGGGCATTGTTATAGAGTGAGAACCGAGAGGATCTTTTGCAGCTGATACAGGAACATTTCTCCCAAGCCTGAAATTCTTCCTCAGAGTATTCCACGTCTCCTCTTTATTTGTGGCATGACAATGATCAGTATTAGATATTCCCGAGCCCCAATAACAACATGGTGCTCGCGTGTCGCAAACAAAGCAATGGCACTGCAATTTCAAAAGGACATTCATTGTTTGCATTTGAAACGCATGCCAAAACTTAAGAGTACCTAACTCTGAAATAGTGCAGCAATCAACCATCTCAAAAGTATAAAGTTCCAAGTAATTTTCCAAAAAAATTAAGATATTTACCAATTCACAGTGCCGTTCATGTGAGGTTGAACTGAAAGGAAATTTAGCACAATCATGCCGTGGATGGGGAAAATCTCTGCATGCAATCTGCAATCAGATCAACGGGAAAAATGAGATAGCTATCAGAAATATGGCCCCCGTGATATAACAGTCTTCAATGCATAAAGCAAAAGGAAATGGAGTAAGTTAAACATTAATACTAAACATGTAAGAAGTTATACAACCACTGTGTAAATGGCACCGTAAGATCACCTCAACTCGTTATTACTTCCAATCTTTTGAGATTTCAACTGCAAGATTGAACCATTTTGTCTACTACCTCTATATCTAATTATCAATCAAACAGATATAAATCATGCTCTTAAGATCAGCTGAGCACAAGGATAGGTCTTTTTGGGCCTCCAACCAGGTTATTTCCCTTGCAGCAATCACTGATCTAGCTGTTGCGAGAGGAAAGGACTACGGCACATTTTCTCACAGCACAAGATGACAATGTTTTTCAAAAGCTCAATTCTCACTTTGCAGTCCAGTTGGCATTTACTACACGACATACTGATGAACCCATAATGAAGGTGCTTCAACAAGTTGAAAGAGCAAATAAATGCATATCACATCTCTAAACAACATGAACACTCAAGAAATACAACCAAAAAATAATAATTTTAATCAATTTTAGCATGCAATGCTACCCGGAAATCTCAGTAGCCATTTCGTAATACAAACAATCCTAAAACCCAACCACAAGTCAGCAAACAAAGCCTTCTCATTGGAAGCACACAAAGATATTGAAATAACCAAATCGACGATGGATATTAAGAAAAAAAATTCTGTTTTAATTTTCCCTTCCTTGGAAGAAATCAATCTCAGATTTCACTAAGAACTACTGGAACCACATAGAAACCAATTGTTTTAATTTCAGCAACAAAACACCGAAAGAAAAAAATCAGCGTACTCAATCACAAAAACAATTACAGCACAAGTTAAAAATATATATATACCTGCCCTTTTTGGCCGACAATAAGCAAATCATCAGAATCCTCTTGGGGATCATTAACACTCGACAACGCCTTATCCGGGTCACCTTCCAAAATAACGCAATCACCATCATCCTCGTTAACAGCCTTCCTGACCACTGAGTTCCGTAACTTTGACTTCTTACTAGGGTTGACCTCCCCGACCACCACCACCACATCAGGATCGTCGAATCCCTTATCAACGGCTTCCAGAACTTCCGATAACCAATTGTAATCGCCCCCTTTCGGCTCCTCCCAAGCCAACGTCGGCTCATCTTCGTCGGAGCTTATATCGAACACGACTGGATTCGACTCCATCATAAAAATATATATACAAATTTAGGGTTTCTATTTTTGTCAAAAGAAATAAATTATAGTAACTTTATAATCACGGGAATTGCCGAAAATCTTATAATCTGAATAAAGAAAAAAGGGAGAAATAAAAGATAAAAGCAGGGTTTAAATCCATGAAGAATTTAAAATATTTGGGGATTTAAAAATAAAATTTAGGGGTCTTGTTCTATAAGTGAGACAGAAAAATAAGGGGGCAAATGTAGGGTTCAGAAGGCCATTTTTAGAAAGCTAATGTCGTAACGTTAGGGTTTTTAAGATTGTTGATTAGATGTTTCTTTTCTTTGTGAGAATTTGGGCGAAAATGATACAGTGGAGCAAACTGAAGTGAAAACTTAGAAAAAGAAGATGCAACGCGAAAACAATTAGGAGTAAAAAGGGCAAACTGGGCGTGTCCTTTATAATTACATGAAGGAAAAATGGAGAAAGAAGGGGTATAATTGGGATTTCAGAGTTAAAACCCTCGCGCCCGTACTGTTAGTTAGGAATACAATTAGGAGAAAACAAGCACGTACTGTTGGTTGCGGATACTCTCGCGCGATACAGTGAGTGATGGCTTTTAGTTTAACGGATACATTGTTGGAGGAATCGAGAAATTTATAAAATCTATGCTAATATTTAAACACAAATTTTTAATTAAAAAATATAATATCTTGTAAAGTATCATTATTATTTTTTATTAATATAAATATTCAACATCGTTGTGGAATCGGGACTGGAAGACGAATCGCGCGGTCGTTCAACAGTCATAGCGCGATTGAAGAAGTTAATTTTTGGGTTCTTGCATCGAAATATCATCTTGAATGTTGAATGGATACAGGGCTTTGATGTTTTGGACTGTAAATTTGGATGGATGGGCCATTAAAACGCTGGGCATTGGACCATCTGAGGATACTGGAGAGAGTTGGGTTTGACTGCCAGGCTGAGCCCCTGAATACCCACATTGCAATTTACATATGTTTGACTACTTGAGGTCGAAGGAGAAGATACTATAGAAGAAAAAAGGGGCCCCAGGACTGAAACGATCCGCCTGGGCAGTGGGCACTTCGTTTTAAATCGTAGCATTTGCTGATTTGCATAGACAAAAGATGGTAGCGCAGCTTCAGAAATGAGTTGCGATCAGATTGTTTGCAATTCAAGTTGTCAACCCGCAAGTGGACCCAAACATTAAATATCTAGTTCTATGGAAACTAGTTACGAAGAACAAATATTCCGCCATGCTCCAATTCATAGGAGTTCGTTATCTGTGCATCACTGAAAATGACTTGTGCCCACTTTTATTGGAATCGCATTAGTGCCGAACATACCATCATTACATAATAGTTTTGATAAAAACATTATATGGTATTAAGTTACTAACATCATAAATTTAATTCTTATATCAGTCAGTATCATAGTATTGGTTTGTATTTATTTGTATCTAAAAATTTTTATTTTATTTTATTTTTAAATTCACTTAATTTTTTTCTTTGATGACCATTTTTTATTTTTCATAATTTTATTCTAAAATTAAATGATTAAATTAGGCTATTAAATTTGATAAATAATAATTTATTATATTTTTAATATTTAATATAGATTTATTTTTTTGTTTTATGTTTTAAATTTTTAAATATTAAATTTTATATTTGCATAAATGTGTGTGATTAAAGTATGTTAGTACATGTATTGAATATATATTTTATTATAAATAAAAAAAACTTGAAAATAAAATATATGGATCAAAAATATTTAAAATTATTTATTGATCCCAAAAGATATGGCAAAATACATTGATAATAAACATCAATACCAAAAAAACAAAAAAAAAAAACAATATGTCCATTTGTATGCTACGAACTAACTTACATATGTCCTTTTCAAATCTATTGCTAAATTATTAATTTCTACACTATAACTATTCTTAATAAACTTGTTGAAAGTATTTTCAATAAACCAAGTAGTTATTATTATTATTATTATTATTATTATTTTTTACAATAGAAGCTGCAATCTAATAATAAAAAAATTACAAATATTATAATTTAAATATTATATTTTTAAAATAATTATATAAATTAAATAATTTATGCTTTGAATTTTCTTATATCTTTAATTATTTGCTTCAAAACATGTACAAAACAAATAAAAATGCATTAGCCAAAAGAATATTAATCGGACAGTTTGATGACCTTTAAAGAAAGCAGAAAAAAAAAATACTGGCAAAGGGTGACCCTATTCAAGGAACCAATATTTAATATTATTACTATTATTATTGTAGTTGGTGGTGGTGACATAATAAAGTTAAAAAATATAAGATATAAAATAGAATAAAATGAAACAAAATACTAGGACCTAGCTAGCACAAACTTGTTGGGCTTTGTTTGGAACTTGGGATGCTCAACCTCTCAAAACTCTTGGATTGTATGAACTAGTTTTAAAATGGTAAAATAAACTACCAATAGCTTTTACTTTGGTAAATTTATATAATTATTTTAAAAAATAATATTTAATAAATTTAATTTTAAATATCAATATTTATATATATTTTTTTACTATCAAGCTTTATAGAAAAAAAATAGTACTAGTTTATTTCTTCCTTTTTTCTTCACTAATTTTCAGACAAAAGTGAAAGATTTTTCATGCGAGACTGGCTCTAAATTGAAAGATTTGATGATCGAAAGATGCCGAAGAGGGGGACAGAACAACCTCAGTCCTTACCATTTTTTTAACTTTATTTAACAATGCTTGCTTAACTTACGTTCTTTAACTTAAAAACTCTTTAGCTTTAAGAATCTTTCTCGTAAAGTTAGTCAGAGAAAGCAAAAAGGAAAAAAAACAGTTCTCGAGAAAAATGGACGGCAATGAGCATGTGCGACTTCGGAGGATTTCTCGCAACTTTTTCTCATTTTCATGTGTGACGATGGCTTCTTTTCTCACCGCTTCAACGCGCGTTTAAGCAACGCGCATGCCGTTTTTGTCACCTTCGTCGTACAAACTATGAATCGATTTTATTTTACTTAGCCATGAATTTACGAAAAAATTAAATAAAAATAAAAGCTCATAACATAAAAAAAAAAGTATTAAGGAAAAAAATATTTGAATTATTTGATGGTTTTACTGTTTTAAGTAAATAAGTATGCAATTGTTTTTCACTTAAAGAAAAATATTTCAAGTTCAATATCATTTTTCCTTTTCTATTTTTTTAATAAAGTTGATTACATAATAGGAATTATTTTTAATTGTCATAACTTGTTCTTTCTGCAAAATAAAATGATAATTAAAAAAATTCATGCTGATTTAAAAAAAATACCTATTAAAAGAGAACTTATCAATTCAACCTATTTTAAGAAATGTCTTTTGTTGAAATCAACTATTGGAAATTGGTTTAAAAGGTGCTTATTAATTATATATGATTTATTTATTTTTAATTTTATTACATTAAATAAAAATATTATTACATGTAATAATTGTAGCAAATATAAAACATTCGTTAAGAAAAATCATTGCTTAAATTAAGTGAGAAATCTAAGTATTTATTTTTTATATAGAAATGTTATTGGTCAGGACGTTTCAAAATTTTTTTTAAAATTTTTTATTTAATTTTAAATTTAATCTTATACAGTTTATTTAAATTATTCGTATTATTAATTCTAACTATAAAAATTTTAAAAATAAATTTATATTAATATTTATATATTTTATTATTAAATTTTAATAAAAATAAAATTTTAATTATTAAATATTAATTTAAATTAAAAATGAAAGTTCATAAGTTCAAAAAGTTTGGTCGAAAGGAATCAGACAAATAGCATGGCTAGCGGACAAGTGTACCTTTATCTCTTTCCATTACCATTGCCGTCGCCATCGCATGCACGCCACACGTTGAATTTCCAGTCCAAAAAGCACCATAGTTTCTTTGTATATGGAAGGGATTGCGTTTGCCATTCTTTAGGGAAAATGTTAATCTAATAGTATATATTAAAGCATTAATATTTAAAAAATTGTATTTTATGTATTATTTTATAATATATATTCTTAAATGATAATAAAAAATATATATAACAGTTTAACTTTTTATAAACACCCATTAACTTTATTTTTTTTTTCTCCATTAAGAAATTCCCAAAATTTTCCACCCATTCCATAATTAATTTATCATTTCCCCTCTTAATTATATATTTTTTATTCTTTTAAGTAACATCATATTTTTTATCATGACTATTATTTTTTTATTTTTATTTAAAAAAAAAGAGTTTAGATAATTACGGGATTTGAAAATTTTTGAAAGAAATAATAGTATACTAATTTTAATCAACGAAAAAGCTTAAGATTTCATTTAAGATTTTAAGTTTTAAATTAAATGTTATGTCACTAAAACCTTTTTTTTTTTACGATTCAAACTATAATTAGATGTTATAAAATTTAAAATTTAATTTAATTAATTTTTATAACTTTTTAAAGAAAATATTAATATCTAACATTCAGAATTTCTTTTTATTATTCTTAAAGTACAACTTATTGTATAGGGAAAAAATTATAACCTCACATATTCAGAAATTAAAAAGGTTTAAACATTTCCTAGTTCCTACTGGTTTCTTTTAACTTTCTGCAGGAACCTTATTTTTCTTGGTGTAAAGAACCAATTGAGCTCTGTAGGCATCTGATGCCTGCCTATATATAATGGCATTCTTTTGACTATTTTCCTTGAAAAATAAAAGGAACAAAACTAAGCTTTAGAGGCTTTTAGGTTTCGCTCAATCTCCTTCTCTTATGTGTAACCTCCCCTTTTCATTTTTTTTTTAAATTTATTTATAACTCCCTTCTATTTTTAGCATTTCCCTTTCCTCTCTCCCTCTCTCTCGCATTGAAGGGACTAAAACTTTGCTAAATAGACAACCAAAAATAATAATAATAAAGAAAAAAAAGAAACAGGTAAGGAAGAATCTCTCCTTGTTTTCTCTTCCAATTATGCTTGCTGTTATTGCTTGTTTATTACTTCTTTTATTTGCATTAATTGGGTTTTAATATTTGTTTATCATAATCAAATTTTCGGTTACGAAAGTTCTGTTTTGATTCTCTTTATTTATTTGTTTATTTTGAAGAATATAAAGCTGTTGGGAATTTTTTAAAGTGCTTGGTTTTGTCTTTTCTTTGTCCTCATTGTCATGGATTTCTTTTTAAATTTTGTAATAACTTTGGCAATTTTCAAATAATTTCCCAAACAGGGTGTTATACTGTATGACTGATAGAGCGAGCCCAGGAATTGGTATTCCAATTGTGAGCTTTATGTAAAAAGGGGTGATTTTTATTATTGGGATTTAGAAGCATCTGTATTGGAAGTTTTCATGATTTGAGTAGTTACAGAATCTGAGGATCAAGAGCAAATAATAGGGAACCCGTTTCATATATTGGCGTAATCTATAATAAGCACTATTTAAGAGGATGATATCTTTCAGATTCTGCAAAATAAGTGAAAAGCTGTGAATTCTTTATTGGTCATGGCGGCTTGCAATTTAATGGAGGACAGGTTTGGTTTGAACTGGTGAAATGAGCAATGTAAGGTGAGATAAAAGAAAGTGTTTAGAAATGGAAACCAAGGAAGAAGCTGAAGGACATGAAGACCAGTCACCATCACCCTCTTGTGATTTAAACCATCCTTTTGAGGACGAGGCTGTGAAAGTGGATGGAGAAGCACAGAATCCCGTGCACTCAGGAAGCACCGATCCTCCGAGGCTGCCACCATCAGGGCACAGGCGCACACAGAGTGAAATTCCAACTGCAGGACATGCGCGTAGCAATAGTTTCCAGAGATTGAAAACTCAGATGCAGAAGGCTTGGCGATGGGGTGGCAATTCAAGGGATGAAAAATACCGGTCAAGCTTCAATCCTGAGGTTTTGGCAAATCAGAAACGCCAGTGGTATCAACTCCACTCCAAAACTATGGTACTTAGATCCAACTCTTCCTCTTATTTCCAGGTTTTCTGTAACCAGTCATTTTTTGCATGCATTATCTGCAGCTGTGACATCTTTTGACTGTAAATTTGGCCAATTGATTATAACTTGTTCTTGAAGAATAACTACAAGCTGCACCATTACTTACACCAAGGTCGAGCCTCACATTGCTTCCCTTTTCTTTTTTGACTTATTATGCTTATAAATTTCTGCCCTTTTTTAAAAATGACTCTTACCATTCGCCTGTCTCTACTGAACTTGTTTTATTCACTAGATACCACTGTAACATAGATACTATTATCCAATAGCATTTGATCGAAGGGCCTATAGCTTTGTGTCTTCTGTGAGGCAATCAAACTGAAATATACTTTATTGCACCTTGTTACCTTTATATATGCTTGATTATGGTTTGGTTTAAAGTTCATTCACATGATGATATATGTAGTCATAACACATGGCTTATGTTATTATTAAGTGGTATTATCCCGTTATGTTTTTAGCTTGATATTTTCTTTTTTGGCCTTATATTCAAGTTGGGCTTCTTCATTTATTGCTAATTGGTTTTAGGTTGGATATCCACTAAACTAGATATAGCTAATAGCTTCTATTCTATTTGTTCTGTCAAGAAGAAGGTTGTAGACCTTTTGCTCTTTCTTTTCTTGAAGTAGTATTTTCTATAATGATTTGGTCTGCCTTAATGTAGAAAGTCAAGTGCATATCTTAAGTTTGTATTCTGACAAAAATCTATTACGTATGGAAAGGTTTTAGATGTTGGGATGAAACGGCTACTGCACATTACTTAGATGGGATATTGATATATTTCTATTCCTTTTGGGATTCTAATTTGAGGATGTTGATGCAGGATCATATTAAATATGAGCACCCCAAATCAATATTTGAGCACTTCATTATTGTTGGGATTCATCCGGATACTAATCTTGGGGCCATGGAGGAAGACTTTGCCAAGAGGAAGAAGTGGGAGACGGAGATGAAAAAATCTGGAATCATAGATCTTAAAATGCTACAGCATAGGGGACCTCCCCTTCCAACATTTGAACCTCAGGTTGAGTACTTGGACAAATATTAGGAAACGCTTTTGTATTTTCAACAATATGTTATCCTGCTCCTTAATTTTCTTCAAGTTTGCATGACCTTAGGGATATTTAGTTTGTCAACAGTGCCATTTAACAATTTCCGTTTCTCCTTGCAAATAAAGGCAGTGCCATTACAGAAGCAAGAATTTAGTCTTTCTTTGTGTGTTTTCTTTTCTTCTGAAATTTCTACTTGCACCCTTTTTAGAGACTGTATTTGCTTAACATGAATTCTGTTCATCTAAATTTTAGCAAAAGAATCATTTTAGAGTATCTGCATTTGGATCAATAGTAATATATTCCTTTTTCATATCGGCTGACATCATTATTCTGCCTCTCCTTTTCTTTTCCCTGATTAACAGGTACTTTTTAGATACCCTCCTGGGAAGAGGTTAGCTATGCGTATGAAGGACTTGGCCGCCTTTTGTTTTCCTGGAGGTGTTAAGGTTTGCTCTCATTTCTTTTTGGTGATACACTTGTCTACTACCATATCAGTTATTCAAATTGTTGTGAGCTATATTAAATGAGAAGAGTTATTAGCTTAATTAGTCCATTTTCATGCTCCATTATAATTGATTACTAGTAATCATAATTCAAACTTTATTGCCTTTTGTTGGTTCATATATTGCATTTATTAGTTCAGTTTATCAGTCTGTTATTTAGTACTTTCCTCTTTTTCTTAGTAGCTTTATTTTCATTTCACCTGTCTTAGGGGAAAAATGGCTATTCTTGGGACAAGTTTGGCCTTTCTATGACATTTTAATTTGTAATTTATGATTAAAAAATTTGCGTATGATCAATTTAAATTTTCTTCATCTAGTTACGCCTTACATATGGTTATAGCTATATGATTTTGGTGGTTTCTTGTATCTTTTGTCAATTTCCTACATTTCTTTTTCCTTTTCCGGATGTTAACATTTACGGACTTACAACATTTATTTTCTATGAATTAGGGCCGGTTGCTGGAAAGAACTCCATCATTTAGTGATCTAAATGAGCTTCTTTACGGACAGGTATGCGAAATTAACGTACCTCTATTATTTCATGTTATAGGATTATTATATTGTCCACATCTTGTTGGTTCTATATAATATTTTTGTATATCTGACTTTTTTTCTGAATGGGATTACTACTGGTACTGTATTACTCAATGATTCGCGCATTCTCAAGTAAACATTGCAGAGAGAAGAACATAAAAGAAACAAAGCTATAGTATTTTCCTTTTTTCGGTTATATTGGAAAGCAGGGTAAGAAAGATATCTATTTTCGATCACTAACATCCAAAACCATGTTGTGTGCTGGGGATTGACTTAATCTTTTAAAAATATGCATGTATAGATGATGCTACTCCTTATGAATCTGTGCTTACCTCTATTTTATCTGTTGCTGAACATTTTCTTCTTATTTACCTAAGTCCAAAAAGTAATGCTCCAACTGTATAGAAGATGACAGAATTTTGGGTTTACCAACTCGAAACCTTTTTAGGGTTAAACCAAGTAACTCCGATGTTGGTTCTGTATAATAAGTTGTCCTTATTTCAAGTCTAAGTACAATAAGTTCTGAGTAACGAACTTTTTCTCACATGTTGGTTCAGTTGACCTGAAGAAAAAGTAACATTTTTTATTGTACATTCTCCACAGGAGCATTTGGCCACAGATGATTTAGCATTTATATTTTCACTTAAGGTACGTTTCAGATTAGTTCGGAGCACTGTTGTTGCATCCTTAAAATGCTTCCTTGGATTTGATTGTCTTGAACTGGATCCATCTATGGTACACTGACTTATAACATGTGATTATATATAATTAATGGAGTTGGTTTTTTTTTTCTGTTTTTTTAACAATTATATTCTCTATCTGTTTTATTTTTTATCATTCTATTGGATGTGGTGGAGAAAAAGAAAGATGACTTTTAGGGGCAGTACCACGCACCATGACAATACCACATTGCAGCTATTGTCAATGAGAATGGTGCTAGTTATGTGAGACGTGAAGAGATAAGTGGTGCATGGCTTGATTGATGCATCATATCTGTAGCTGGGAATGGTTAGAGGACTCTAGGAGTTAATTTTTTTCTGTTCCACAGCCTTTTTTTCCCCAAGATAAAGGCCAGAACTTGTCCAACATGACTTTCATTTCTGCTTAATCCCATGTTCTAACTAGACCTTTCAATTTTTATCTCCTTCTTCTTCTTCTTTTTTGTTTTTAAAAAATATAATTCAGCATTGAAATGGTTGCATTGAAGAGGAATTTTATTAATAAATGGTGAGGGATTTTATTACTATCATTTCTGCATGTGGCCTGTTTTAAAACAAAGCCATTTATATGCTTTAAGTGTTTTTAACTGTAAAAATGACGGCTGAATCTCACAACAGAATAAGAATTTATCTGTTTTGTTTCACAGTTTTTCATTTCTTGTAGAATAAGCATTTAGTGAGAAACAGGCACTGATGGATTGTGAAACATTTTTTATGCTCCTTTGATTAGGTGGCAGACAATGCTACAGTTTATGGCATTTGCTTGCATGTACCGGAACTTGTTCAGAGGCAGCCTGGTATTTTAGGTGGTACATCACCTCTTTCGACGTCATCTGGGGCATGCAGCCGGTTTATGGTATCTGCTCCTCGCTGCTATTGTTTGCTAACTAGAGTGCCTTTCTTTGAGTTACACTATGAGATGTTGAACAGGTTAAAGTTGATTCCTTTTCCCACATGACCTGTGAGAATATTTTGTCACTGAAATTTTGGGGTAGATGTTAACTAGAATGTTGCTGATAACCTATTTCTCAATATTTTGCTTGCATGCAGTATCATTGCACAGGAGCGCCTGAATCGAATAACAGAATTTGTTAGTGAAATGTCTCTCCCTCTCAATGATTATGTCCCATCTGTCACCAAACTAGACGAACAAATGAATGATAATGCCGAGTCTCCAAATGGGAAGTATGTTAATGATTGGATGGCTTCTGCAATACCTGTTAACAGTGCTGGAGCTCTTAGTCCTGCTGTTGCTGGAGTAAACACTGACGATGAGGTTTCATCTGTTTCACTAAAGATAAGTTCACCTCATTCACCTGAAAGTGCAACAGCAAGTGATGCTTCAGATTTGGGTCACTCCAGGGAAATAGAGAAGGATGGTCGGAAGAATGTGCTGTATTTTGATGATAATATATCTGAAGCCCCAGAAAATCGTTCTGAAGCTTCAGAAAGAATGAATTGCAACTATGAAAATGGGCAAGTTTCTCCTGAGATTGGAACATTTGTCGGCTTGAGGAGCCGTACTTTGGAGAGACTCGGGAGTTCTCAATCCCTATTCAGGTGGTAAATTTTGATTAAATGCATTTTTAAGTTTGTATTAGAATAAATAAAAAACAATTCTGTTATCATAACTAGATGAGATACTTATGTGAGAAAGTGCTGTCAAATATCCACTTGCTCTATGAGGATATACACATTAACCTGGCATCCTTATTTTAGATTTTCTCTTTTTACCTTTACTTTTTTTTTCCCGGTTTCTTGTGGTTTTTTCCCAGTTTTTTCCTATCACAATTTCAGTAATATATTGCTATCTTTGGCAGTCCAGCTAGAAGCATGGGATCAGAGGATGAGGATGAGGACGATGACCTTTTCTCAAATCAAGAGAAAGAGTTTGGAGATGACTTAATATTGGAGTGGGCTAGGGTTGGTTTTCTATTTTTTTTTATTTTTTATTTTTTACATGTCATTGCTATAGTCGGATTTCCTTTTGATGTTTGCTTATCTGATCTCTTTGATAGGAAAACAAAAATGATATTCTACAGATTGTTTGTGCTTATCATTCTTTATCTCTTCCTCCCCGGGGAAGTGAAATAGTTTTTCAGCCTCTCGAGCATTTACAGGCTATTGAGTATGTGAGACCTTCAGATTCTGCCCTTGGAATAGATGAAAGTTATTTATCTTCATTTGAAGCTGCTGAGGTATTTCTTTGTTACTATATTTTTAGTCAATGCTCCTTCATAACATATATGTACTCAGTTAGATATCACTGAACTTGGTGGAAGGTCAATGCGAAGTTGGCAGCAGCTGAGGAAGCCCTTGCACTTTCAGTATGGACAACAGCAACAATTTGTCGAGTTCTCTCCCTCGATAGTGTAACATTCTATGATGCATACCTGTTCACTTGACTTTATCTGTGTTACTAATGAAACGTAACTTCTGGATTAGGCATGACATATTTAGGGATACGCCTCGTAGGATTCATTGTTTGACACATGAACTTAGCACAAGCCAACATTAGTGTTTTAGTTTTTTTGGATTAAATATATAATTCCAAGTTCTGGCATGCTAGAGTTGGCTTAAATGGGCTTTCAGGCATAAAAGCTGGCATGCAAGTATCTAACATACTGAAATTCAACACCTTTAATTGATAGGACTTCTTTTAGGTTTGAAGTGTCTACGAGTGATTGAATAACAAGGAAACACTGCTACTGTCCGTTATTATAGTTTGGACTGCAAAGTATATAGACAGATGTTATTATCTAATGTCTTCTGTTAAGCATATAACTTAAACTCCATTGGATGGCAGAAAGATCCAATCTCAATACGACAATATAACCTATGGGCGATAAGTAAATCATGAACTAAATAACCTATGTATGTTCCTTTGTGCTTAGTTACGGTGGATTTCATTAATCGTGCAGCAAAAGAAAGAAAAAAGACTGAACCGTTTTCTTATCCTAAGAAGTTTTTGGAAGAAAATGTTCCTATAAACACTTGTGATGCTTTATTCTCCAATCATGCATTCAAAGTAAAGAATCTGGACTGGGGCTAAATTGCTAATTTAGGCATTAGCTTAACTCTTTGAGGAATAATTAATTGCATTTTAAATCAAAATTTTATGAATTGTTCTAACTTCTGATTTCTTCTATAATGAACTTTGCATGCAATTATTTGAGGGAAAATCATGATCCTGATATTTTGAAAGTCCCGACTTGCCTTTCCTGCAGAAGTAATGTTTTGTAATTTATCTTTGGTAGATTTGTTTTTACCTTATGGTTGTTCTTCCAGATTTTGGCAGTGGTTGCTGGAGTATTACTGGAAAAACAGGTTGTAGTAGTTTGCCCGAATCTGGTAAGTTAATTAGTTAAGAAATTGTATTTTCGTTCCTATGTATTTTGCATTTACTTGTTTTTTATGGCCAGCTAACTGTATCCTGGCTTTGACACTAATTTGCATCAATGCAGGGTGTTCTATCGGCTGTGGTGTTATCTCTAGTTCCTTTGATTCGTCCATTTCAGTGGCAGAGTTTATTGCTTCCAGTAATCTCCATAACCTCTATCCCTGCTGCTTGTTCTGAAATTCTAGTTGGCAGATATCTTGCTGGTTGTAGCTCAGATTTTGATATTAACAATAACCTGTAGTGGATAGTTTCCTTAAATTTTCTTGAAGTCATTGAGCACAGCAGGCATGAACCACTAACGGGCAACATATGGCTTCTAAAATTGAAATGCATGATATAAATATAATACAACATGATGGTGGCTAAAATATTATCAGTGTCCAAGGCTTAGCCCTAGTGCATACGGAAAGAGTGGAGGCTAGCAAAACTAGCTGAAAAAAGTAAAATGAATGATAAAGTATGGGCTTCTGGCTACATAGACATACAATAACAGCTATTTTATGAATAAATTATCTCCAATGTGAAGTTCTTGCCTAAAACCCTTGTTTATGGTATTCGTAGTGTGACAATTTTAAATATGTTCACAACCTCTGCACAAAGACATTAGTATTTATAAGTGTGAAGGCATAAATATGCATATACAGACATTTAGATATACATTTTTACAGAAACTTTTATATCTACATATCTGAGTTTTGTGTTTGTTTGGGTCTATTTTTTATATCAAGTTTCTTAGTTTGTAGACCACTTATCAGAACCTTTTTGGAAAAATATTTTGTGAAAATTGTCTTTAAAGTGCTTCAATATTTTAATGTTGGTGATCGTCATTTTCTTACAGTTAGACTAGTCCCTCATCTTAGATGGTGATAACACAATGGGCCATATGAAACTGCTGTAACTTGTTAATATTGATCCTTTCCTCTTTCATATAGGGTCTGTTTTTTCTTCACTCTTTTTCTCAAGGAAAATGGGGGAAAAAAAGAATTTGAGTGTTTTATGCTTAGTGGCAGTTTGCATTTCAGATATTTGACTTTTAGTTGGAAATTGCATTTAGTAATTCTTCTAGATATCATACTTTTAATAACCTGACATGATCCACTATTTCTCACTCTGTGAATCTCTATTTGCATTAAGGTTCTGCCGATGAGGATGCTTGATTTTCTTGATGCGCCAGTTCCTTTTCTTGTGAGTTAGTGTTTTTTTCTGCATGTTAATAAAAATGATAGTGTGATGAATGAAATTCTAAATTGTGCCGATACATGGCATTAAACTGTGAGAGAAGAGTTTTAACCTGCATAAGAAAGACAAATGGTATGTTCTTGTATATGTGTACGTGGTTGATATCACACACATGCACAAGCACAAAAGGATTCTTTTTTTTACATTTTTTAAGCAGTTTAAAGCTCTTCATTCATTATTTATGAATGTATATACAAATATAAATGCATTAGATTACATATTTCCATCTGCAAAGAATTTTATAATAGCATATGTTTAGCGGAAGTAATGCAAATGCCCTAATTTAGCTTTTTGTTTCTTTCATTTTACAGGTTGGTGTACAAAATAAACCCACTGATATAAAAGTGAAAACATCTAATCTTGTTCAAGTTAATTTGCTCAAGAACCAGGTACTTGTGGTTTCTAGACATAGTTTGCATGTTTGGTTCCGAGATCTATATTTCTTGTGAAGAATTGCTGAAAATTTTGTGGGTTCTACTTTCAGTTATATAATGTTTTGTATGGACTGTAATTTAGTGTCTTATAGTGTCTCTTGTTTCTTTCCAATGTCCCTGACTATCGAACAATTTGTACTGAAATATGATAATCGATTCGGATTGCTTAAAGTGTTTAACCGTTATTCAGGTGAAAACATGCCACTTACCTACACTTCCTCGGCATAAAGAGCTTGTATCGGAACTAGGGTCAATACATGCCAAACTCTCATTTGAAGGTTCAATTGCTAAAAAGCATCCTACATATAGATGCAATGAAGTGCAGGTGCTTACGGATTCCTATAACAAAATGCTTCATGTTTCGGCTTGCATGTCCACTTATTTTACTTAGAATATGTCGAGAATTTAACTGAAGATATTTCTACTTAATTCAGATTAATTCACTATAACCAAGGATTTAACATGGTTTCTATAGACCAAGGTTTAATTCAGATTATTTTAGAATTTTGTTCTAATGGTTATTGGAATAATCTGGAGAGATTTTTACTATCTTTTTTTTTCTTTTTGCCCATTAATTTTGCTTTTTACTGGCCTTTACCATCATTTTATCTATACTTATTTTCATCTTTTGACAGCAACTAATATCAGTTTTACCTTTTCAGGCTGAAGCTGCAACCCAATTTTTGACCGTCATGAGGCAATACCTGGAATCACTTTGTGCGAATCTGAGGTCTCACACAATTACCAGTGTACAATCAAACCACGACCGGGTTGGTGCTTCTGTTTTTATAATTTATCTTGTTCCTCCAGTTTCTTTCCGAACAAATCACCGCACAACTGATAGATCTTTCTCATTTTCTTTTACATGTTTGATTAACTTCCAGGTTTCCTTACTACTTAAAGATAGCTTTATTGACTCATTTCCTAGTAAGGACCGGCCATTTATTAAGGTAATTTCTGTTCTTTATTTTAACGGCTGACATCTTTAAGTTTAAACTCAAGTTTAAACTCAATCCGAACTTATTGTTGCGACTTGAAAAGCGTATAATGCTTAGGTCTGAATTCTCCAACGGAGCCTTAATTTAATAAATTTAATATTTAATATTTAATATAAAATAATATTTAATATTTAAAAAAATTAAATAAAATATGTTCTTGAGTCAACCTTATGCGTTCATGGCACAAGACTTTACTACTCAAGCTGCATTATATACCCATCACCAATACATTGCGGGATTCATCATGACAGGAGCTTTAGCCCACAGAGCTATATTTTTTATTAGAGATTACAATCCGGAACAGACTGAGGATAATGCATTGGCAAGAATGTTAGACCATAAAGAATTTAGAGTGTGATTTAGTCCCATGTCGATTGAATAGATAGAATTACACGACACACACTTGATAGGATGAGGTTCAACCACAGAAATCTTGGTACATTCTCATTTAGCGAAGCGCATGCTATTGTTTAATCATGTGGTATCAATCATGATAGCTACATTTTATCCACATTGATAAAGTACAATGCCTGAAACTCCAAACCCAACTTTCTGCTAGCTAATACACTGACTGATGCTCTGTTATATATTGATTCTAAAACGACTGAAACAATCCTGTTGATGTAGAACAGCTAACACGATAAGTGAAATGAACTTGGAGAAAGGTTATTGAGAGTAGCATTTTCAAGAATTATTATAGTGGACATTTCAGCATAAAAAGCCATAGAAGCAAGTTTTAGGTTGTTTTTTGAAGCTTAGCAGCAGAACTTTCTGGAGCCATATAAATGCTCTGCGCTCCTTGAGCGTTCTGCAAATCTCCTAGTTCTTCCATGGCACAGTAAAGATAAACGGGAAAGAAAATTGTATGTCAAAAGGCGTCGAACCATATGTTGCAAAATTGCAGCACTAGATCTGATGGAACACTTACATAATTTTTTCTTCAATTAGTGATGTTCATAGCCAGTTGGATTGCTGGTGAGTTCAAAGCATGTATAAAAAATGAAGTTCGAAGGATATTAAATTAGACTTAAATTTTGATTCTTTATGCTTAAAATGATCGGTTAAACGTGGTAGTAATTGTGCAGCTTCCATCGCTTACTCATTGCTGTTTCTGTTGCTTGCAGCTATTCATAGACACGCAACTTTTCAGTGTTCTATCGGACTCTCGATTGAAAAGCTTTGAGAAGGAGCACTAACATAATCCCCCATTTAACAGGTATGTTGCATCAGGATAAGCTTTCCTAGATGCAAAACTCCATCAGATATAAAAGGTTCTTTAGCCTGAAGGGCAATGGCCTCTGAAACTACTGGTAGTGACCCTAAGCCCTTGTCGAAGTCACAAAGGAGTGGCAGCTGCCATAAAATGAACTCACTTTGTAGCAAAACAAGGTTGCTAAGAAATGCTTAGGAAATTCAGATATGGGTCTTTTACTTACAAATCCATGTAAATGTCAATAGTTTAATTTTTGCAGTTTATAGAAGCCAACTCATATTTACAAGATTCAGTCAATGCAATGTTTACATAATTGGGTTTGAGCTACTTTTTTGAAGCTTTAGCTTGATTGTGCATCTTTCCACTGAGCATTTAATCAGATTAACCTACCGAATTTTATTGTCAAATTATGATATATATATATATATATATATATTTATATTCCAAGGACAAAAACTAATTTGATAATGAAACGTAATTTACAGATCATTCCAAGAATGATAATAATCGTACACCATAACCAGTTCAGTTCAGTGAGTCCTGCAGGAGCTTGGGGATATAAATATCTTTTAATCTTTCAAAAATGCAATTACAAAGGCAGGAGTACCTACATTTTCATCTTCCAAGTAATCTATTTTTTTTATAATGAGTTGGTGTATATAAAGAGGAAGTTCTTGCATTCCACCCCTCCCCCCCTTTTCCAACACCAAACAACTTCCTGCAGAATATTGGAGCCTTTATTTTCTGCATGTTTTTATTGAACTGTAGAACCCGATTCTAGCCTTTTTTAATGAAGAGTGTATTCAAGCAACAATGCTTCCTATTGGAAAACGCTGTAAATATCTTTATATTCTTTGCCTTGAGCCTTAATTAATAATAATTCACCAAATAAATTGTATCTAGTCATGTTGCTTGAGTTTTTTTTTTTTTCTTTTTTTGGTAAAAAGAATGTTACAGATTAAGTATGGAGGAAAGGATTATAATGCAAATAGTAAAATTCACATCCAATATTACATTAATTAACTAAGTTAAACTTCAAATTTCATGAATATACCCATTGGAAATTTTGCATCAGAAATTGACTTAGAAATTATCATCTCAAATCAAAAGCAAAAGCCAATTTGGGAAGTTAACTGGTAGAAAAAGATGAAACTTTGGCAAAATATTCAAACATTGAAAAATGAATTAATTATAGTGTCAGTGACAAACTGGCAATCGAAACAAATATACAAATGTATATATACACATATAGCTTTTATGACGTGGACCTTATCAGAAAAGTAAAATTATTTTCTTTTACACGTATATTGCCACTTGCCATGAACATTTTCAGAAGAATCTGATTCTCTAGGGAGTATCGAAAACGTGATTAAAAAAAATATATGGCCCTTTCTTTTTCTCCATTGATAAAAAAGGCCATTTCAAGACCGCCATTATTCCGATGAATATTGTATCATCGGAAAAGGCTTTCCTGGAAAGATATTCCCAACCATTTGTTTTTGCAAAAAACGTGCATTTGATTCTGTATTTTTTTTGTTTTCACAACTTGGGATCATATATCCAAGAAAATTGTAAGTAGTTCTCTTTTTTTCCCCTTTAATGCATCTCGAACAATGGGTTTTAATCAAAACTAGGAGTGAAACTCAGAAACTCAGTTTCAGTTCTTACCCAATTCATGGCCCGGCCTGTCAGGGTCTGTCAGCCTTTTTGGATGACCCCGGAACTTAAGTTGAAGCTGAGACTAATATAACATCATTTTTCACCTCCTTTCTTGTCGTTTTTAATCAGCAACTTTAATGGAAACAGGCTGGAAAGTGTTTTTTTCCTTTTTTTCTTAGTGTTTGAAAACCTGAAAGTGTCAAATATTAATACAAAATAAATTTCTTGTTTGAAGATTGCATCAGTTGGGACAAGCATAAAGGGGTCCCTGGTATTAATGATTCTAATTGTTGGTTGAAAGCTGAAACCCAAAATTAAGAAAAATGCACGTGAAGAACCAACCAAAGCCTAGAGATTACAAAGGCAATTCATGAATGGATGGTGCATCTAAAAAACGCTGATATTCAGATTTTTTTAAAAATTTTTTAAAGTATTAGTATTAGATGTTTATTTTCGATATTATTTAGATTATAAAAAATATAACCCTTCGAATACATAAAAATTTGAAAAAAAAAAGAAAAACTGTTTTTATTTTTGTATTTTTATTTGTCTCCTTTTTTCATGAATCTTTTGTATGGCTTGAAAGCGGTTCAAACTGGAATTACTTGCCCTCTTCATTTAAAATTGTTGCATTATTTTCATTTCAATCATTTGATTTGATCCAGTAGCTAGAATATTCAGTTTTAAAACAAAATGATCTAATTTAAACTCATCAAAACTCGTCCAATTATCACCTGTATTAATTAAATAGCAAACTTAGATATAGCACATGCATGCATAATATATGATGCAGAAGATCTTCTAAATTAAATAATAATAATAATAATAATAATAATAATAATACTAATACATGCAAAACTGTAGCAAGAAAATTGAAATTCACTGACCATTTGATAATAAAAAGATTCTTTTGGGGGGGGGGGTGGGGGGAACATGGTTTAATTTATTTTGGTTTTAGTTTTGGAACTATAACTTCTAAAACTTTCCTCTCGTTTTTTTAGTCATATTTTATTTGTAATAATAGAACCCCCCCCCAAAAAAATCTTCTTTATTATTTGTTTTAAATATTTGAACATGAAATGAGATTGAAATTTATTTTTTTAATATGAAATATATATTATTAAGTACATTATTTGAGTTTAATTTTCATGTTGGTTGAGATATATAAATTCATACATTCAATTATCTTATTAGTTATTACTTTTGAATTTAAAATTTAACTCATTTAATCGTTATAATTATTTTTAAAACATAATATTTAATAAATTTATATTAAAATTTTAATATTTTTAATTTTTTTATTAAAAAAATATCTTATAATTTATAAGTTTAAATTTCTAAATACCATACAAATGAAGGAGGCTTTAGAATAATGTAAAAAATGTAGGAACGCACGTGGTCCTTCGGCTTTGAATTGAATCCATTTCGTATCTTTTTAATTTATATATCAAGAGCCACAAGCCACAAAGACACGAAGTACAATTTTTTGGAAGTATCTAGCTGGGGATAGGGTAGTGCGTAGTCGGTCGGAGCCTAGATGAGGTCCCCAATGTCGCCGTCCCTGGTTGAGGCGTACACTTGTCAAACTTCATCCCTCACGCCAGTGAGCCCGACAAAGCAATAATGTAAAATTGAATTTTTTATTTTTATTTTGAGCACTTTGATCATCTCGTGCCCATTCGCCGTTGCATGCATTGCGTTGATGCGCATGTTACCTTCCTTAATGATATTAATTGTTATTTATTTATGTTCGTTAAAGATGAGATCATAAATAAAGATAAAAGATAGAAAATTGCTAAGACTTTCTTGCTTTCCTATTTTAGCTTTGATCATCAGATCACCCATTCTTTTTTGCTTTATTTTATTTCAATGGCTAAAGCTAAAATGGCAAAAAAAAAACAAAAAAAATGAAAAAAGAGGTTCCATTTCATAGTATTTAATTTATTTTATTTAATATATATATATATATATATATTTAAAGCTTTCTTCTTTTGTCTCCTCGTCCGTCGTGCTCTGCATTCACTGCGTCATGTTGTCATCCGTTGCCCGACAACCGACAACTGGACGGACGCTAAAACTCTTGGAAATTATAACCGATTAATACATTATCGTCTTATATTAATTTTATAAATAACCTATTTTTAATAAAATATATTATATAAATATATAAATATATTTTTATTATGTATATTTATATATAAATATAAATATTTAATATTTAAAATTTTTAAATACCATATATTTAAGCATAAAAATATTTAAAAATATTATATTAAATTATGATTAATTAGATTTAATAACTTAATTTATTAAACATATTTTTTAAACGTAATTATTAAAAACTCACTAAGATAAAAAATAAAAAATAATTTAAAAAACTAAATATATTATTATTTTTTAAATTTTATAAAAAATAAAAACCTTATATCAATTCGTACGGGCCGATGTTAACTAATGAAAACCAGCACAAATTAGTACGATTGGAACGGATTCATACAAAATCGAAATTGTACGTTACTAGTCTCGTTTTGTTTTATTTTAAAACCAATAGGTACTGAACGGTATGGATGATGCCGATACAGTATGGACTACTGTGATCATTCCACTTGGCCCTGTCCATAGTAGAACTATGCTATGACTCGATTAGTTTGTTATCTTTTATTGATATTTAAAAATATTAAAAAATTATTTTATATTAATATTTATATAATTTTATTATTAAATTTAAATAAACTATTAATAAATGATAATTTAAATAAGATCGACTCGATCAAAATTATAAAACTTTTTTTTATATTTAACTAATATAGATAAATCTCGCAATTTATTTACCTATGCATATTTTTATATTATAATCATATTTAAAATATTTTATATTTACATAAATTTTGATACATTAATACTTCATATTATATAAATTTTAAGATATTCATATTATTTCATATTTATTTATATTGTATCATATTTTATTTATTTTTTATATCGTATTTATATTTTATGTAATATTATTAAATTTAAATTTAAATTGAAAGAATAACTCTAATGGACAATCAAAATCCGAATATGCATTAGTTATAAAAAATATATACATTTAAGAAAGGAAAAATCAAATTTGCCTCGCCCTTTGGGTTCTATCCAAAAAGGGCGAAGGATAACCGAAAGGATCCAAAACGTAATTTTTGTCGTTTCAGATTTCACGCGGTGGTCGGCTTTTGACTATATGACCATTGAGGGGTAGCTAGATTTATTTATTTATTTATTTATTTTTTAAAAGAACAACTTTGAGTAAACAAACAACTTTCCTATAAATACTCCATGCATATCAAGCTGCATTAATTCGCCCTTCAGACAGTATCATCAACCGGTTTTAGTAATAGTAGCAAAACTTAATTATCGGAAAAAAAAGTAAAACTCTATTAGGTTAATAAACAAAATCAATACCAATCTTTTATAATTTTATTTATATTGTCCCGCACTTGGATGACGTTAATTTATTAAAAAAAAAATTAAAAACACAAGATTTGGCCAAGACAGCAACCACCTCCACTAAATTCGAAGAAGTCACCATTAAATACTAAATATGACAGAATTACCGCAAATTGATCTTATTTAAAATGTCTGATCGACCGTCAATTTGGATAAATAAAAATTTAATTTTATCAAAAAAAAAAGTTTGAATATTTGATTTCATTTTTTAATGTTTTTATTTAATGAATAAAGTTTGAATTTTCTAAGGTTTAACAAAAGAATTAATAATTTTAAATTATAATAAATAAATCATTTAACTTTTAATTACTCCGTATGAATCAATTTAATCCTCGTGCTATTATGTGTTGTTATTTTGATCAAATTTTGACGGAAACTAGTTACATGATTGCACGAAGGTAACGTGTGGTTAGCAATCAAACACAAAACTTAGGCGTCACGTGATATATGACGTGTAGGTTATGTGTAAACTTTAGTATCCACGTGTCAAATAACGAAATCTTACATAGTTCCGAACTAAAGTGTCCTGTCTTAGATGACTTGCAGGCTGTGTACAAAATTAGTATCTACGTGTCAAATTTATCAGATTATTATGCATATAAGTAGTCAGGTTGAAGTCTACTCATGTTTTTATATTAGGCAATAATATATATATATATATATGTAGAGAGAGAGAGAGAGAGAGAGTGAGGTAGATAGGATATTCTTAATTTTGGATTTAGGGTGATTGCGAAACGATTATGGAGTCAAATCTAGTAATAATGGATAACATTGAACATTGGCAACAGTCATCGTCAATTCAAGATTTCCATATCTCCCCAACCACCAAAAAAAAAAAAAAAAAAGACTGTTAGGTATTTAATATTGGCGTATATGGACTGGTTGGTTTAAAAGCACTGAGACATTGAGGGTTGATTTACGGTTCGTGCAGTCTCAAACGATCATTCCGTCGGATGCGATGTGATTGAGACTTTTTTTCTTTTTTCTGCCTCAACAGCGTCGTTTATGTACTCATTTACAAAAAAAAAAAAAAAAAAAAAACTTTTATGACACATTTTGTATGAATTTTTGTGTCCAATGTAAAAAAAAAATTTGTAACGGTCAATGATTATATATTAATTGCATTAAGGATGTAAAATTAACAATAATTTATAATAATTAAAATTAGATGCACTCGTGGGTCAAAAAATATTATAAAATATATTTTTAAAAAAATTATTTGATTTATATGTACAAAATATAATTAAATTATTTTAAAGTAGATTGTTATTTTTTAAAGTGAAATAAATAGGTAGTTTTTTTATGTGAATGAATGAAAAATTATGAAAAATATTTAAAAAAAGAAACAAATAATTTAAATTTAAGTGGGTAATTTTTTTAATTTGAGTGGTTTTTTTTTTTAAGAAATGGATAGTTTTTTTAGTACTTTTTTAAAATTTTTTACTTTTTAAAATTTAGAATTATGTAAATGTATTTAAAATTATTATTTTAATTTGATTTTAAGGATGTTTTTTATTGAGTTACTGTTTGAATAACTCGTCATGCTAACTTAATCACTCATTTTATAATAGTATAGATAGATAATATATTTATAATTAATATACATGCGTGAGTTTAAAAAATATAAACTTAATGAGTTGAGAATGACATTAAATTTGACACTCACTTTACAAATAGTATAGATGGTGCTTAAGGCTTCGGTAAATAAGAAGGCACTCCAACCTTAAGTGAGAGGGTTATTTACCTTTTAACCTTTTTTAATTATCTTATATAATATAATTTATTATAAAATAAATTAATAAATATATACAATAATAATAAGATTTAATTGAATCAATAATTAAATAAAATAAATAAAAAATATTATTTTGGCATATTATTAATTTTTATTTATCTATTGATAAAATAATTATATGACAAAATATAATTTGATAATTTTTAGATATTTATTAATTTTAAAAATATCAAATAATTTAAGAGTTTCATTATATATGCATATTTTAATTTAATATTTTTAATAATACTTTTTATTTTCACTCTAATTTATTTTATTATCATCATTGTCTTTGTATCAAAATATATATATATATATATCACTGTTACCATAACTAACTAATCTCATAGTCCATATCTAAACAGACACTTAATCATTGAATTTATTCATAAATCTATTCATTTTGGGTTTAGATCATTTGTGTGATAATTTATTTATTATTTTTAATATTACTTTAATTATCATTTCTAAATATGAATTTTACAACTGAAACTTGAAAGCAAGCAATGCTTGGTAATTTAATTAAAGCTTAAAGAAATTTAAAACTATAAAGTTTTGTCTAAAATTAGACCTTTTTTTTTTGTTTTATTTACCAAAAAAAAAGTTTACTATTCAGTTTTTACCACTGTAAAAATACAAATTGGAAAAACAATTTCAGCTAAGGAATTTACTTTAAGTGATTGATCTTTTTAATGGCCAAAACAAACAAACAAATAAAAGACAAAAGCATATTTTCACTGTTAAATGCTTTATAGCTCACCCAGCATTATTTGACTGTTACTCATAATTTATTACTACCAATACAGTGCTGTAATTTTCTTATTACTATCAATATAAAGTTACAAATTTATAATTAGTAAATGATTTTGAAAATCAATGTCACTTGTATATATATTTTGCAGCAATAAAATGCTATTTATTTTTGCCTAAATAAATTAATTCGGCTTCACTATGCTTAAGTGCTCTGTATCCACAATGGATTAGCTGAATAGGTAAGGTATTTTTTAATCCATATTTTAAAAAATTTTAAATACATTAATAATTTTCAAAAAAAAATATTAACTTTTTATGCATTAAATAACCTTCGGCATTCATGAACCATGAGTTGATGTAAATATCGTGATGTGATTGAAGGGTCAAAAATTAGCCATCCACAAGACCCAAAAAGAAAAAAAAAAAAACAAATAGCCTTTCACAATATCAAAGCCCCGATTTTCAATAACGCACCTCTTGATTTGAGGTTTTGTCCGATTTGATCAAAACTAATCAGGTCCGCACTCTGCCTGTCGCGTACTGAGAATATTAGCGATCTGAAATAAATCAAGGTAGAAGAGTGTGAGTTTGATCGGGCTTACTTGACTGACACATGTGCAACTTTTTCCCGAGAAACAAACAAAGGTTTTTTTTTTTTTTTTTTTCCCAGTCATCTTTGTTATTATCATTATTTTTTGTTTTCCTTTTCACAATATCCGCCAAACCCACTATTGGAAAAAGTGATAACTGATAAGTGGTGTGGTGGATAAAATTCAGCACAAAATACAAAAAAAAAAGAAAAGAAAGAAAAAAACTCAAAAGGGCGGCCATAGCTTTACAGTTTGGTTCCATTACTGTCCTTTGTTTTTGTTTTCTTTTTTTCTTTTTCCTTCTTTTGACGTATGAGTTCCCGAGTTTTTCTTCCATGAAAACCAGGTGGCTAATCTCGGTTTTTCCTTTTAGTAACTATAGAATAATAATATATAATTTTTTTATAAAATAATAAGCTTTAAGAATCAATTGCATGGCATCACACTCAATGTTCTCGTTTTCAATACCGAAGTTTTATGAAAATCCACCTCACAGCACCACCTCAAACAACTGTAAAGTGAAAACAAACAAAAAGCCATTTATTTGTTTCCACTTTCTTTCACAAAAAAAAAAAAAAAACCATAATCTTATAATGTTGTTTCCTTATAAGGGCATTGCTTCAGGTGGGGGAATCCCTATCATGGTCTCATCATCAACATATTAAAAAGAATTTTAAACCTTTTTTTAAAGATTTTTACACCCAAACATTTTTAAACCTTTTTTTTCCTTACAAACAACAAAAAAATAAAAAAAAAAAGAGAGAAAAGAGAGGAAATTGCAGAGAGAACAGAGGCAGACACTTCAGTATTTCCTAATTCATTTCTCTCTCTCTCTTTCTCTTCACACACACATATATGTTGTAGCTTTTTTTCTTTGTTCATCGTTCTTTCTTTCATTCATTTCCCTATATTCTACATGTTAATAGGTTTTATAGGGTGTTAGCCTACTCAACATCTAATTCAAAGATTATTTAATTGGATTTGAGTGGTGCTAGTTCTATATATCAGGGGAAAAAAAAATAAGAAGGGAGCTTTTGAAGAGAGCCAGCTACCATCTTCTGGTTGATCAGAGGACATAAAAAACTGGTCAGTTTTTATTAAATTTGTGTTTGAAATTTTGTTTCTGATTTGGGTTTCATTCAAATTTTCTTCTGATTTTTAGTTTCCTTTTATTTGTCTCCTTCTGTTCTCTGTGAATGACATATAGAGAGATAAGAAAGAGAAAAAAGAATCGTTTTGTTTTTGTTGTGTTCGTTTTGCTTTCTGTCTTCGTTTTGCGTGTTGATAAAAAATCTATTTGTTTCATGTGCAATCTGTCTACAGATTCTATCTCCAAATAACCCCTTTTTTGTTTTGTTGTTGTTTGCATTTTTCATTGATTCAGATGGTGAGATGCCCTTCTTCACACGATTTGATATCTCTTCTTACTTAATTCATCAACAAAGCCACCGAGTCAGCTTGTTTCTCAAGTCTATCTTTCATAAAAAACTCACCCTTTTCAATAATGGGGTTAACTCTATTACTCAATAGCATTACAGCTTCTTCTTCATCATCATCTGCTGGACAACACCCACATTTCTCCCTTCTGAGGGCAATTCACGGATTGCATCTTCTGGAACTGTCCTCCATTTGCATCAATTTGACACTTTTCCTGGTGTTCCTTTTCATAATATCTGCAAGGCAAATATTTGTTTGTGTTGGTCGAATTCGATTTCTTAAGGACGATTCTGTCGCGAATTCTAGTCCAATTAGGAGAAGCATTGCTGTTGATGGAGAAGTCCAGGATGTTATAGTAGGTACCGCGTTTAAATTGTCTGTATTTTGTTGTTTCTATGTGCTGCTTGTGCAAGTTGTGGTGCTAGGATTTGATGGATTTGGTTTAATAAGAGAGGCCGTTGATGGGAAGGATGTGGATTGGTCTGTTCTTGCCTTGCCTGCTGCTCAGGGTTTAGCTTGGTTTGTATTGAGTTTTTCAGCTCACCATTGTAAATTTAAGGTGTATGAGAAATTCCCATTGTTGCTGAGGATATGGTGGTTTATTTCTTTTGTGATTTGCATGTGTACCTTGTATGCTGATGGTAAATCTTTCATATTAGATGGTTCAAACCACTTGACTTCTCATGTAGTGGCCAATTTGGCTGTAACCCCAGCTCTTGCGTTTCTTTGCTTTGTTGCAATTAGAGGTGTGACCGGTATAGAATCGTGTAGAAACTCTGACCTTCAGGAGCCATTGATTCTTGAAGAAGAGGCAGGGTGTCTTAAGGTTACTCCTTATAGTGACGCTGGGCTCTTTAGTTTGACCACACTTTCTTGGCTGAATCCGCTTCTTTCAATTGGTGCAAAGAGACCGCTTGAGCTTAAGGACATTCCCCTTCTTGCATCGAAAGATCGAGCCAAGAGTAATTATAAGGTTTTGAGTTCTAATTGGGAAAAACTGAAGGCTGAAAACCTATCAAAGCAACCTTCTTTGGCTTGGGCAATTTTGAAGTCGTTCTGGAAGGAAGCAGCTTGTAATGCTGTATTTGCTCTGTTGAACACTCTTGTTTCCTATGTGGGCCCATACATGATTAGTTACTTCGTTGATTATTTGGGAGGGCGGGAGACTTTCCCTCATGAAGGTTATGTTCTTGCTGGAATATTTTTCGCATCCAAGCTCATGGAGACATTGACAACCAGGCAGTGGTATCTCGGGGTTGATATTTTGGGTATGCATGTGAGATCAGCTTTAACAGCAATGGTGTATCGGAAGGGGCTGAAGCTCTCAAGCTTAGCTAAACAAAGTCATACCAGTGGAGAAATTGTAAATTACATGGCAGTTGATGTTCAAAGAGTGGGAGACTACTCTTGGTATCTCCATGACATCTGGATGCTTCCTTTGCAAATAATTCTTGCCCTTGCAATATTATATAAAAATGTTGGAATTGCTTCCATTGCCACATTGGTTGCAACCATTATATCCATCGTTGTTACTGTTCCTTTGGCAAAGGTCCAAGAAGACTATCAAGACAAGTTAATGGCTGCCAAGGATGAAAGGATGAGGAAGACTTCTGAGTGTCTAAGGAACATGAGGATTCTGAAGTTACAAGCTTGGGAGGATAGGTATCGAGTGAAATTGGAGGAGATGCGGGGTGTAGAATTCAAGTGGCTAAGGAAAGCCCTCTATTCTCAGGCATTTATTACATTCATCTTTTGGAGCTCCCCCATATTTGTTGCAGCTGTTACATTTGCAACATCAATATTGTTGGGAGGTCAGCTCACTGCAGGCAGTGTTCTTTCTGCACTTGCTACTTTCAGAATCCTTCAAGAACCACTCAGGAATTTTCCAGACCTCATGTCTATGATGGCTCAGACAAAGGTTTCTCTTGATCGAATTTCTGGATTCCTGCAGGAGGAAGAACTGCAGGAAGATGCCACCATTGTTCTGCCCCGAGGCATGTCAAAGTTGGCTATAGAGATTAAGGATGGTGAGTTTTGCTGGGACCCCTCTTCTTCAAGGCCAACCTTATCTGGAATACAAATGAAAGTACAAAGGGGGATGAGAGTGGCAGTTTGCGGCATGGTTGGCTCTGGGAAATCTAGCTTTCTCTCTTGCATCCTTGGGGAGATTCCTAAAATCTCCGGTGATGTAAGTCTGATTCATTGAATTTTTAAACTATTTTCTAACCTTAAATTTTGTTCTTTGTTGGTTTTATGATTTTACCCCCAAAAACGGAAAGGCTTTTAGAATTGTTATTCTCTTACTTTGATGCTTTAACAGGTTGGAGTGTGTTAGTTTTATGATTTTTTTCCCCCAAAACGGAAAGGCTTTAAGAATTGTTATTCTCTTACTTTGTTAGTTTTATGATTTTTTTCCCCAAAAGCGGAAAGGCTTTTAGAATTGTTATTCTCTTACTTTGATGTTTTAACAGGTTCGAGTGTGTGGTACCGCTGCTTATGTCTCTCAGTCGGCTTGGATACAGTCTGGAAATATTGAAGAGAACATTCTTTTTGGTAGTCCAATGGATAAAGCAAAATACAAGAATGTTGTCCATGCTTGTTCCCTGAAGAAGGATTTTGAACTCTTTTCACATGGAGATCAGACCATAATTGGCGATAGGGGTATAAATCTGAGTGGTGGACAAAAACAACGTGTGCAGCTTGCAAGGGCGCTTTATCAAGATGCTCATATTTATTTACTTGATGATCCTTTCAGTGCTGTTGATGCACACACTAGCTCGGAACTGTTCAAGGTTTGACTCAGTCAATACACTGCAGATATTTCTGTTCATATCAATAAAATTTGGCTGAACAGTTCTTTTTTTCAAAATGCAGGAATACATAATGACAGCACTGGCAAATAAAACTGTTGTTTTTGTGACCCATCAAGTTGAATTTCTACCTACTGCTGATTTAATACTGGTATGGAGTAGTTTCAAATTTATTTCTGCTAGCAGTCCGGCATGCAATGATGCATGCTTTAACTGCACTCTTTCTGATGGGGAAATGCATGGCACATACTAAAATTTCATGCACTATCCAATCATTTGCTTAAGTTTCTACTATGATCTGAAGACAAATTTCAGAAGAACATTTAGATAGTGGAATTGGTGACGTGTTAATTTTTTAGGAGCTGGCTTTTATGCTAAAATATCTTTAATTACTCAAATTGGACAGTTAACTGTCCATTAAGCCCTTGTCTTAAATTATAAACTTTTACATTCAATAATCCAAGTAATTGAGAAAGTGTACAGCATACAGTTGTTATGTTTTATATAGTAGTTTCCTCATGCCGTTTGTATGATTTATTTCTTGAGGATTCTTCTTGAATGAATTGGGGGCATATTAAGTATTGATTTTTTTGGGGCAGGCAGGAATATCTATTAGTTGACTTTATGGTTTTGCACCTGGATTGTCTTTCCTTTTCATTGCTAAAAGCTTTATTATTTTTCTGGGCTAATCCTTGTTCAAGTCTATGTGCCCCCCTCCACCTCCAACCCAATGCCCCTCTCTTTGTCTAATTTCATGTCCAGTATTGGAGGTTGTAGAATGCGATTGATTAATCTAAAGTGGGTGGGACGGATTAAAATGATCTAATTAATGAATGAGATAGTAATGACATGCTAGAGGAGACACCATAGGAGACAACAGTACACTGTGGTGAAGTCAATAGTGATAGAATGCTAGGCAACGTTGTGTAACTTATTGGATGAAAATTGACTAGATATATATATATAAAATGAAGTTTGAGTGTTACTTTTGGCATCTTAACAGTTAAAAATGGAAGCGGGGTCCAAAAATTAGCATGTGAGATTAATTGTACCTTTACAGGGAGGTCAAATGAAAAGATGGCGGAGATGAACTATTGTTTGGACGGAAAGCTCTCTGCTCTTTGTTAAACTGTTTTTAATATAATAATGAATTTTCTTGGAGTAATTTATGCAAATATAAGTGCCTCGTGTCATATTTTCTGGGATCCATTAGAAGAGTTGTACTATGTTTTTCATCCTTTTTTTTGGGCTGACGTTCGTGGTGTGATGATGTGATGAGACTGGTTTTTAATACGGTGTTCTGAATATTTAACTCTCAAGTGTCATCAATCATATCTGCAGGTTCTTAAGGAAGGTCGCATCATACAGGCAGGAAAATATGATGAACTTCTACAAGCAGGCACTGATTTTAAAACTCTGGTCTCAGCTCACCATGAAGCAATTGAAGCCATGGATATTCCAAGTCACTCATCAGAAGACTCGGATGAAAATTTGCTTCTTGACGGACTAAGTAAAAAATGTGATTCGGCTGGAAATAGTATTGACAGTTTGGCAAAGGAAGTACAAGATAGTGCATCTACTTCAGACCAGAAAGCAATTAAAGAGAAAAAGAAAGCAAAGCGGAGGAAAAAGCAGCTTGTTCAAGAAGAGGAAAGGGTAAAAGGAAGAGTCAGCATGAAGGTGTACTTGTCATATATGGCAGCTGCATATAAGGGCATTTTGATACCACTCATTGTTCTTGCACAAACATTATTCCAGTTCCTTCAAATAGCTAGTAATTGGTGGATGGCATGGGCAAACCCCCAGACTGAAGGAGACCAAGCTAAAGTCAGTCCTATGGTCCTTCTTGTTGTTTATATGGCCCTTGCTTTTGGGAGCTCTTGGTTTATATTTGTCAGGGCTGTTCTGGTAGCCACATTTGGTCTAGCAGCTGCACAAAAGTTGTTTCTCAATATGCTTAGAAGTGTGTTTCGAGCCCCAATGTCTTTTTTTGATTCAACTCCAGCCGGGCGTATCTTGAATCGTGTAAGTTTTTTAAATATATATTTTCATATGACTATATATGCTTAAAGTTGCTAAGTCTTCTTCTTGTGTTTCTTTGAACTCCACTTTCTTTTATTCTGATTATATGATGAACCGTGATTTGTAAACTTGCAGGTGTCTGTTGATCAGAGCGTTGTAGATCTTGATATTCCTTTTAGACTTGGTGGGTTTGCTTCAACAACTATACAGCTTCTCGGGATTGTTGGTGTGATGACAAAAGTTACTTGGCAAATTCTTCTTCTTGTTGTTCCCATGGCTGTTGCTTGCTTGTGGATGCAGGTAGTTATTTTGCCCCAAATTCCTGTTGTTGGGCTCCATTGACTCTCACAGAGAGAAAAGGAAGCACATTAGTTTTAGTTTGTTTCTTTAAGTTTAGTCCTTTATTTTAGATCCTTGCATTTGGAGTTGAAGTTTCCTGTCCATAGAACCATATTGTTTTCATTAATCTAACTTAGAACCCTTTTAACCATCTTTGATGAATTTAATATACACATTATGGTTTCATAGTTATTATTGGGTAGTTTCTATGGAAACACATGTTTCTTCTGAAGAATTGCTTATTAATTGCTGGTTGCAGAAATACTACATGGCTTCATCAAGAGAACTGGTCCGCATAGTTAGCATCCAGAAATCTCCAATTATTCATCTATTTGGTGAATCAATTGCTGGAGCAGCAACTATAAGAGGCTTTGGGCAACAGAAAAGGTTCATGAAGAGAAACCTTTATCTTCTTGATTGCTTTGCTCGCCCATTCTTTTGCAGTCTTGCAGCCATTGAGTGGCTCTGCCTGCGAATGGAATTGCTTTCAACCTTTGTATTTGCCTTTTGCATGATTTTGCTCGTGAGTTTTCCGCATGGAAGTATTGATCCAAGTAAGTAAATCTTTTGCATTATAATTTGACTTATCTGCATATTTGTAAGGCATTTCGAGTGATCTGGAGTGATGTACGTGTGAAATTTAAAGTAAATCTGATTTCTCACTTGCAATGACATACAAATTGTTGGTGAGTCATAGTTTTGAAAATTCTTTGTTCACCTTGGTACAATCTTGTTCTGCCGTCCCAATCCTAATTCCTGGCCCTGCGCTTGGTTCCTTTTTCATCTTTACAAGGGTCAAGGGAGAGTGGTACTGTGAAATGATCCCTTAGAAGAGACTTGTGTCTTTAATGAAAACCTTTAGAATTCTTGGGTACTTTTAGTTACATTATTACACATTCCTTTTTGGTTTTCCTCTAAATGGTGTCTGTTGTGTTGTTGTCGCTGATCTTGATTGGTATGGATTTTAAGGTTTATTTGAGTTGAGCATGCCAAGTTACTGTGATTCAGGATTTGTAAAAAAAAAAAAAATTTCACTCTGATCCTTCAAGAGGTTGATAACTAGACTGGTGCTCCGAAGTTCTAATACAGTTTCATTAGTATTAAAACTGGTAGATATAGAGGGAGGGGGGGGAAGAAGAAAAAATAGAGTTCTTAGTTGCAATAATATGCTGATGCTAATAAATCTTGCTTCTTCTAAACAGGTATGGCAGGCCTTGCTGTGACATATGGCCTTAACTTAAATGCACGGCTATCGCGGTGGATACTTAGCTTTTGCAAGCTCGAGAATAAAATTATTTCCATTGAGAGGATTTATCAGTATAGCCAAATTCCAAGTGAAGCTCCTGCTGTTATTGAAAAATCCCGCCCTCCATCTTCATGGCCTGAAAGTGGAACAATTGAACTGCTCGATTTAAAGGTATCTAGTTGTTCTTCACTGCACCATGCTGTACCTTTTTTTTCCCCTTGCAACAATGGAGACTCGTTCGAATATTACAGGCACCATATGCTGACATATTCTTTTCTTTTTATATTCCTTTTTTTGAAGGTTCGCTACGGGGAAAATCTTCCTACGGTGCTTCATGGGGTAACCTGTGCATTTCCAGGTGGCAAAAAGATTGGAATAGTTGGGCGTACTGGAAGTGGTAAATCTACTCTGATCCAAGCATTATTCCGATTGATTGAGCCAGCTGGTGGGAGAATCATTATAGACGATATTGACATTTCAACAATTGGGCTCCATGACCTACGTAGCTGTCTTAGTATCATACCCCAGGATCCTACATTATTTGAGGGAACTATTAGAGGCAATCTTGATCCACTTGGAGAGCATTCAGATCATGAAATTTGGGAGGTATAAATTTCACTTGCACACCAAGCTAGCTCTCTTTTTCTCTCTCCCTCGCATAATGAGCATAGTTAATCTGAGAATTTTGTGAAGTTTATGAATTTCACGTAAGTTCCGGTATTTATTTCATGGGCGTAAAGTTTATACACACATTCTTGATGTTCCTTGCCTCCTAAGTAATTAAAAAATTCTAGAAATTTTAAATAATTCACCAGTTTATATTTCCTTTATCAAAAAATTCGGGTTCTTTTCACTGGGATAATCATTTCCTTGGAAATATCGTTACAGATAAACTATACTATTAATTTAGCTGTTACTTATTTGCAACACTTCCCCAACGTTATGATAGTGCATATTCAACAAATACCACTTAGTTGCTTGATTTTACATTCCTTTTAATCTTTTCGTGTCATTTTTTCTGAAGTAAATACAATTTGACCATGCCAAAATATGATATCATTGAGTCTTGAAATATGGTCATGTTGAATGACGCGCACGTATCGGAATTTTCTTTTTCTCAGGCTCTTGATAAGTCTCAGCTTGGAGATATTGTTCGTGAGAAAGACCAAAAGCTTGATACACCAGGTTTGCACCGTCACTCTTGGACGTCATTAATGCATCATCTTAACTGAAAAAGTGGTTTTTTTTAAATGCAATAGAGAAAGAAGAGGCAGAAGCCCCTTAAAATTGCATGTGGTTTATAGGCCGCTTTTCTTTAATGTTAAAATGTGCAGTTCTAGAAAATGGAGATAACTGGAGTGTGGGGCAGCGGCAACTTGTTTCACTGGGCCGGGCTTTGCTCAAACAGGCAAGAATACTCGTGCTCGATGAAGCAACGGCTTCAGTTGATACTGCAACCGACAATCTTATACAGAAGATCATCCGAACAGAGTTCAGGAATTGCACGGTTTGCACTATTGCACATCGTATTCCGACTGTAATCGACAGTGATCTTGTTTTGGTACTAAGTGATGGTACGTAAGACTTTTTAGTATTATATTTATTTTAAACTTTTTAAAAGTCTTGACTTTTTCCTAATGAATTGGAAAATTTATTTGCAGGTCGAGTTGCAGAGTTTGATACTCCAGCACGTCTATTAGAGGATAAATCATCCATGTTTCTAAAGTTGGTAACTGAGTATTCGTCAAGATCAAGTGGCATACCAGATTTTTGAAACAAGATTTGCATGCCCAAAACTCTTTCATTCAGTGGCATCGGGAGCTGAGGGACTATGCAAGAGTGAACCAGCTGCTGCTGCTGCTGCTTTTTTCGCAGCACCCGGCAAAGTCAACGAGAAATGGCAAGGACAGATGGGGCAAATCAAACCACTTAACCATTACCTCAAAAGTAGAAGAAAGTAGTTTCTACTTCAAGGTAACTTTCAAGTAAATTCATCCCCTTTAAGTGGATTTGGGAACTTCATGCACGGTTAACAACCTGGCAATACCTTGTAACACGAAAATAAGCCAGATGGGTAGAGTTAGATAATAATAACACGGAAGACAAAAGCAATGGGTGGCTCATATTTGTTCAAAGATGTGCAATAAATGGTGCTTAGAAAAATGTTGCATTTGTAGTTAGGACAACTTGTAGAGTTTGAACTTAGATCGCACTCTTTCTACTGGCAAAAAAATTCGGTTGTAGACTTGGACGAATGTAAATTTTGTTTCCATCTCTTTAACGTTAGCTTCTGTTATAAGGCTTTGCTGCCGTAAATTTTGCTTCAAACTTATCTCTTCCCCGCTCTTTCTCGCACATTCTCCAATAATATCAATTATACGGTTGCAGCAGACAAAGCTATAAACTTGTATATATCCAAATGAGCAGCGTGTAGATAGAATGCTGTTAAAATGTTTGTTGCAAACATCCTGGTAATGGAGACTTGTTACCAGCAACTTGGAGATTATTCCATGACATACAATTTGGCTCAGTGGCACGTCACACACACGCACACGTACATACATTCGAGGAGTAATGCATTCCCACATTCAAAGTTCACCCTTGTCACTCTTTCCTATGGCGTATTAGCAAGTTTTTCATCTTGAAAATTCCGAGTTCGAATCTTTGATTCTGGTAATGGGGTGCCACAAATTGGCATGTCATAAAGGTTAAAAATAACCACATCACTTCTGGTTTTTCAGCTTGGCTTTCTCTCTATGAACAACGGCCGTGGACAAGACAGACATGGCAAATGAAGCAAAAGTGTAGCAAGCAGCAAATCTTATTTGCTTGATAATGTTGGCGGCTCCAAAATCAGCCATGATTTTTCTGTTTTATAGTTTGCTACTTTGCTCCGGTGTCTTAAAATGGAATTTAGCCATTGTTCAATGTTGATGAACATCTCAACTTTGTTGAAACTCACTCACCAACTTAAACCAAAATAAATTAATAAATGTTTTTCATTTTGCAATTTCTGTGGCCTAAATTGAGAAAAAAAGGGTAAAGCCTAAAACATGGCCCAACATCTCCAGTTGGGCGAAAACAATGAACCCTAAGCCCAATTTCAATGTGAAAACTAAAATTAGATCCAAAATCCAAATCTCCATCCTGGAACTGTAACTAAGACGCTTCCCATTTTCTTTCTCTCTTGGAGAAACTAAGCCGAGAAAAGATGCAGGCGATTACGAGACGATTAGGGCAGCAATCTCTGAGGCCAACAACTTCAATCTCTTCTATCAAATCTATTTACCCTCTCTCTGATCGCTGTAACCTTTCCGTTCCCTCTGTTTAATTTCTCAATTGGTCTTTTTTTTTTTTTGTCTCCTATTTTAATGGTGTTTAGCATTTGCATCAAATTGATGGTTTTCTTATCAAAATTTAAATCATTTTATTATCAAATTTTTTCAGATTATGGAGGTGATCATCCGCGTTACGGATCTACGCTGGCTGCCCACAAGGGCGTGGGACACCTCGTTCGCAAGGGCACCGGTGGCCGATCCTCCGTTAGGTCATTTGTTGGAATTTATACTTCTTCGCTAAAGTTTTCTGTTTGATTGCCAGAAATATACTAATATTTTATTCTCTCTCTCTCTCTCTCTCTTTTTTTTTTAAATAGTAGTATGGTTGAGCTTATAAATTAGGGCTAAATTTTTGCCTTTTCTTGCAGTGGCATTATAGCTACAGTTTTTGGAGCTACTGGATTCCTTGGTCGTTATCTTGTGCAACAGCTTGGTAATTTAAATTTAATTTTTAGTTATTATTGTACATTATGTGTTTCTTTTTTCCGCTCAAATGTTTCATTTTTCTTCTTAAAATGTGCATTAGTGGGAGCTTATTTAAAAAAAAAAAATTTTTTTAATCCCACTTGAACGTTTGTCTGCAATGTGTATACTTTATACTGATTTTTTTTTTTTTTTTAAATTTTAGCTAAAATGGGATCTCAGGTGTTAGTTCCTTTCCGAGGTTCCGAGGATAGCCCTCGCCATCTCAAGCTGATGGGAGATTTAGGACAGGTAGCATACCATATGATATCTCTTTTTGTTTTTTTTTTTTTCAATTGAAATTCATATTCAGTTGCTTCTTGTGTTTTTATTATGGTTTTAATTTGATATTTCTCATACTCAGATAGTGCCAATGAAATATGATCCAAGGGATGAAAATTCAATTAAGGCGGTGATGGCAAAGGCTAATGTTGTTATCAATCTTATTGGTATACAAGGCTTCTCTTTTGGTTTTGCCGATGAAAGATAATCAAATCTTGGATTGTTTGATCAGTATTTGCTTATGTTGGCAGGAAGAGAGTATGAGACAAGAAACTATAGCTTTGAGGAAGTGAACCATTTCATGGCAGAACAACTAGCAGTGGTATGTTGGAGCTTTCCTTTACATTGGAATTGGCACCCTTAATCTCTTGATAATGTTATTAGCATGATTTTGGATCAGTTCTTTTGTATGGGCTAAATGTTATGCTCAGTCCTTTTCTGGACGAATTTGTGGGGAGTTTGAAGAAGAAGGAAATGTATTATGTACAGCTTTTGAGGAAAGGGACTCGGGGTATGCATGCTATTTGTGGCTCTATCTTATAGATCTTTAGATTTGAATGCAAACTGCAGGCTGTTTAGCTGCATTTCCCTTTCTGCCATTCGTGCTAATATTTATGACCAATTATCTGTGATGCATCTTTATCAAGTTTTCAACATATGGAACAGTGTATAGGTTGTGACTTTGTGTCTTATATCATCTTTTGCTATCATTCGTGTTCTACATTTAACTAGGCTTAATTTTCTGGCGTTTTAACTACTTAATGTTTTATTATTTCCTTCTTGATTTCAGATTGCCAAAGAACATGGTGGTATCATGAGATTTATTCAAGTTTCTTGCTTAGGATCTTCCCTGTCATCTCCATCAAGATTTCTAAGAGCTAAGGCTGCCGGAGAAGAAGCTCTTTTGAAAGAACTTCCTGAGGTAGTTAATCTTTAGTTTCTACAACTTGGGACGCCATAATGAATTTATTATAATATAAGCAAAGTGAACCTGTGTATTAATAATTGTGAAACAGTGTTATCTAATAGCAAATGCACTTTACGTTGTGCACAAGTGGAAAGATAAAGAAAATTTTGCATTAAAGAAAATTAGGTTGGAAGGAAATAAAAATAGGTTTGTTTTATTTAGCTTTAAAGGCATGGATAGGCATTCCTAGGATCTTGGTCCAAAAAAGTTCTAGTGCTTTTTATGAACGAGGAAATTAATTTTGATGCAGTTTTATAGGAGTGTTTAAGTTTCTTCAGTTGTTGCCATGGTTGCTGTTAATTTCATCTCTTCGGGGGGCTTCATTTATTAAGTTATTAGCAACTGAATTGCTTCTACTTAACATATGCTAAATGCTTTTTGCTGCCTTTTGGGCTTTGATTGTGGCTGTTTTTAGGTGGATCCATATGGTGTTTATTTGAACGACAATATTGTGTTTTAGTTATATGGTCTTGCAATATTGTCACTTGTACATTTGAGAACTTGGGATCAAAGTTGTGTTTTAAACTTTCAATGTCAGAATGGAGGTGAAAATATGATGGAGTTGGCGACCTGACTCCTCTTCCTTTAGATTATAAGATTGTAGAGATGAAGTCATACCTTCTTCCTCTGGTAGAATTAAAGAACACATTGATGCTACTTGCTTGCAAGGATCTCCATTCCCTCTATGGTTTGCAGCATCTTTGCTTATTTCATGAACTGGTTCTATATTGAAATCTTAGGCAATGGTTTACTTGAAGTTTCCCCATCATCCTAAGCAAGAATAAATTTCAAGTTCAATCATTTGCTATAAGCTTTGTTTTGAGTAAATTTGTTATTTTTCACTCTTATTAGGGCTTAATACCAAAATTTTGATACTTTGTCTTAGCTGATTGCTATTTAGGATATTTCTCAAAGAAGTGATCTGGAAAATGTCATCCATTTATAATTGCAATAGAAGGGTCAAAGTTGTTGAATTTTGCATTATGTAAACTTAATTTTGGACTTTTTATGAACATTTGATTTTAACGCTAGGAAATTTTGAGAATGATAAATAACACAAGTAGTGCAATCACAGCGAGAGCCTGAATAGCACAGAACCTAAGTACATAACAAAATAACATAAGCACCTCTTTCCTTAATGAGTTTGAGGGAAGGTTAGTGAGAACAGGAAAAAGGCTAAAATGGTTGGTCTTCGCAATGCTTCCTCATTTTAGATGTTATCTATGGTTTCAACATCAACACTTTAAACATTTTATTCCTTGTACAGGCTACTGTCATGAAACCTGCTGTAATGATTGGTACTGAGGATCGGATTATGAATCGGTGGGCGCAGTTTGTAAAGAAATATAGTTTTCTTCCACTCATTGGTGATGGATCTACCAAGTAATATTGGATTATAACCTGAACCTTTTAATTGAAATTTGTTGGGTCCTTGTCTTCTGGGAGCTTTGTGCATCTGTTGCTAATGATAGTTTCTTTACAGAATCCAGCCTGTATATGTTGTTGATGTTGCTTCTGCAATCATTGCGGCCTTGCAAGATGATGGAACCAGCATGGGAAAAGTTTATGAGTTGGGTGGGCCTGAGATCCTTACCGTGCATGAACTGGTAATTACTTTCCCTCTTGATGATTTATTGAAGCAATGCTTCTTGGTATAACTGATCCTAGAATGCCTTGCAGGCTGAGCTTATGTACGACATGATACGTGAATGGCCACGCTATGTAAACGTACCTTTACCCATTGCAAAGGTAAATTTTTAACCTTTGTGTTTGGACTAGTGCTATAACCAATGTTTTAGCTGTTCTAAGCTAGTTCAGCTTTTTATTCTGTTGTCTAATTTGTTACCATCGACTTCATGCGTGGAAAAAGTTAGTTATGCAAGATTTCTTTAAAATATCAATGGAATGCATGTTGTGCTTTTCATGCCTTAATTATGATAGAAACACTCTTTTATGTGTAATTTATTATTGTGCTTCTAGTTGCATACTCATATTTCTGTTCTTATTATCACATTGTCATGGACTTAGGTGCGAGTGTCAGATACGGGTATGCTTAATTTTTTTTTAAGTTTTTCCACGTATTTGGAGGGTTCTAAGAAGCTATATCTCCATACTCATGTCTGGATATGCATTGCACATGGGTACTTCAGGAAAAATGAAAAGTTGGAGCAACATATATTGTTGTTAATTATTACATTTTGCTGTTGAATTAGAATATAACAGCTCCTTGTTTGATGCTTTCAGGCCATTGCCATGCCCAGAGAGGTATTACTGAAGAAAGTGCCATTCCCACTACCAAATCCTGACATCTTCAATCTGGATCAGATACTTGCATTTGCAACTGATGCTGTTGTCTCAGAAAATGGTCAGTTGAAATAATTTCAGGCTATAATATGTCATTCTTTCTTATAACTTTTAACGGCATTGCCGGTCAGTTTTCCTTGTCACAAGCGGTATTCATCTCATTTTCTCCTTATTTTTGTGGTGGGTTTTGCAGCTTTAACTTTTAAGGATTTAGGCGTCGTGCCTCATAAGTTGAAGGGATACCCGATCGAGTATCTTATCCAATACCGTAAGGGTGGTCCGCAATTTGGGTCTACAGTCAGTGAAAAAATTAATCCGGAATATTGGCCTTAACTTTATTCGGTTCTCATTTCCCGATGTATTTTTTTCCCCTCCAAAAACGCCTCAGATTTGGATAACCCCATCCTGTGTATGTGTTGCCTTCATTTCCTTAAGACATGAATGACGGCCAAGAGTGCATAGTTCTAGTGTCTTTTCCTTGTCAACACAAAGAATGTGACGTTCTGAGTAACAAGATTTAATAAAGTTGAGATACTTGTTTAATCACTATTTACAACATTTGCAACTCTAGACTTTTAAAGTGCCATGGGATCAACTAAAATTATTGGCGTTGTTAGCATGCAGGGGGGGGGGGCTTGTTTTTGTTGGCAGAAACTAGGTAAGAATAATAAGGGGAAGGACCCTTTAGTTATTTCAGGAATTATTATAATCGTGAGAAGGTATTAATCTCATTTGTAATATTAAAAAAAAAAAATCATCCTTGGGATGGGAGGTTATCTCCTGTTAAAAGGAACTTTATTTTTATTTGTTTCTGTCTGCAATTTTTTTTTCATTGTAGTTTTGCTTATGGCTCTTCCT
This sequence comes from Adansonia rubrostipa, assembly GCA_038381775.1. Taxonomy (NCBI): domain Eukaryota; kingdom Viridiplantae; phylum Streptophyta; class Magnoliopsida; order Malvales; family Malvaceae; genus Adansonia; species Adansonia rubrostipa. The sequence continues at coordinate 5,096,550 of JBBYHM010000006.1, read as the reverse complement.
CAAATTCCATGGCAGTGTGAAATGGTGCAGCTAAATGATTGGTTGCCCACAATTTATTTCATTTGTTGTTATTAGATAATTTGGGACATTATATGAAAAAAAATAAAAATACGATATAAAAAATAACATAAACATATTACAAATATATTAATACATTAAATTTATATAATAAGTAATGTATTAAAATTTAAATAAATATATAATACTTCATAGTTGATGTGTGAAAGTAACATGGATAAAGAATATATACAGACTGCTCGGGAGTAACGAATCCTGTGGTTCATCTCCACTTCGGAGATCTAAAGGTAGGCTAAGGATCTCCATCTCCAATATCAATTCCCTGGAGGACAGCCGGTGCCACGTTAGAGTTTGGTAGCATGTCAACGTTAGCAAACACACAAGGTTTACCTCAAACGGATCCTTCATTTTCTTCTAGTGTTTGATTCTTGTAAAGCCAAAAAACCTCGATACCCCAACACTTATAATTCTTCTTCTGTATCTTGAATTTTGATCTCTTTTATATATAAAAAAATTATTATTTGATCCGGACAGAGAAATCCGATTCATCGGAATTATTGATAGTTAAATTATCGAGCTCCTCTATGCATCAAAATACCCCTTTTTGAGAAAAGCGATTTCAACTTTCAAGGGAACCGACCCATCTCCATTGGCCATAGCTTATTTATTTCTTCTTACAAAGCACCTATGCAGTTCACAACCATAGATTATGAAAAGACAAAACAGGTGTCGAAATATGAATGGTTCGTGTGTTAATGTTTCAAACAAAACATTAAAAAAAAAAAAGGAAGTCTCTTTCCTTTGGTGGATGCGAGATCTGTGGAGGATTCAACTGATCTAAAATTCTAATCCGTCTGTGTGGTGGATAAACAAAGCTTTTTTGAGTGGTTGCCCACTTCCTTCCCTTCCCCCACCGAAGTTTACTGCGATGGGAACCAAATTAGTCCTAACAACCAAGCAAGCAGCACAATGTTCCCTACTTCACCCATGTTACATCAACGTTTAAATGTAAGTTAAGACTGACGAGGATCGCATTTTCATCGTGAGAGACACTTCCACATGTATTTCTTCAACTTCATCTCTACAACGTAATAAATCAGCTGTGTTTTATTAAGGGTACCATGTAAACTTGACTTCATATTAATATATGAAAAATTATTTTCATCTATTATTAATGAAGTTTTTAAATTTTCTAAGTAAAATTAGTATATTAATACATACTTTCTAGAATACATTAAAAGAGATTAGTAGTTGATACACTAATAATAAAAATATTTTAATTTCGTAAACGAGTTAAGAATTTATCATTTATTTTATTTTTTATTGTATTTAAAGAACGTGGGTAATTTATATATATATTTGAAAAAAAGTAAAAAAAAAATCACAATTCTTTTCAAATTATCACTACTCGTAGATATTTTTCTTCTTCACCAATATGTGGCGTGCATATATAAATATATATATATATATGTATGTATGTATGTATATGTATATTGTGTCAATATCAACTATAATTAGACCATTCTCTTAAATTAGATTACGCATTAATTAAAGGCTAATATAAAAATAATAAACGAGGTGAGAGCCCGTGAGTTGCTTATTTCAAAGGTTCAATGCCAATAATATGGTAGCCAGTCTGTAGGCAGTTGGTAGTGGGAGAATGCCGGCCAATCTTAGTTCAAACTGACTACTTCTTTTATTTTTATTTTTTTAAAAGTAATTTGCCTTTGTAATTGACTTTTAAGTTATGACTTATTCAATTTGATTAAAATATTTTATTTTGTTTGACTTTGAAATGCTTAAATGCTTTTTTTTTTTCAAGCTTTTGCTCATTTCAATTTCTCATTTGCATTTGCATTAATTACTTAAATTAATTAATAGTGATCGGTAAGAATATAATATATTGTTGGCAAAAAAATAGTTATTTTGTGGGTTAATTCGCATACAAAATTTTAACATCTTACATGCTAGTTATTTTATTTATCTAATTGGGAAAATAACATGTACTTTTTACACACGATAAACAGAAGTTTCAGTTATCCAATGAGGAACGAGTATCATGCCTCATTGCCAATTCATGAAAATGTATACATAGGTATATAATGAAAGAAAAAAATAACTAAGTTAATTTATATAATTATATTTAAAAAAATAATATTTGAAATTTAAATTTTAATAATTATAAAATTTTTTCATCCGAAAACTTATCTTTTTTTCAGCAGCTATTAATTAGCCAATAATTTTATATTTTTGTGTGTGTATTTTGCATTTGAAAAGAGAATTTTGAACCGATTTAATAACGAGCATTGTTATTATTATTATTATTGTTATTACTATTATTAATTTAAATTTTAAGAGTGATTTTAAAATAAAATCATTTTTAATCTTTAAAATATAAAATTAAAATTTATAAAATTATTAAAAATGAATGTATCATTAATCATAGCACCCATCCTCATCCTCTATTGTTTTCATTATTTTTATAAAAATAAACACTTGCCAGCCCCTTGAATGCTGCCCCGATCCCACTTGAGGATCTGACCTGGCCTTGCTGCCAGTTGCCCCATCACATGCCCCCCTACCTCCCCCATTTCAGGCTTTGGCTCACATCCCACACTCGCTCTCCCACACGCCTCGAGAGGGCGCCAACTGCGCCCCCATCTCCCGAACCATTAATCACGTCTTAAGAAAGGAATATAAATATGCTTCTTTTTTGGTTTTTTTTTTTTCCAAATAATTTGATTTCACTGTTTTGGGTGAACAAGTTTAATGCTATTAATTAAATATATTATTGTAATGTTATATGGTGTTTAGATTGTAAGAAGTATGCATAGTAGGCTATCTTAACATTTTATTTATGATATCCTACTAAAAAGGAAATAATTTTACTTTTTTATATCAGATTTTATTAATTACTTTTTTTTACCAAGCAAAACCACTTTCCCCCTCTAAAAATTGGTAATAAAGGAATAAGGATTTTAGCAAGTAAGGCAAAGCAAAAGTTGCAATAAATTTTAGCCAATTATAACAAAAAAAAAAAAAAACAATTAAGAAGGTTCTTATCTCTTTTATTATATATTTGTTTGAACCAAAATCAATGCGTCATTAATTAGGAAAAAAAAAAGGTCCAACAATTATAATTATAAGAACTAAATTTCATAAAATACTCTTTTCCTTTACATCAAATTTTGCAATTTTCAACTTTGTTAATTTCTAGATAATTTTTTTTATTACAAAAAACATGTCTTCTGGTCGGACTCTGGACTACCTACTGGGAGTAGTAGACACTAGGGGGGAATTTACCCGTGAATCCCATGAACGGGTCCCACATTCAACCATTCAATTTTTTCCACGTGTCCATTAAACCATTTTGTAAAATTCTCTACGAATTATTATCCTAGTAAAATCCACGGAGAAAGTGGGGCAGGACGTGCCGTTTCCTTCGTTTTCTCACTTTCCAAGCAAAACGTAATTCCAGGAATTAGACATCGTTCCAAATTTCAACATGTAGTCTGGTGGTCCCACGTGGCGAGATCGCAGCGGCTACCAACAACAGAACATATCCAGCCTCCCTTGGCGCACACTGCTAATTTCGCCGTCCTCCTCCCTTATATTCGCACTCGCTGATCTTCTTTTTTCCCCTCCAATTCCATTTCCAAATTTCAGTCAAATTATTTTCCAAGAAAATCCCATAAAAAAGAAAAGAAAAAAAATCCCCAGTAAGTCCTTTTCTTTGAATCCAAATTTTCTCTTCAATATTTATAGGTAGTTTTGTTGGAAAAATTCAGCCGAAAGATACGTAACCATATCACGACAATCTCTCCGTTTCGCTGCCTCGTCAATCTTGCAGATAGATCCCTCTCTACTCTCAACTCTAAATTTCATTTTCCTTTTCCCTTTTGTTAATTATTCAATTTTATAGAATTTTAGTTTTTTTTTTTTTTCCTTTTCAGTTGTAAAGTTCTAGTCTTTTTATTTCCTTTTTTGGGATCTGTGGTCCAAGTTCTGGTCTCACTGTAGCTTTTAAGATAAATTGAGATTTAGGGTTTTTAAATTTTTTTCCCTTTTTATTTGATAGTTTGAATCAAGTGAGAAAGCTGTTTTTTTTTTTTTTCTTTTGGTATTCGGGGATCTGTTGATCAGCTGGTGATTGAACTCTGATGAGACGCCGTCCAGTGCTGTCGGCTCCTTTCGAAGCGATGGAGAAGGGTTCCCCTAAGAATCAACAAACCCGGCTCTGTTTCTTAGCTTCTCTATCAGCTTTCTTCTGGATTTTGCTTTTGTATTTCCATTTTGTAGTCCTAGGAGGGAGCACTACAGTTGAGGACTCAGTTAAATCACAGCCAGTCAAATTAGAATCTCCTCTCGTTAATGTCGAGTCCATCCCTGCCCGGGTGACCGATGCCCGTGGAGAGAACGAGAAACCACCACTGGTGAAACCTGTGACGGATACGGCTGCTGAAAGGGTGGTGGCTTACCCGTTTATGAGAGCTTTGAGGACGGTGGATAACAAGAGTGATCCGTGCGGGGGAAGGTATATTTATGTGCATAATCTTCCTCCGAGGTTTAATGAGGATATGCTTAAGGAGTGTAAGAGTTTGAGTCTTTGGACTAATATGTGTAAGTTTACGAGTAATGAAGGGCTTGGTCCGCCACTTGAGAATGAGGAAGGGGTGTTTGAGAATACTGGGTGGTATGCCACGAATCAGTTTGCAGTGGATGTGATATTCAATAATCGAATGAAGCAGTACGAGTGCTTGACCAATGATTCAGCAATTGCAGCAGCAATTTTTGTGCCCTTTTATGCAGGATTCGATATCGCAAGGTATCTTTGGGGATATAATATCTCGAGGAGGGATGCTGCTTCGCTTGATTTGGTTGATTGGCTGATGAAGAGGCCTGAGTGGGGTATAATGGGAGGGAAGGACCATTTTCTGGTGGCTGGGAGAATTACATGGGATTTCAGGAGATTGTCTAATGAGGAATCTGATTGGGGTAATAAGCTTCTTTTTTTACCTGCTGCAAGGAATATGTCAATGCTGGTGGTTGAGTCAAGCCCTTGGAATGCAAATGATTTCGGCATTCCATATCCGACCTACTTCCATCCTGCGAAGGATGAGGAAGTGTTTGTATGGCAAGATCGGATGAGAAAATTGGAGAGAAAGTGGCTATTCTCTTTTGCAGGTGCACCACGTCCTGGTAACCCCAAGTCAATAAGAGGGCAGATTATTGATCAATGTAAGAATTCAAAGGTTTGCAAGTTGTTAGAATGTGATTTTGGGGAGAGCAAGTGTCATTCACCAAGCAGTATAATGCAGATGTTCCAGAGCTCTCTGTTCTGCCTACAACCTCAAGGAGATTCATACACAAGGCGATCTGCTTTTGACTCAATGTTAGCCGGTTGTATTCCTGTCTTCTTCCATCCTGGCTCTGCATACACACAGTACACTTGGCATCTTCCCAAAAATTATACTACATATTCTGTGTTCATCCCAGAGGATGATATTCGTAAAAGGAATGTTAGCATAGAGGAGAGGCTTAGTCAAATTTCTCTTGAGCAAGTTAACATCATGAGAGAGGCAGTCATAAATCTCATTCCTAGGTTGATATATGCAGATCCTCGCTCTAAATTGGAGACTCTTCGAGATGCTTTTGATGTTGCTGTACAGGCAGTCATCGACAAAGTTACAAAGTTGAGGAGAAACATTATCCAAGGTCGTACAGAATATGATAACTTTGTAGAGGAAAATAGTTGGAAGTATGACTTGTTAGATGAAGGAGGGCGTGAGGTTGGAGCTCATGAGTGGGATCCTTTCTTCTCAAAACCAAAGGATGAGCAGCAGAGAGATCAATCTGCTGAAGCTGCAAAAAATTCTTGGAAGAATGAGCTGAGAGATCAATCATAAATTGAAGTTGATGAAGCAGTATATAGGTTGAATTAAAGCTTTCATGCAGTCTCCAAGTCGAATAACAAGTGTTCTTGTTTCGAGTTGGCTAGATAGCAGGTCTAAACACTGTAAGGGCCTTTTTGTGCTTCTAAGTATAGATATTTCTACCAGGCGTATCAGGCTCATAGCCTTGTTTCAATCCAAAATATATATACATATTATCTTCACCAAGCACAGTTCTTCTTACACAGTTTTCTCCTTTTGAGCTGCATATTTGCTTAGCGATTCTTTGTAATGTATTTGTGGCTGAGATTTTGTCAGTTTGTTTAATGTTCCAGTCTTATCAATTCATACAAGAAATAATAACTAATGACCAGTTTTTTTTGCTTCAGTCTGGGGGTTTGGGAATTAGATTTTACGACCTTTGAACCATTTTACTGAATTCCTTTGGCTGCATGTGTTAATTATCGTGATCTTATGGCATTTATTAACCTTTAATCTGTTGAAATACGTCAAGTAAATCAGGAACAACTTAAAATTTTGATCTCACTTTTCATGAAGCGTTGTTCATCATCCAGGGTCAATATTTTTTGAGCTTGGGAGATCCACTTTACAGAGCATCTTGCTTTGTCTCATCGAATGGTTATTACTATTACCCTTTGTTTATATGGTTTTGAAATTTGGGGGCTCGTTTAAGCCGGCTAAGGGGAAAAAGGGGACTCCGCAGTTTTGTTGTTTTCTACTGGGCTGACTTTTTCGCTAGTTGTCCGGTATTTATTTGAACAAAGTTTCTGGAAGAAACGCGTTAGCTAGCCTGTATTATTTAACATTTTTTGGTTATTGAATTTCATTAACCGGAGGAAGAGAACAAAAATGCATCTGGGTCGTAGCTGGATGGCTTTAGAATTTAGATGAACAAACAATTGGAGCCAGCAAAACAACATTTGGGCTTGGACTTGCTTGAGGCTTTTCTTTTCCTGAATAACGAGTTTGCGTGCTTCTTGACTTGAATTTGATGGTTCATTAAGCTTCCCACCGAAACAATTGGAGAGGAAAAATAATAATAAATGCGGGTTTAAGCTGTGATTCAAATGTATTTTACTGGTCAAGAACCAAAAATTCTGTATTTTACTGGTTCTCAATTTGGAGTTAGCGTAAGGTGCTTAGAATTTATGAGGATAGTAATCAAGCACCCACATAAAACAAAAGAAATAAAGACGAGGGATAATAAGGTAAGAAGTCGGGGGGCAAAAGGGAGGGAGCCATTGAATTGAAAGCATCCGCATTAATGCACTTGAGCTAGCATTACTGGCGATTTTGCTTGAACTCTCTCTCTCTCTTTTCTTTAATATTTTGTCATGCAATAAAGGCTAACGTGCTAATGGAAAATGATGTTGAAGAGAGTTGAAACGATTCATAGTTTTAGAAACTAACGCCTACATATGTAATTGTAATGTATTAAAATTTAAAATCAAGCATAAAATCTCGTGAGGCCAAGAGCTGGGGGCTTCAGCTCCTTCAAGAAACCCAGAGCCCTCTCTTCCCTGCCTGAACAAAGGATCCTTGTGATGAAGAGCTCTTATATTTCACGAGTTTCATATTCTTACCCTGAGCTTAAACATGTCTGGCAAACCAGGTTAGAACTCTCTTCTTCACCTTCAAATACCCCCCATCGTTCCTCTGCAAGACCACTCATCGGATTCCAAGTACCATTTTCTCAATTTCTTCATGGAACCCAAAATACAGCCTTTTTGTTCGACTCTTTTTCTCTACTTGTTTGCCATCCATGCAAACGCTCTTCAGACTTACATAGTTCAGTTGCATCCCCAGGGCGTAACTAGCTCATTGTTTCCTACAAAGCTTCATTGGCATCTCTCATTTCTAGAGCAAACTCTTTCCTCCGAGGAAGACCCTTCTTATCGTCTTCTCTACTCTTGCAGTTCTGCCATGGAAGGTTTCGCAGCTCAGTTAAGTGAAACTGAGCTAGAGTCATTGCGGAGTTTGCCTGATGTTGTTGCAATTAGACCTGACCGGCTGGTTCAGGTTCACACTACATACTCTTACAAGTTCCTGGGACTTGGTTCGAGTAGAGATGGTGCTTGGATTAAATCTGGATTCGGTCGTGGAACAATTATTGGGGTGCTTGAGACGGGAGTTTGGCCTGAGAGTCCTAGCTTCAGTGACCAAGGAATGCCGCCTGCTCCAAAGAAATGGAGAGGGATTTGCCAAGAAGGGCAAAGTTTCAATGCCACGAATTGTAAACAGGAAACTCATTGGTGCTAGGTTCTTTATAAAAGGTCACCATGCTTCTTCAGTGTCATCATCAGCAAACATGATTGAGGAGTATATTTCACCAAGGGATTCCTCTGGACATGGAACTCATACATCATCCACAGCTGGAGGAGTTTCTGTTCCATTGGCAAGTGTGCTTGGTAATGGTGTTGGTGTGGCCCGTGGATGGCCCCTGGTGCCCACATCGCTGTCTACAAAGTCTGCTAGTTCAATGGCTGTTACAGCTCCGATATCTTAGCTGCAATGGATGTTGCTATCACGGATGGAGTTGATGTGCTTTCACTCTCTCTAGGTGGATTCCCATTGCCACTTTATGATGATAGCATAGCCATTGGAAGTTTTCGAGCAGTTGAGCATGGAATATAAGTAATCTGTGCTGCAGGAAACAGTGGCCCAATTCAAAACTCAGTTGCCAATATAGCTCTTTGGGTTACGACCATTGGTGCTAGCACGCTTGACAGGAAGTTTCCAGCCATAGTTCGGATGGGCAATGGCGAGTACCTTTGTGGAGAGTCCATGTTCCAGGGGAACAGGTTACCAAGCGCCAAAATGGAACTCGAACTTGTCTATGTCACTGGTCAAAAGAGTGGAAGTGAATTTTGCTTCAGAGGGTCACTCCCAAGGGCAAAAGTTCGAGACCAAATGATCGTATGCGACAGAGGTGTGAATGGAAGGGCAGAAAAAGGTATAGCCGTCAAAGAAGCCGGTGGTGCTGCCATGATATTAGCAAATACAGAGATAAACCTCGAGGAAGACTCGGTCGATGTCCAGGTCTTGCCTGCGACCGATATTGGTTTCGCGGAAGCAGTACGTCTAAAGACTTGCATAAACACCACCAGTCGTCCTAGGGCTCGAATCATATTTGGTGGAACTGTTATTGGAAGGTCAAGAGCACCAGCAGTGGCACAGTTTTCAGCCAGAGGGCCCAACCTATATGATCCTTCAATCCTGAGACCAGATGTGATTGCTCCAGGGGTTAATATATTTGCTGCTTGGCCTCAGAATTTAGGTCCCTCTGGTCTTCCAGAAGATGCTAGAAGAGTTAACTTCAGTGTCATGTCTGGTACTTCGATGGCATGTCCTCATGTAAGTGGAATTGCAGCTCTGATTCACTCAGCACACCCATCATGGACCCCAGCAGCCATTAAATCTGCAATAATGACATCTGCTGATGCAAATGACCATAGGGGAAACCCAATCGTGGATGGAACCAAACCAGCTTCTGTTTTTACCATTGGAGCTGGACATGTAAACCCTGATAGGGCCATCGATCCAGGATTGATACACAATATCAGGCCAGATGAATATGTCATTCATCTTCGCAATCTCAGATACACGACATCAGAAATTCTTACAATCACACACAGGAATGCAAGTTGCAGCGAGGTTTTAGAGATGAACCAAGGTTTCAGCCCCAATTACCCCTCCATTTCTGTAGCTTTCAAGCAGGGAATGAAGAGAAAAATAATCACCAGGCGACTGACAAACGTGGGAAGCTTACGTGCAAGTGAAGGCTCCTGAGGGAGTCAAAATGACAGTCACACCTCGTAGGTTAACATTCAAGCATATCAATCAAAGTTTGAGTTACAGAATACGGGTAATATCAAGGAAGATGATTACCGACAGAAAGAGGGTAAAGTTTGCAGAAGGGCAATTGACATGGGTGAACACTCACAATAACTTGTACAGGGTTCGAAGTCCCATTTTAGTCACTTGGAATTAGTAGCAACTAGCAAGTCAGCACCGATTTTTTCTAGCTCATAGTTTAATTTCTCATTGAATGAATGGTTTATCAATATCCTAGTTGAGCTTTTACCAACGTTTATTTTACTGTTGGAGCCAATTGGTTAACATTTGTATATCAAAAACTGTTGTTACTCAAGGACATCCCATACAATGCAATTTTGTGGGTATTATTTCCACATTCATGGAGAACCAAGTAAATCTTTGGATCAAATGTGAACGAAGAAAACAAGTAGACTACTGTGTCAACTTTTTTCTTTTTCTTGCTAATACCAATTTTTCTCGGTGAGTATTGACAATGACTTTGATAAGTAGCTGAGTGATTGCTTAAATTGTGTTTGGCTGCCATGAAAGCAAAACATCCATTAGGATGTAAAAAAAATTTGTATGAACAATAAAAAAAATAAAAATACAAATGAGAGTTTCAAGGATGGTAAGAAACTCGTATGACTTCACTTCTCTATGGAACCCTTATGTTTGAATTGGTGTTTTTGGATTAATATTACATTGAAAACTAAGACATTGAAGCCTTTCAAAAAGTATGGTGAATATTCCTCTAGATTGTAATTGAGATTGAAGAAAATCATGCAAAGAAATAAAACCGGTAAACTGGGAACAAACAGAGAGAGCCAAAAAAAGGTTCAAACTTTACTCATTCAAAATGCTTGAACTATTCTGTATTTAATTTTCTTCTCTTCATGTTTGCTAGCTTGCTTTATTCATCTTATGGTCGGCCCTTTGAGAGAATAATATACTAGATGGGCTTGCTTCTTTGTCTCTGGTTCCTTTCTTGTAATCTTGGGGCTGTAAATTATGAATTATAAGTAACCTTAGATGTGAATAGAGGAGCAATGTAAACATGATCAGATCAGAACAGAATATAAACAGAATATGAATATGAATCTGCATACCCAATCCGGTAGCCTCAGTTGTCCTCATGATTCTAAGCCTCTTCACAGAAACAAGGAACATCCTGAATCAAAAACAGAGAACATTCATATGTGTTGGAAGAAGTAAACTTTAATCCATAATACATCTTCTGTAAATCTACTTCTTTACTAATCTGCAAATAAGTTTAGCTTTAACCTATGTTACCTGGACTGAGTCGAGTCAGGATGAGTGTCAGATAAGGGTAAATGTTTGACAAGAGTATGTTCAATTTTTTTATTTTAAAGTTTTTCCATATATTTGGATGATCATACCCCATTCTAATGATTGAATATGTGTTAGGAGTGAGTATTTTTGGGAAAATAAAGAATCAAGGTATCGTAAACTTAAGCCCCTTCAAGGTGTTCAATTAATTGTCATGAAGCTCTAAATAACCCCTCTCCTTTTATACTTAAAAGCTAAAACAGACACAAACACACATATCAAGTTGTCCATTCATAGCAATATACCATGGCGTCCACTGTCCACCATATATATGCAGCAATTCTTCAAGGAAATATATTAACTTGAGGGGCACTGGAGGAAAGGTACATGCATTAATATATTAAAGCTTTTCCTTCAACTCTCCCTAGCTTTTATTATGAACTAATTGACAATTTATGTCCAAGAACTTGATTAGTAATCACAACATACATCTTATAATGCAACCACATATAAACCTAAAATGAGAATGCACACTTCGATAATTTAAAATTCTTCCATAAAAATATACGCAGCAAAACTCCAGGAGGTTTTACATTTTGGATTTCAGTTCTCGCTATTAAAACATAAGTCCATTTCAAAAATGTCATGTAAGCAAGGCCATAGAAAAAAAAAAATTAATATGTAGAGTGAGATAATTGAAAATATACGTACTCCCAAGGAACGTCTCCAACAAGCATCCAGTCACCCTCTTTGTCCTTGTAAGTAAGCACAAAATCAGATGATATATCCAGCAGTTTTGAAGGTCTTGTTAGTTTGTTCGTCATACCATGCTCCTGTGCCCTCGATCCTAATCACAAAAATCATAACATTCATGAAAGAGAAACATGCTTCGATGATTATCTAATAGAAAAAAAATAAAACATAGTCCTTCACCTAGTTTGAATCAGGACATTCTTTACAGTGGAATTTAGAGGTCTAAAAGTTCCCAGTCTAATATTTCCTATTTTGCATATGCAGTGAAAGTCTCGAGAACATAGAATCATTTTGGTTAAAATTCCATATATAAGTTAAGATTTAGTCATCATATAGCACAGGACATCCTTGCTATCAGTACTCAAATAGGCAATTAACTAGTTAACGCAGACTTTTGAAAGTCAAAACAAAGCAAATGAGGACAACTCACCTACTTGACTCACACTAGGGGTTGTTTTGAGAAACATATCTTCCAGAATTTTTGCCAACTTTTCATAGGATTCATGGGCATTCAAATCAACCTTCCTTCCAATTGCAATTCCATCCATATTCACCTTCACAAAGTGGGGTTTTCTGAGCTTAGCATTACCACCATTCCTGTAGCAGCCAATGGTGCTCTTCTCAACCATAGAGGTCTTGTTTCTACGGTTCTCCATTGTTGAGTTCATTCCTTCAGTGGCCAGTGCTTTTCCTTGGTTAACCATGCTATTCATTCTAAAAGATCTGATAGGAGGCCACCCCACAACTTGACTGTTTCAAAATCAAGGAAAATAAGAGATGTTAACAGGGGAAATATCAGCGAAGAAAAGGTTTGAAAGCAGCCGGTAAGTAATTAACGCCCAAACACCACAACTCAGTAGTATGTTAACAGAAACAAAAGTTTTCAGCTACTCATGAAGTACCAAAGAGATTACATCAAAAGGATAATCGTACACATTAAAACTGTCTTGGTCGCATGGATTGTACTTTGACTTGGCTGGAGCCCAGTTAATACGGCACCACACATACAGATTTCTATATAAGCTGGTGTATTATTAATCCTGGTATCATGTCACTTTACCTAATTACCAGAAAGAAGAGCTGAGAAAGAGAACTGACCATCTGAGCAGAAGATCAATTATTAGTATAATCAAAGCAAAGAGGAACACGAATTGAATTTGGAATTGAGGATTGGGACCATGTGATCTATCATCATTTATATCCAGAAAATAAGCAGAAGCATTAAATAGTTTGTTCGCCCCCACGATGACACGTCTTAACCAGAGTAAAAGCATTCCAAATCCATATCTAATCCAGCAAAACCTAACAGTTTAGTTTGGCCCCCAAGATGACCTATCTTAAAGAGAGTGGAAGCACCCTAATTCGATACATAATCCCAAATAGCCTAACAATAAAGTTGTTTCCCTTTCCAATAGCTTTCTGAATGAATAACCAAGCAAGAAATATCTTTGCATTTGTAAGCTAACGGTGACAAAAGTACATTCAATTTCCTACTATGGTTTCTTTTTCGTGCCTAATTGGAGGATTCAAGCACTCAATTATTTTTCTCTTGATCATTGTATTTATGGTACCAAAGTTCAGTAATTGATGCGAGAGATACCTTATGAAGGTAACTAATTGTTATAACAGAATTCGGGAAGCAGATAAAATCATAAAAAATACCAATTAAAAACAAGAAGATAAACATATTTAGAACATAAAATTCATGGCAGGGACCCAATAATGTAATCAAACATCAAACATGGAATCAAACAGCAGGGTGGAATTAGATAATACCCAAAGCCATTAGGAGCAGCCATAGAATCAGCGGTCATCTTGGTCTCAGCTGTGACATTAGCTCCACTTAAAGAAGACGATGATGATAATGATGATAGAGAAGCAGCCCTTGAAAATTGGTGCATCTTAAAACCACCACCACAGAGGCTCAGGCCAAGACACAACTCCAACTCAGACTCATCGGGGCATGAAGAATCCTCCGAGGATACCACCATGCTTTCCTCCCTTGACACAGTAGATATTGACCCACTTTCAGAACCACCATCGCCGCCGCCGCCACCACCACAACTAATAGCACCGCCTTGCATTGAACAAAAAAAAATCTCCTTGGCCCAAACCAAAAGTTGCAAACTTCTTACGGCTAGAAGGGAAGACAGAGATTAAAAACAAACACAAAAAAAACAAAGATTCGGATTTTGAGAGACTGTTCAACCGTTAAGCTAATCTTTAGTGGGTGTTGCGAAACTGGAAAAACAAGGAAATAATAAAAATAAATAAATAAGTAAAAGACACGCGCTTAGCCTAGGATTGACCGGAAATGTTAGGCCGGGAAGACGTTGTGTACGGTAGTGGTGGCGCTGATGTTTGTACTGATGAGTTGAGGACCCCCCACGCCCCCACCTTGTCTGGTTTTTATCATTCACGCGCTCCCATCAATAGTTTTTTTTTTTTTAATCAAAACTTTCTCTTCTTAGCACCACTTGGGGGGCCTTAGTCCTTTTTTTCACTTTGATCTATTCCCTTCCCTTCTATTTTTTTTAGAACTTTTTTTCTTATTTTTTATTTTTAATATCTAGTTTTATATAATATATTATTAAAAATAAAAAATAATTAGAACAGAGAAAAAGCAAAGAAGGGTAAACAAAATTAAAATAACGTAAAAGAGAAACATAAGAGTGGAATGAAATAACAAATCTAAATAATTTTTAAAAAATAAATTATTTTATTTTAATTAAATTAATATTATTTAATTCGTAACTAACAAAAAAAACATCATCAATAATATAGGTTTGTATCTTCAATTTCTCGGCAACAGAACAAAATTAATTTTTTTAAATGATTTGTTTAATTTTGGTAGAATTTGGCTGCTAGAAAAATTGCGCAAAAAGACAACACAGGTGAAAAAACAAAATGATAATAATAAATCCACCCTTTTTTGTCGTTACTGTTATATCTTATATGATAGTTTTTGGAGGGATAAATCGTTTTGGGAATGGGAATCTGTCAACGCTGCATAAACAAAATAAAATGTTTGGATAAGCTTAGCAAAATGCCAAAAACTAACTGATTAAATACTATTTATTATCATCTTCCCTTTCCTTTTCCTTTCTTATTTATAATTGTGTTTTTTTTTTCTTTTGAAAGTTCAGCAAAATGGCCAGATATATGCTTTGCTTAACCTAAAATGGCTTATAGGAAATAAAAGCTAAACATCATCCCCGAATAAATTTGACTAGCTCAGTCTTACACGATTCAAAGATTTACGTTATTCATTTAAATTTAAAATTTTATTTATTATTTAAAAAAATTTAAATAAAATATTAAAATCAAAGTACGTTTGAACAAAAAAATATCCCATTTAAAAGTTATCTATAAAAGATTCAGCCCAACTCATATATAAAATTAGTTTAGTTTTTTTCTTTTAGAGAGTGTACTTAAATTAAATTTCGAGTATGATTTAATTTGATTTGAGTATTTTTATTTATCAAAAAAATTAAAGTATTTATACTATATAGATATAGAAATTCATAGAACTTTTATTTTTTAAAATTTTCCACAAGGTTATGATCTTCTTAATTTCGCTTATTTTTTATGTAAAATAAAAATTAAATAACAAAAATATAAAAAAATGAGTTAAATGTGATAAAATAATATATTTTTACCCTTAAATGTGATTCTCTTTGTTGACAAAGTAGATTAAATCTTTTTTCAATAAAAAAACAAATTTTATGATTATAAGATATAAAATTTGAATATTGATATAAAATTATTTTTAAGGGAAAAACCCTTTAATCAAACATTTTATTGTATTTGTAAAATAAAAAATAATAATAATTTTACTTAAGCCCAGCTTACTTCTTATTTCTCACGGCGACAAAAGGAGAAGGAGAAACTCTAGGGTCGGCGTCCAGAAGAGGGCCCCATTTTCTAAAGATGCAGGCTAATTACAAGCCGACAAGGGTGGGGCCCAAACATCAGAAGGCTCGACACGTCGGAGTCTGGGTCTTAGGGACTCACCCCTATTAATCACGACAACATGGGAACCCACCCCTTTAAAACCTCAAAACTCAAAACTCAAAAACTCTTAAGCAAACAAATCCCAGCACACGAATTTTGAACGGAAAACATTGAATGATTGAAAGCTCAATACTTGAACGTAATACCAATAATTTTAATTATGACAGAACATATTAATATAAAAATAATATATTTAATATATAATATTTGTATTTATAATTTTAATTTATTAAATAATTTATAATTATATTTTATATTTTATACAATTAAAAAAATCAAATTATCAAATTACATCAACCGATTGGATTCTTCCCCACTTATTTTAGTTTTAATAATATTAGATTATGATGCACTTAATTTTATGAATAAAAAATTTTAAATCAAAAAAATAAAAAAATAATAACTATTTGTAATGATTTTTAAATGAAGAAAACAGGTAAAAGTAATTCCACTATTTTTTAAAATGGAATTATTGATATAAAAAATATAAATAATTTTTTATTATAATTTTTAAATTAAAAAAATCTAAATACTTTTTATTTTATTATTATTAAATTTAACGTAAAAGGCAAAATCAAAGTCCACAATGGCAAACGCAATTATTATTTGTGTTCTTTTTGATTTGAGGGATCGAGTCAATAGGTTCTTGTTCTGATACTGACGGCGTACGGTCTTGTCTTGAGACCAGGAGACAGAGTCCACGCTTGCCTATATTTTTGTTCTCTAAATATTAACCCTATTTTTTTTTTCTTAGATGGGACGCAGCCAAGGTGATTAGATACAGCAGCATTTATCATATGTTTCCCCGCCGATCCTTCTGGTTAGCCGACACGTGACTGCTTCAGCCTCTCTGATTGCGACACCTGTGTTATACTTTTTCTCACGCGTTTGATGTTTGTTAATTGTTGCCATCCTATTTAAATTTTCGTTAGGTACCTGTTGGAGTTAAGTCTTGATGAAGGCATATATGCATCATTGCGAAAGTGAGGTCTATTTTTGTTGGAAAGTGATAAATAATGAGTAATTTATGTTCACAATTTTCGATCTTAATATCCTATAGACATGTTAAACAATTATGTATTTTCTACATAATTGATAGGAATATTTACATTTATTTCTATAATTTAAAAAAAAAAAAAAAACTCAGGGCTATAAAATTTCAAAGATCCAATTCCAAAAGATTCTATTATTTTTGTTTATGAATTTGTATGATATTACTTTTTTTTAATTATTATTTGCAATACGTGCATGGGAACGTACAAGCAATAGAAATCACCAATCTTATAAGTGGGATAATAATGATTATTAAAAAAATTATTTTTAATTCACGACTACCTATAAAAAATATATTTTTTGAAGAAAGAAAAGAGGATAGTAAAAGATTAAATCCGAATTCTAAAATAGATTAAATTTTAATTTTTACAAGTGTGTTAAAAAAAATTAGATATTATTTTTTTTATAAATGATTTAAAAATAAGTGCATAAATCAAGCAAATTAAATCCGAATTCTCCTTTAAAAAAAAATCACTTGTTTTTTACATAATTTTATAATTTGTAAACCAACTAAACTAAATTCAGATTCCCCTTTCAAATATATTTCCCATGTTCTTTACACCATTTTATAATTTGTACATGATTAGCTTGCATAGATTTTTATTTTCTTTAAAATGAATTCTTGACTGATACCCAAAAAAAAAAACAAATCAAAAACTTAGAATAGAAGAAAAGAGATGATTTATTAAAGAGAGTAACAATATGACATACACACGAGATTTTGAACTTTGTCCAGTCCTAATAATGAGTAAACATTATAGAATCTAAACTTCCCAGAAAATGAGACCCAAAAAGCAAATGTGTGAATATGAAACTTGCAAATATATTTTTGAAGTTTGAACAATGGATTTTCAATATCACAAGGATTAATCCTATAGCCTTTAGGGATGGATGGTATCACCCTGGCCATGCAACTTCTTCAAAACTAATCATTTCAATCCCTCTGAGTCTGAAACAAATGCTATTTGAAATTCTATCTGCCTATAATTAATAAATGTAAAACCAATTGGTCTTTGACCATATTTTATGCCACAAAAACAGTTTGCAAAAATTTTCAAAAAATTTATTTCTTTTTAAGGGACTCATCAGAGATGAACGCCTGTCTTAATTATTTCATCACTACTACTGACATATGATAAAAATTGAGATTTACCACTTTCCTAGAGCGTGGGTTCTCATTTCTTGTCTTGATTCTCACATTTTTGAGGCCTGCATTCGGTGCATGCTATGCAAGCTGGAGGAGGGGTGTTTTCTAGGAGACTGATTCGTAATGTTTTCTGCTTCTCTTCGCTCCCAGGAATGTAAAGGAGGGCTTCCATGATTAGGATTTCCCAGTTCCGATGCAGGAAAAAGGAATACCAATTATCATCTGTAAAAGAATCCCATTTCAAAATTGTATCAGGTCCAACTTATAAATTGTTTGCAATAAGACAGTTTTAAGACCGACGATTGCCCGGGAAAAAAAAAAAGACAAGGAAGCACACAAAGTGCAAATAAAGCACTTTCCATATAGAAGCTATTAAACCAAAAGGCTTACATCTAAGAATTGAGTAATGGAAATTAAAGTAGATTTGGCAAGCCAACAGATAAATAATACATCAAAGGTTAAGTGATTTTGGAGATTTCATTTTCGGGCATAAAGCAGATTTAAACAAGAAAATAAAGCAGATGATAGTGTGAATAACCTCCATTACGAACTGCCTTCAATTGTAATACTCCATTGCCTTGTGGTCCAGACACGGGAAACGTGCAAGATAAAGAATGCCTCTTGTGAGCTACAGCAAGAGAAGCATTGTACCATGGTCCCTTCTTAATTGGTTCCCCGATAGCCTCTATAATTGCCTGATTCTTACTGGCTTTCTCCATGGCCTTGCTGAAAAAATTGTTAGGCCAATTATAAGGATAAGTTGTATGCTATTGCAAATGGAAAGTGGAGAATTAAATGAAAATCTAACACTAGACATCAATTTACGGAACATTAAAAAATAAGACATGAACATTTAGTACTTGCAAAAAAAGGACTAAGAGTGCCATCCTTGGGAAAAGGGACTTTTTATTATTTACAACTAAAAGAAAAAGGAAAAAAAGTAACTATTTCCAATAGAAACTAGAAATATTAGACAACAAAATCTATCCTTTGCCAGATTTCCGGTTAACAATATTTAATGTCCACCAAACCTATATGGCAGGGTTCGAGTACAACTTGTGCCTAAGGAGACCGTATAAAAATAACACAAGTCACAATGCTATCGAATTCTAATATTACACAGATGGAATGTTCTATTAAATAAAGTAATATAATTATATGCAGGTATCTATAAGGCATCTACATAGCTTAATCCCTTAATTTAAGACATAAATACAGGCATTCGAGCACCAGAACATTCAGTGTATACTTTGTAAGCCCTCAAAGAAATCCAAGGTATAGTTAATTTTGCATGTGAACCATTGACACTTTTAGTCAAATTAAGAAGCGAATGAGTTTCCTGTCTTCTTCTGTTTAGTCCAGAAGAGAATCAAAAGTTAACACGTTGAACATGCGTAGTCCAATCCTATGACGTAAGTGCATTGGGCATTTCTAATCTTCCGTGCATTTTGCTATAAATACTGCCATTATCATACATTTCTGATTGTTTAACTTTATTCTGGTGACAAATTGAACGGATAAATTTGACAGTTTTCATAATCACACAGCAATAAATATATGACCGATTCTTCTAGTCTCGAGCAAAAACATCATTATCAACCTAAAGTATAAGTCTATTGCTGCAAGTTAAGGTCAGCAACTGATGTTCGGTATGGTTGTTCAGAACCTAAATGAGAAGACAATTGAAGGAAAACTTAAGATAAATCTCCATCTATGTCAACCGATAATTTATCACAAATGACTCAACAGGGTCTTATGTTATCTGAAACATCACTATATTGTAGACCCTCCAAGGTTCGCTAAAACCAAGTCAGCAATAATGAAGAAATAACTAGGCATAACAAGAATTACAGAACTCGTATAAGGTTGGCTGTTGCAGTAACAACAATCACTGTAGACAATAATTTTTACAAACATGCAGTTCTAAGTCTTCAACAATGAATTGATGTAAATGAATATCCTGGAGAAGCGTGTAAGGCGGGATAGTATATTCATAACTACAAAAATACACGGAGGACACCAGCACAAATCATTTGAGTTACAACTTATGAACGAGTTTCGCAGTTTAACAGCAGAGATGGTATCAGGGAAGAAAACACATGTCAAAATGGAAAAACAAATACAGTAACGTCTCATCATGACTGTAAAAGCCAATTATTAATTTTTGCAAGGAGTCGACTGACTCACTGAGCTACATGATTAAAAGGACCACAAATACAGTAAGCACTAACCAAGAAAACATAGTAAAAGATAATTGTTTCATGCCGAAAGAAATGCACCGATCTCATCTTTGAAAAGCGAAGTCTCTTAAATTGATAAAAACTAAATAGCAGTTCCAGATGCGAAAAGCAACATACCTGCTACAACCATGGTAGATAGCAAGGTCGTCAAGAGCACTCAAGGCAACACCGCCCGTTACAGTAATCAAGACAAAAGACACTGCTTTACGAGGGAATGACTTGCTATTTCCTTCATTCACAGAATTTCCAGTGCTGCATAACACAACCACAATCAGCAAAAAAATTATCAAGTTTAACTTAATCCTTTGAAGGATCCTAAAACGACAACAATAAAAAAAAAAAAATTAAGGCAACTGGTATGGAGTATGGGCTAAAAAACCAGTTGAAGAAGGAAATATCTGAGACTAAAAAACAATTGAAAAATATTTTCAACTTTTCATCAATAAACCAAAATGAAAAATAAACTAAATTTCCCTTCATTTTTGTCGTTTTGGATTCCTACCATTTTCAATATCTGATTAAAAAAAACTGATTGATTGGCAAATTGCTTCAATCAAAAAAATCAAAATGCTAAAATTTAGAACTCCAAAAGAAAAAAAAAAAAGAAAGAAAGAAAAACTAGGTCAAAAATCATACCTTGAAAGCTTTGAAGATGGTGAACTCTTAAAGAAAGAAACCAACCTTCTCGCCAACATATTTCACGCAAAAGGCTGTTTCTAAACCCTAATGAGCTTTTCTTTTTTTTTTTTTTTCCCTTTTTTCCTCAATAAACTTATAAACCTAAACCCTACTGAGCTTTTTTCTTTTCAATTAACTTATAAAGCTTTTTCAAGCAGTTAAGGCGTAATTTTATTTTACATTTGCCGAGTTTTTAGTGTTTTTTTTTTTTTTTTTTAATTTTAATTTTTTAGAGTTTTAACTCAAAAGTGTTATTTATCTACGGTCAAACTGTAAAGAGAGACATTTAATTTGCGTTGGTAAATAATTTTTATTTTTAAAAATAATTTATATTTATTTTGTAGTATATAAAAAGTATGCATTTAAATTATTTTTTTTAAGTTAAAGTAAGTATTTATTATTACTATTCATAATATTTTAAAATTACTAAGGTTTTATCTAATTTGTGAAATAAAAATTTTAATTTTATTAAAAAAAATTTTTTTAAATAAATTTATTTGATAATAAATAAAATATTAAATTTTATATTGAATTCGTGGTTTTAATTTTAACATTAAAAATATTAATTTTTTATTAATTTAATATAATTTGCACATGAAATAAAATTTATATAATAAAAATTTTGTTAACTTTATTAATTTTATTTACGTGTAAATATACAATTATATGTTCAAAAATAGATAATGAGTATTTCACATTCGATTTATTAGAAAACAATATATATATAATCATGGATGTGAATAACGTTTGAACGCATTAAAAAT
Organism: Adansonia rubrostipa; assembly: GCA_038381775.1. Lineage (NCBI taxonomy): Eukaryota > Viridiplantae > Streptophyta > Magnoliopsida > Malvales > Malvaceae > Adansonia > Adansonia rubrostipa. The sequence continues at coordinate 5,074,868 of JBBYHM010000006.1, read as the reverse complement.
AATAAATATAATTTATTTAATATAATTTATACATGAAATAAATTAATTATACATGTTAATGTAAATTTCAATTAATATATACGCTTTATTAAGTTTATTTATTTGTAAATATATATTCAAAAACAAATAAAATAATAAATATTCACGTGCAAAATGCTAATAATGAAAAAAAATAATAATAAAACAGTTCTTATTGCATAATTAATTATACATTTGCCTTTTTACACACCTTAAGGCCGAACAGTACGCCAACATTATGATAATTCTATTTTTCTATATGATATGAACAAAATCTCCAAAACTACTTCTTCATAAGGCCTTAAATAAGGAAAATTTGAAGCAAACACCCGCAAGTTCTCTTTTTCCTGTATCTGAATTACTAGAATTTCAAGAGAAGCCCTATGCTATCAGGTTCAATATTTATACTAGTATTGGCAGATATACAAAATTATAGTACCTGCCATGAGCTTAAAATTTACTATTTGTTTGTAGTATGAACACAACGGCAGCCTATGTTACTCGGATACGAGCACGTATCTTCCGCCAATACGCCCAATTCTTTCAAGGTTTTCCCGTATATTTGGAGGTTCATGACATGGGTGCTAGACAAAAGTACTTCAAAAAATAACAGTCGAAGTAACATAAACAGCAGCAGATGGGCAACAGCAACAGTCGGTCCAGACTGGAGGCTACCTGAAAACTAGCCTCTTTCATCGCCTACCCAATTGTTCTTCTCCTTAGGTCCAGTAGGGCCTTCCTCTCCATAGAGCTCAACCGGAAGCTTACCAAAAATGTTCTCCACTGAATACCGAAGCATCGAAGGCAAAAAATTAATAATTTTATCCAACTCGGTTCGAGAATCATAGACAATAGTTGGACCCCATTCTCGCATAAACTGCAACCAACCAGGCTCGGCAACAACCCCATCTCCAAGATACTCAGCTGCAACAAGTTCGTAAGAAGTACTCGAATCTATGTAGAAATTACTACGAGCAGCATCGTTTCTAATCCCAATTCCTAGTTTTTCAGAACCCTGAATATAATTCCCGGGGCGAGGAAAGCTAGCGTGTCCGCTTTTAGATGAGTAAACAATAGCTTTATTCCCTTGAATGTACTCCAAATCATAAGCATTAACCCATACACCACCACTATGCTGAGAGAAGTATATGCTCCAAAGCTCTCCGGTAAAGTTGCATATACGGAGAGTAAAATGCTCCCAATCACCCACATGCTGACCAATCTTGCTAAGTGCGACATTCATCATACCGACTTTGAGAGTTGCAGGCCCATTGAAGGGGCAAAAAATCCACATAGCAATATCGGTGGAAGTCCCACCAACAGCTGGCTTCACATGTGCATAAAGTTTAGCACTTCCTAAATTCCCTAATTTGACGCTATTTTTCCTATCATCTCTTGGCAAATCTATCCAAAATTCACCATCGTTTCTTTCCCCACTTGGTAGATTCGACCCATCAACATCAATCGACTCACCTACCAATTCCCCCTTTTTGAACAAAATTGCTCCATTCTTAAAAAGCCATGAAACAGAAGAAGGCAAGTAGATTTCATCAGGATGGAAGAAGACAGTAGGTCCATAGTGGTTTATTAGAGCATGAATCTGATCATGGTTCGGCATTGCATGTAGTGTGGGATCTAAATTCTTCAAACATGCGACAGGCAGTTCTCGTCCAGGCGTCCAATAGCTACTGCAAGAAAAAGTCCCCACAGAAACACCTCTCCCCAGCATCCCTCGACGAGAAGGTCTTGTGCTCCAGACCTGAAATGGAAATTCCGAAAATCTAGTACCAGCATTAAGTATAACTTGATAATTTTCGCATCTATCTGTCAGGTCAGCTCGAACACATCTCACTTTGTCTAATTTGGGTTTTCTAGGCAAGCAAGTGACTAAATAACCCATGGACTTATAACCCTCAGGGGGCTGAGGCAACCAGAAGAAACCACACCCTTCAAGACTTTCCTCACCCCAATCGTTTGAACTCCAAACTAAAGTATAATCAAGAGGCTCCCTAAGGGCTGGTAAGGTAACACGGGTTGAGAAATGAGCAGCTTCTGATTCAGGAGGCATTTCCCGAGCAACAAGAACAAAGCCTCTTAATGGCTGGTCATTAGACTGACAATAATGCCCAAGGCTATAAAATCCATCAGGTATTCCAACTGGTTTATAAAAAGTAACACCTTTTTTCTCGTCCTGAGTGTTGCTGCTCCATATGAACTTAAATCTTGAGATTTTGACGACTTCAAGTTCCCCGATATTTATTTTTCCAGAAGCAAATCCTTGACCTGAAAAATGAAAGCAGGCAATTAAGACATTTTATATGATGAGCCAAATCAAAAGGATAACCCCAAGTGAACTTTTGAGTTTAATACCAAAGGTCTTCTTACATTTTATTTTATTAGCCTTTACTCTGGACCATGTGGCATCAAACATTACATCAACACTGAAGTTTCAATAACGGACCGTACACATAGCTGACATGCTAACAGAAAGAGAGTCCAATCAAGAATGATGAAACAGAGAAATGCTACTCAAACATTAGAGAAAAGTTAGAAACTTATTGTGGGAAAACAATTTGCATCATATTTGTTTAACTTGATAAGTAATTTCGCAAAGATAAGTCAATGGAGAAACAATCACAGAATGAAAAATAATCTTTGAAAATAAGAAGGCCATGAATCAGAATTGGAAAAGAACAATATTTCGGAAACAGACACAATTCATTCAAGCTTAGCATATTGAAATAGAAATAATAATGAAAAAAACAACAAAATAGCAAATGAAACATTTCTAGGAAATCAAATTTGCTCCTTCAACAAGATATGAAAGAATAATTACAGTACACTACTGGAGTTCCTGTCAGCATTAGCTACAAAGAATTAACTGCCACAGACAGATATGTTTCCAGCATAAAATTATCAAACATTTATTACTTCTTCTTGGATAACTGTATAACCAAATTAGATAGACTTCCTACACTACAAAGTTATTATATTTGGGTCATTTCTGTCACTAGCACTCTTGCATGTTCTGCAGCAATTCTAAAGAGACTCGGAATCACTTACGATTTTCCTGCCCTTGCTCAAAAGAGGTACATTTGAGGACTATTTCAGCCTCTTAAATACAAAGAATGGTAGGGGGTTGGGATGCAGATTTCTTGGGGGGGGGGGGGGGGGGGGGCCGACCAAACTTCTTCCAAAAGAGA
>JBBYHM010000006.1:5007053-5032435 GCA_038381775.1 Adansonia rubrostipa | reverse complement strand
GAAGAAGAAGACGAGAGTGATTTAGAAGAAGAAGCAGAAGAGGAGTTGGGAGAAAATAAAGAACTATTAGATGGAAGCCATGGATTCAAGGCAATCAGCCTGGAGAATATGTTGTTGAATGAAGAGGTTAAAGTTACCGATAAAATTTGGAACGTTGGTTTAGAAGATGAACGAGAATTGGTCGGGCAAGAATTGTTTCTTTCAAGAGGGCCTGTCACGCCCATGGACGGTGGTAACAGGAGTGATGGTGTCAGTGGCGGCAGCGGTGGAGGGAGGGGTGGTGAGTTTAACCCACCAGGCTCTGGTGGAGATGGCGGTGATAACCATGAAGTCGAGGAGTATTACAAGAGGATGGTGGAGGAAAATCCTGGCAACCCCTTGTTTCTGGGGAACTATGCTCAATTTTTGTACCAGGTGAGTGTACTGTTCATTGCCAGTTTTAATACCACCTTCATTTATTTTCTTTCTTTTTGAGAAGATAATTACTAAGCATACATAGTGACGTCGTCTTCGACAGTCGAAGAGAGACCTTAAAGGAGCTGAAGAGTATTACGGTCGAGCCATCCTAGCAGATCCCAAAGACGGCGAAACTCTGTGCCAGTATGCTAAGTTAGTGTGGGAGCTTCATCATGATGAAGAAAGAGCTTCAAACTACTTTGAACGAGCAGTTCAAGCTTCTCCTCAGGATAGGTAATAACCATTCATACCTTTTTCCTTTAGATAGATATATATATATATATATATATATATATATATATATATGATTTTATTACTGTTTCCTTGTATACTATTACTGTCAGCTAAAAAGCAACTTGATTTAACTGAGTTGCTGTTTTTTTTTTTTTTTTGGGGGGGGGGGTGGTTTACAGCCATGTTCATGCAGCTTATGCTAGTTTCCTGTGGGAAACAGAGGAAGATGGAGATGAATGTGCGGCGCCTAGCGATATTGATTCCATTCCCTCGCAATTCCATCAAGGAACTTTGGCAAGCGCTTAAAGCAACTAGCTCCGACAGTCCTGCAGTGCACAATAAAGGGCACTTTCCAGTATAATTGTACATGTCTTGGAAGAATAAAGGGGTGCCTTCTCCCATTTTACTTGATTGGTATTTAAAGATGCATTCAACCTATATTTTGATATGAGCATAAAGATTATACATTGACATTTATATTCAACATATATTCTAATATAAATATAAAAATATAATCTTTCAAATATATATATATATATATATAATTAAGCATATCCCAGTTAAAAACATAAATACAAACACCAAGCTTATTTCCTGTGATGTATTTGCTCATCGCTGTCATAATTTCTGATACATAGATGAATTTTATTTGATTGCTTGCGAGTCGGAAACCTGTATATATATATATATATATATATATATATATATATATATATCTCTTTTAAGATCTGCATAGAGAAAGGTGGAATTCAGGATCCAATCGACTTCAAGTCACTTTTTTTAAAATCAAGAAGATTTGACCGTAAAATTGATTTATAAATGCTGTTTTCCTACTGATAAGCTTGATTTTTTTAAAAGAAAAAGAAAAAGAATTTACAATATATTAGCAAATTAAAAAAAAATGGATGTAATTATCATTTCTAAAAAATTAACTTATTTAATCTTCCAAGTGCATTGAAGACTTATTATGAGAGGGTTAAAGCTAGTGTGCTGTGCAATGAACATCCATGGAAAGAAAATACAAGGATTCAGTTAAAAATTGCCCGCATTTCAGAATCATAAAATCAATCATCATCACATTGCCTTGCCTCATTACTCATAAACAGCTCAAAAACATTCAAAAATTCTCCACTTGAACTGCATGATAAAAAGCAATCAAGGAGAGAAACATAAACCCCATCAAAGGAAAATAAAATTATAAATGTTTCCCAACACTCCTTTTATTTGGAATAACACACCGAAAAAGTATAAGACAATCATATTTTCTCAAATTACCTGGTGGAAAATGTTCAAATCAGAACTGCCAACCCTAAAATCACCCCCAAGATTCAAAGAAAACCCCAGTGTTCAAGAAGTTGAAAAATCCAGCCAACTTCCCAAGATGCTCACTTATCTAGAACCTCGCTGATAGAAACCATTGCCTCTCGATCTGTAGTCACCGGATTCTTGGTTGTTTCCCCTACCCAAACTCCGAGAACCAAAGCGACCTCTTGAGGCCTCGGATGGATAACTACCCCTGCCTCTCCCCCTTCCTGACCAATTTGAACGGCAGAATAATGTCAACAGCGCAAAACTCCAGCATATTCATTTCAACGAAGAGAAAGTTGACTACATGCCATGCCATTTTCAATTGAAAAGTAAGGTATCAATGTAAGTAAAGTGCGTTATAATATTATACACCCAAAAAAGTGCAGCTAAATAAAAAACATAATTGAATCAATACTTAATGTTCATCAAGATTTTAATTTTTAATATGAAGTAGCCCAAAAAAGCACATTAAGAACAAAACTGGAACAGTTTCACATGTCCTCACACACAAACTACCTAGCTTGCCGAACAGTGTGTATGTATCAATGTGAGAATTAGAAGAAACCAATGCAAACATCAACTACATCAGCTAATGACCAGCGCTCACCACTGCAAACAAAATAGATCTAAAACCATCAGAATTATGAGTTCATCTAGAACGCTGTTACCGGCCAATCGCACATGGAGCTCCAACCAGCGGATTATCTTAGAAACATAAAACTTTAGCAAAGCAACATGCGAACTGAAGCACAAGAATTTAGCAACTCATAAAAAGTTTGTAAAGAGTGCTTCTGTAGATGTTGCGGATATTCAGAAGATAAACAACAGCAGCAATAATGAAAGCATTTTATTGATAACATAGAATGGAATTCCGACATGCATAAAACATAACAAGAGCATGTATTATGACACATACTTCCTCCTCGAGTACCACTGCTATTTGGTCTACGCTCCTCTATGTAGACTTGCCTTCCTGCCAATTGTATAGGAGATGCCTACAGAGGGAACTAAACTTAGTCAGTATTAGCGTCAAAAATATATACAGAAGCCAAAAGAGAAACTATAAAAGGTTCAGGATTAAAGTAAAAAAAGTGAATGTATTTCATTGTTCAAGGTTCCACCTGGAGCTTCTATTATATATATGCATATAAATTATAGAGTCCTTCATGCAATGAAAAACTCTAAAGCTTTGACAGTTGATGGTGCTACAACTTAATTCTTTGTTTTAAAAAAAATGGACAGCAGGTTTAATTCCTTCTCTCTCCCCTCCTTTTTCCTGTATTTCACTCAAGAAGCTTATTCATGGCTGTGCTAGCCATCTCCATCTCATCCATCATGAACAACAGAGTAAAGGCACCACAAATGTATAGAGATGCAGCTTAAATTGATTCAAGAATTATAAACAACTATGAAGGATAAAACTAGACAGTAATGACAACGGTGCAATGTTAAAGAGAACTGGTGTCTCTTTTAAGTTGTGATTAATTCAGTCACTCTATTATGTTAAGTATATATTTGAATTGAATAGAATTCTAATGAAGATAGTTGAAAATGATATGAACTTGTGTAACAGGATAAGGACTGATTTGGACTCTATACTTTGTTAATATATATAGTTAAACCTTTTCCAGTTTGCCAGTTCAAAGTTTTGAAATTCTCTAAGAAATATTGAAAGTGAAATAAACTGGACTCAAGAAATAAGCAAAAAGCTACCATCTAGCATTCACTTGAGAGAGAAGAGGACAAACAACAATGAAAATTCATACCTTTATTGCATTTTGAACAGCGAGAATGTCTTCAAACTCAACAAAAGCATAGCAAACACCAACAACATCCTGCAGTGCATCTAACACTAATTTAGTTTCTTCAAGGTTATATAACAAAGATAAAAAGGGAAGAAAAAGAAATTACCTTGCGGTTCCGGATAAACACGCCATCAGGCTTGATTCTGCCAAAATTCCTAAACTCCTGCTCAATTTCAGTGGCAGTAACAGTAGAAGGCAAGTTTCTCACATATACAGATTTGAATTCACCGGTATATTCACCTAAAAGTATGAAAAATCAATAATCAGATTGCAACTGCCAAGTACTATAAGCATTTATAGGAACAGCGATCAGTCAATCTTCTCTCAATTCTAAGCATACACGAAGGCATTTCCAACATGATATGATAGAAACATCCAGCCTCTGAAGCTTAAACCTGTCACTGTAGAGAAAATTCTGAACCTCAGTGGCTCACACTAAATACCCAGATGCCCATTTAAGAAATGTCCTTTTCCGGAACCAATGCAAATGCTAGAAATGGGCAATTGATAAATGCCAAAGCACAATAATGAATCAAAGGCTATGGCATTGTGAGTCCCAATAAACAACACATACCGAAGTAGGTACAGGGAAACTGACCTTCTTCAGATACCAAGCCCTCCTCCACTGCTGTCTCTGCCGCAGATTCAGCCACATCTGACCAAGCAGGACGTGACTGCTGACTGGTAGTTTCTACTGTATAATCCCAGCCAGAAGTGCTCTGGGGAATCTTATTATAAGAAGGTTGATCTTGAACAGATGACGCAGATTGCTCCTTCGGAACACGCAACTACACCATTTATAGCAACAAATAATTTCAGTCAACCAATCAGAGTTATTCAAGTTCCAACAAATCAAACACCATTAATCTGTGTGTGAGAGTATTAAATAGAAACAAAAAGGTTTGTTAGGGAAAAGGCCCATGATTGAACTCGTGCCAAGTACCCATGATTTTTCTCTCACTCACACACAAGGCTCTGTTTACTTAATTTATTAATCCTTGTATTTTCACTCTATTCTTTACATGAATGGACTCGCTTCAGTAATGTAAGGCTAAAGGTTAGATATGCCAAACGCTTGATAGAATTCACTGGATATTTTGGGTTGCATCAAGCATAAAAAAAATAAGGGCTTGTTTATAATATGATAGCTGATTCAACAAGTAAAGAAATAAGTGAGGGCCACAAACACACACTCATATGCAAACAGAATGCTTGCATGAAAAGCAATAGGCAAGTACTTACAATAGAGGCATATGTTCTCCTTGGAGGCTCCCCAACAGGTTCCTCCAAAGGCACAGCTGTTGGTTCTTGCACTGTGTTTACCATACTGTGATGCGAAGCAAGAGTTTCCTCTGCAGGATCTTCCTCCACCACAACTTCAGCTTCAACATCTTCTTCTTGCGGTTGCTTTGGTTTGTAAACTGGATCATCTTCTACATGAAGAGAGTTGATATCTTCTCTGGCCTCTTCCTCCAAAATGTAGTCAGAAACTGCAAAACCAACAAGACCGACCAAAAACCAACAAAGCAAAATTTGTACCATCAGAAGAGCCGATAGTAAAAAGCAAATACCAGTGGAAAGAAAGATTTTCTCCTGTGGGGAGGAGGGGGGGAGAGGGCTCTTCCAAACCAATAATTTTGAACTAAAAACTTAACATGTCAAAATTTATTAAGCAGAGAAAATACAACTAGGTGTATAAGGTTTCAACCCCTCAATTAGTAAACTATAAGCAAACAATTTAAGGTCGAAAGAAACTTCGAAGATCTTATTATCCTTCAAATTCTGTAATGATATAAAATTTGTCATTGAATATGAAATGATGAATTGGTTCTACCATCTCTGTTTAGAAGACACCAAACTATCAACTATAGTACATTGCTAGGAAAAGGCCATTGTTTAAGTTGAGGGGACAAAAAAAAAATGCTAGAGCCTGAAAATGCTAGATTTTGCACGTGGATAAAGATTCCAGAAAATGCTAGAGCTTGAAAATAAGGTCATTGTTTAAGTTGAGGCTCCAACCCATGTTTCCTACATTTTGCACGCGGATAAAGAGTCCATAAAATGCTAGAGCTTGGAAAAAAAAAATTCAGATTAATGTTAGAAAAGCACTTGTACACAGTACCTCGTGGCTCAGCAACAGGGCTTGACACATTTAGTTGAGCATCAAGCTTGTTTTCTTGTAACGTAAAAGCTGGATGTTGGTAAATCATTCCCTCATCAATAAACTGAAAGATATCATTGAGAACAAAGTAACCCTGCTGTTGAGGGGCAAGGAAAAAGGTTTGCACAAATTGCCTTGTGCCATGGAAATCCTTGGCTTTAACAGAACCAGAAACCATCACCAAAACACCTCCATTCCAAGAATCAAGAGAATTAATCGTCTTGATCTCGATTGCAGTAAAATTCAGTGACATGACCAAAGAATGAATTTGCTGCAATGAAAGAATAAAAAAAATGAATTACAAATTAAGCAAGTATGCTGTAAAAATAAAAGGATAAGTTCATTCCAGATAAAAGACTTATAGGAGAGCGAGACCCTTTAATAATTATTAAAGGCAGACAATGTTCATAAAACAATTTTGCAAGAGAAATTGCAACAACCCAATCATTTGCTGCTAATTAACAAAAGGGGAAATAGACGGTCCAGAGAATCCATTTCTTACAAGATAACTTGCCCTAGCTAAAAAAACCAGCATGTTAGAGAACAAAATCCTATCTCTCCCTAATTATGTTACCTTGCCCAAATCAGATATATCATTCTCTAGAAATATTAAGGCGTTAAAATTATATGGCAGTTTTTACAAAAGGCATGCACTCGGCGAAGGTATATAAACAAAGAACGATAAAAAGAAATAATAGTCGTTAGAGAAGAATATGCAATTTATCAGATAAAAGAAGAGAAAATATAACATGAATCAAAATTTAGTAAAGTGAAAAAGAATTACACTGAATTGGGAACGTGTTTTCATCATGCTTAAGCAAATTCATTTGAAAACATAATAAAGAAATAAAATATAAATATTACAAGCATTCCAGAAGCAGATTCAGAGGAATCTCCATCAACCCGAATCATGGTACTGGCATCTGTGTAAAACTGATGAACTAGATCAGGTTGCTGTTTTAGCACCTGATAGTATTGTCCCACAAAGTACGAACCAACCTGAAATTTAAAAATAGCATTGATTGATAAAACAAGAGGAAGAAAACTAAAAACCCATATAGAAACAAAATTAAAAAAAAAAAAAAGAATCACCTGAACGGGACCCGGGTAGGAATTAGCCATTGTGATAAGTTAGATGACCTTAAATCAAAAGCATGCAACGAAGAATCCAAAAAAAAAAAACAAAAAATCAAGTAAGATGTTAGAGCTCTGGAAAGAGAGATCAACCCACAGATCCAAATAGTTTGACTTAAGTATTTGAAACCCTAGTTTTTTTTTATTTTCTAAGACTAGGGTTTAACTTTGTTCGTTGTTTTAGATCTGCGGGCAGTGCAGAGTGCACAGGCAGAAAGAGAGAGAAATTTGGTTGTTCAACTCCAAAGTCGAAACGCACAGGTAATTTTGGCTGATGCGGCCCGACTTTCATCCGAGTTAAATACTAGTAGTATCTCATAACTTTGGATGGGGACTACAGGACAAAATCACAGCTCCTCAAATCAACGGCTCTGATGTTTTTGTCCCTTCTTTACTTTCTGGGTCCAACTTTGCCCTCAAAATCAAATTTTAATAATAATAACAACAATAACGGTGATAACCTTAAAACAAGATTGATATAGTGCAAAAAGTATATACTGTAAAAAGTATGACATGGGGGGCAGGCTATGCTATGCTCTAGTGATAAACGGGAAAGGCTAATCGAGTCAGGTAACTTAAGGTGCTTAATTTCGGGTAAAGATCAAATTCTGATGGATTGAAAATCGATTTCATCATTTAAAATAATATATAAAAAATTATTTTATATTAATATTTATAATTAAATTTAAATAAAAATAATTTTTATATTATTTAAATAATAATTTAAATCAATTCGTACTTGAAAAATAGCACACATCACTTTTGAATTTATTAGAGACAAAAGTCCAAAGATTTCAGGATTATGAATTCTCTTCTGCCCTAGCCTTGGGTGCAAGCAAACTGAGGAGTTCTAACTGTCAGCTTATTCTGGCACAAGCACGTGATAATACGCACTTCTTCATTTTCAGCAAATTGGATACCCCCCTATAACAAGCAACAACAGATTGGAAATTGGGAACTCTGCCTTGACCAAAAAGAAAAACGGGGAAGGAATGGATGTGTCATGCTCATGGTCATGGATGTCGTGCAGTCAAAACTAGACATGCCGAGTTGCAGATTCAGAGTAAGGCAGCCAGCCAGCTGCCATTGAGAACCAACTTCCCACATAAAGAAAACTGCCATTTCCACTTTTGGGGCTTACAAACTCGTAAAAGCCAATAAGCCTTGCCGTACTTCCTTCGGGCTCTGAAACAGTTATAATAATATATATCATTATGTTATAATTATCTAAATAAAAGCACGTGCTCTTCTTGCAGCCTCTAGCCCTCTCAATAGAGAAAAAAATTTAACGCTCCTTTTACTTGTTTTTTTTTTTTTTTTTTTTTTTTTTTTTTCCACATTTCCTTTTTCTTTTGGTCTGCTCAATATTAAACTCAACTACACATCACATAAATCACTAACATTTGTACAAGTTTCCACAAAAAAAAAAAAAAATCTAAAGTTGAAAGATAAGCAAAATGACATAAGCACAATTCCACTGTCGCCTAAAACGTATTACTATTCTCAACAGCTACCCCTAGTCCCCAACAACACCTCGGCCAAAATCCGAAAATGTCCACCTTGCAAAAGCTGCTAAAAGCCTGCCTCAAGTTAGTACGAGCAAGTACAGGTCAGGTTACAGATGAATAATAAGACAACAATTCAGAGACAGCAACGAAAGTGGACATAATCATGTTAACGACATGGCATCTCAATAGTAAGAACCATAGTAAGTCTGCGGAACTGCTGCAGCAGGTTGCTGAGCTGGGTTTTGTGTCATGGCGGCAGTTGGTTGAGCATAACTCTGTTGGGGAAAGGTCTACAGAAAATCACAGAAAAACATTAGCTCCAAACTAGAAAAAAAAAAAAAAATTCAAGCTTTCATGTTGATTGAGAAGAAAATAAGTAAATTTTATATGAATACCATTCCAAAGAAACAAAAAGCTTCAAATTTTAAGTGCACGCTGCAGTGCATATTTACTACCCTCAGCTATTAAGTAGGTCCAATGAGGGCCAGCTTTCTTGTTACAAACGTCCATAGCATATGGCACTGTAAGTGCCATGAATCTTTCAAAAGTTCGTAAATATTAACAAGAGAAGCCTACATATCTATATTTCAAACTCTTCAACTGTTTGGTGTTGAAGAAAGTGAGGTCCAGGTTTCACAAGTAAGTAGCAAGCAGGGTGATATCCGTGTTCCGTTTAATGAAAAATTGGCCTTCGTACATCAAAGTGATAGTTGTGTCACTACACTTTGAAATTGCAGTTGGCCAAGAAACCATCAAACAAATCAGACGCAATTAGCACACTTCATACCTGAACAGGATATGTTGCAGGATAAGCGCCATAACCGGCACTTTGTGGAACTGATGCGGGTACCTGTGGAGTAGCATAATTGCTACCATAACCACTATATGCACCATATGCTGCCTACAAATAAAAAAATTTTATAAAACTGTTGATTGAACATGACAATGACAGCAAGAAGCATTAGATGAGACCATATAATAAAACCATCGACACTCATTAGGGAATTATATGGGCAGCCATAAATTGCAAGCTAACACTTCAGCAAGTTTTCCCCCCACAAAAATGCAACAGAATCCAACAGGTAACAGTATAAAATAATAACGCTACCATTAAAAAAAAGCAATAAAAGTGACAAACTAAACCTTTTACCGCTACATAGTCTGCTATATATATAGGTAATATATTGCTATTGTGCTCTATTTTTTAGATTACATCCTTAGTAAGCTAAGTTAAAAGAAAGGTTATTTGTTACAGTTCCCATCCATTTCCTCTCCTTGACATGCATATCCATTAGATCAGACCTCCTCACTAAAGCATTATTATGTATCCTCTTTCCTTTAGAAACTAATGTCAAAGTGCTGCCATTTATATTTATCATATACATTTATTTGTAATTTTGGCTTTCATTACGTTGCCATACATCCAACATTGCATTCTCATCTGCCGCAATATGAAATGTTGATACTTATTTGTTTAAAATTCAAACCTGCACAACATTATTAATTCGGTTGACATCTAAAGTATTTCCATCAAGTTCAAGTGAAATTTGAAGATCAAACAAGATTTTCAATCAACTTCTCCCTATAAGAAAATTATCTTGCAAACAAGTCATTAACAAACACAACCCACAGACTATCCAAGCCATTGCAGGTGAATCTACAATAACCAGAAAAGGATCAATATCAATCCTATTTTATATACTAAATATAGAGTTGAGAAAGAAGAGCAAATATCAAAAGATAATATGTTAATGATGAGCATCAGACCATATTGATCAAATACAAGGTAGCCATTTCGAACATGTCACACAATACAAAGTGCCTCTAACAGCAGATACAAATTAAAGGCACCAAATTATAAATGTATAGACGATCACCACTGAAATTAACAGTATTTCCTTCTAATATCAAACATACCCACAGGCTAGAATAAGTCATAAAAATAAGACAAGCATGTTCTTGTATACAATTAAAAGATATATCAAAAGGTTCAACCTACCTGTTGGCTGTAGCCAGGGGTCCATGGTGCTTGTGCCTGTGCCTGTGCCTGTGTGGCTGGCGGCCAAGTTGGTGGCTGTGCACCATAACCAGCTGGCCACTGGTTTTGTGAATTTGGATATATACCAATCAAAGACTGGCCGGGTAAAGGGGCACCAGAGTAAGATTTTGCCAGCTTTGTTTTGTCTGAATGCAAAAAATCTTCACTTTGACGTTTTCTTAATTCTAAAGTGGGCCTATGGCGTAAAAAGAGCTTAGCATGCCGATCTTCAGCCTTTTTGATAGACTGTACATCTCCAAAGAGACCCATGAACTGCACGATTATTTTCCACGGTGAGCTACCGCTAAAAGTTTTCTTACAATATTTAAGCACAGAGGCCAGTTTTTTCCAAGCAAAACACCAATTTAAAGAACCAGACACTGAATGCAATTTCAAACAGCATTCACAATACTGTCAGAAAGTATTCAAATAAACTCAAAGACATTGCAAACAGCATTCAATCTTGACAGAAATGTCTTCAAACAAACTCAAGATAGTTTTAAAAGAAAACAAGGTCAAACTTATGGTTATAAGCAATTTCTATTTTCCATCTAAACTCAAACCTTTACTCATGACTCTCACTATTTAATCCATTAAAAGGTTCACATAAAATTTTTAATCACGTAGCACCAATGCACACGTAAACAACTACATTTCGTTGCAGTCAAATAAGTCTGGTCAAATAGAAGAAACTTCTACACAAATTATTACCTCCAAAAAAATGCTAGAAAGATCTTCTCTGTCTGCAGCACTGCCATCCGAGTTTGGGCCTATAAACTTGTCAACCAATGAATCTAAATAATCAATCTGCCTTGGTGGCGGCAAAATTGTTTCAAAATGTATCAAGGCCTACATGTAAAACAAAAGCAATCAGAAATCACATGGAAAAAGAGAATGTTCAAAAGATGTACTGAAAAGTAGTCTCAGCATGAGCGTGTGTGTGTCTGAGAGAGAGAAAGAGAACCTCCAGGAATGGTTTAGACAGTTGGACATAGTCAAGTGCCCTAGTTAGAATCTCCCTAGCCTTCTCTGCATTTCCAGAAACCTGCAAACAAAATCAAAGAGAATAAGAAAACACTGAGAATTAAACAAAATGGCATTAGTGAACGAAGTTAGCAATGACAATATACACTTTGAACTAAATGGCAATTAAACAAAATTATGAACGGACAATAAAAACCCTATCTGAAACCATAACCACAGACCTAGGAAAATGAAAACCTTATCTGAAACAAAATGGCCTTAGTGAAAGAATTTAGCAATGACAACAAACACTTGGAAATAAATGGCAATTAAACAAAATGATGAACGGACAACAAAACCTTATCTGAAACCACAACCATAGACCTAGGAAAATGAAAACCTTCTTAGCTACCGTAGAGTGTAACAGGGGTGCGATTTATTTTATTTACTAAAGAACTTAAGACATAAGTTCAGCTTCTGACATGGAATCTATGACAAAGTAAATGATAGTTGGACATTGATTTTTACACAAGCCATATGAAACACATGTAGATAAAACACAAATGCCCATATGGCAATGGTAACAGAGAAAAACTGGGATATAACATACTGTTTATTTAAGTTGAAGTTAATGGTATTTGAAACTAGATAATAACAAGCAAATATATATAATATTAGTAGCAGTATAATATTCACAACGTACATATTTAGAGACAGGTGGAGCCAAAAACTGTTATATAAATATAAATTTTCAATCTTAAAAAATGATACATAATTTTGATATTCACTCTTAAATCAAAGAAAAATCGCTTCTTCATTTCACAAGTCATATCATAATGAAAACAACAGAAACTAGGCATCAGAAACAAGACCACCTACCAAGTATGAAAATCTAGAGTACTGTGCATACAGCATTGGTAATGTTTGAGAATGCTCTTTTCCTTTCTCAATGGCAATGGCTTGCTCATATAATGAGAAGGCATCGTCAAGTTTCCCCTGCATAATCAAGATAAACAACCCATCTGAAACATTTAACCACATTGACCACAATTGAAACCAGATAGGCATTCTACCATAATCTTACCAGACGGCATTCCATATTTGCATGCTTAATAATTGCCTCAAGAAGACCAGGTGAAATTTCACTGTGAACAAGTTGATATGCAGCTCTGGCACCTGGTATGTCCCCCTTCTGTTCCTTGAATCGAGCATCAAAAAGATGGATCTCTGGTTGCCTCTGTCAAATATTGGTAACAAAGAAAATACTAGTAAAATCTAACACAATCAAAAATTTTGCAACAGGCCATGACATCACAATTTAAAAGAAAACCCACCAACAATGTTACTCGACTCGGGTACGTATATGACACGGGTATGCGATTAAGTTTTTCCGAATGTTTGGAGGGTCCTTAGAGGATTATATCCCAATACCCTCTGATATACATCGGACACAGGTTGGACACGGATACTTCAAGAAAAATGAAGAGTCGGAGCAACATGCCAACCAATTATACTTCTTTTGCCCATCAATGCTAAAAGTTTAAACAATTATAGTCAAGTGTGTTTATCAGACTGGCTATGCATACTAGTACAAACTAACTCAAAGCCAAAATAGTTTCCTTAAACCGTGAAAGAAAACAAACAACAAAGGAAAGACAAAGCGTTCATTCTTCAATTGACACAGACAAGGCACGAAATTAGAAGGCGAATGAATAAGGGGGAGTAAGGCAATTTCCTAGCAAATAATTCGACTTTGACTTCTTTTTATTTGAAAGTTGTTATTAAAATGTACAAAAACAAATCCTAAAAACTTTAAAAGATTGGCTTCCAAACATTTTATATTTCAAAATTTTAAATTTAAATGGAAGAAGTCAAAGTTGAAAAAGTTAAATCTTGGAATCAAAAAATAAATGGTTTTTATAAAAGGGAGATCAAATTCATCACAGAAGCAATTTTCATCCAACCCAAATTACCTTGACAAAGACTTGCGTAGCACGCACAAGTGCATTCTCAGCAAGCTCCATGCTTCCACTGGCTTCCATACATAAAACATACCGTATCCAGTACTCAGGATAATTGGCACAGGCAATTAGGCATCTTTCATATAATTTGACCACCTAATTCACAAATGAAATATAAAAGATTAGAAAGATACTGTGGTGCATGTAAACATTAAACATGGGATGATACAAAGCACAAGGAGAAATGCATAAGAAATACTCCATCTCTGGATCAGAGAGGCCCCCCATATGATGGGACCCTCCTTGCCTGACAGATAAATGGTTAGGAAGACAAGAACACACCTGCAGGCATAACATTGGAACTTTAAAAAATATAAAATGAATTCACTATTCAATACATTACAAACCTAAAATGTCCACTGTCAAATGAGAGTTTGAAGTACTTAGCCTCAAAGAAACCAAATCGAAGGTCCCTGCTTTAGTCTCAGTACATTTCCCGTTTAAAAAAGTTGCTTCACCCAACGATTTAGCCAATAAAGCAAATGATGCAGCAGATGTTACTTAACTGTAAGTCAATTTATAACAAACAGGACAACTGAACACTACGAACCATAGCTAAACTGAAAGATGGACAAAACAAACTCAAATACCTTATTGAAGTCGCCCTCTCTTTCTATGAAGTCCAGATAGTTATGCCAATTTTCAAGCTCAGCAACATTGAGTGGCCGCACATGAAAGTAAGGCCTTCTGATAGCTGTTTCAAAACCAAGGATCTTTGAGTCGAACTCTTTGGCTCTCTTATACAGCTCTTCCCTAACAGCAACATACTTCTCCAACTCAACTGCTTCTGTTGAGCCAGCATTTACAGGCTTAGGAGTTTGTTCTGCAGCATCAGGATGCACCTCTCCTTCATGTAATTGTCCACCAGCCTCTGAAACCACACCTGACGCATTGGCAGCAGCTTCTTCAGCAGTTCTTAATTCAGACAAAGGTCGACTTCCAGCTAGTTCCTTAAAACTGCAATTCCATTGGCATCAGGGAATAATCGTGTTAGAAGAATGATAAACAAAAGAACACAATGCACTATGTACATTATTATCCACAGGATCACTTTTTTATTGGTAATATGAAAATGCATTTCGTTTGGATCATCCAATGAGAGGTAACTCTCTCCCATCCCATAAACCTCATACTCTCTTCATCCCCGAGATTTAAATTCGAGTCCAAGTTAAAATTCCCAAGTTCTAACCGTCGCAGTGTCTCCATCAGGACTACATATACATCCTTTTGAATCACCCCCAAAAAAAAAAAAAATCACCTAACATTTATATTTAAACAATAACATCACACTCTAGACGAGCATGATGTGGCCTTGAAGCAATTCTGAGCATATAATGATAACATCAAACAAAATGACAGAACAGCTTATGAAAAGAAACTACAACTACTTCAAATTCAATTAGTGAATAGGGAATATTTCTCCTGAGACTCCATTTGATAACCACGTTTGCTACTTCTGGTAGACAAAAAGAAATTATCTTCAGATGTAAAATCGAAAAATGGTTTAATGGATTAAAATACAAAATTCAGCATTCATGGATAAAGAGCAAAATAAATAAATAAATAATCATGCTTCCTCATGAAACCAAAAATCATGAATTAATGTTACTGTTAGCTATTTCATTATTTGTCCTTTATAGCAACAAGCAAGGTTCAAGAAGCGAAAAAGCAAAGATCGATAACAAAGAGAAAACAGCCAAATGGCACATGATAATATCACATTTGACCCTCTAACAAGAAATATCAGATACATATGGCAATATGGTAACATAATGTTCACAAGAAAAAAAAAAGATATGAAGAGAGACAACAAACTTACCTGTTGAGATACCTATCTAGCTGCTGATTAGGGTTCTCTAATATTCTAGTGTAAATAACAGCAAGGCGACTCCACTCTTGGTGCATGTATTCATATTCAATGTACTTATCCCAAAGAGGGAAAGATAGGTAATCAGTTCCAACATATGCTAATCCGCGTTCAAAAAGCCTGAAAAACCAAGCAAAAGAATCATTATTACACTTATAAGAAAAAACATCCGGGCAATGCAGACACATCCACAAACAGTAGACAGTGGAAGCAATGTTGAAGCAGAAGGAACAATTCATTCTAGACACATCCAAAACGCTGCATTTACCTTCCTGATAGAAATCAAACCGAAATGGAGCAGTGATAGAGGCCATCTAGCCCTTAACTGGATGAGATCTTCCGAGCAGCATTTTGCATATTGATGCACCTCAAATTGTCAAGGTTAAAGTAATAATTCATTGATTACTACAAGACTATGATGCAAGCTTCAAAGAAGAGGGGGGAAGCAGGAGGTGTAACAAGCTCAGGAACTTAGTCAATATCCTAAAAATAGTTTCAACTGCTACACATACAGTAGCCTCAAAATCAAGGGAATGAACATCAGAAGAAAAAAGAAAAAGCATTTCTAAAGTGCATTCCCATCAAACCTTTCCGCCATAAATGCGAGGAATTGCTGTTGCAGGCATACAGAAATAATGTTAGAAAGCAAAAAAAATCACCAGCTCCTCATGACTAAGAAAAGCACACAAATCATGATATCCTAATGCAGACCAGAAACGACAATGGATAGACTAAAACTTATTACCTTCGGATGGTTTCCGGATCTCCATATGTTTCTATGGCAAATGCACAATATAGCACCCAGATGTCCACAGAATAAGTCACTGCTTGAACTGCTCTTTCATAAACCTCCACAACTTTGTCCATGGAGCCTATGCGTGCTTCATGATCCGCATACTTTTTCCAGTAGCCGTAACACAAAGGAAACTCAGCCAAGAAGGCATCATAAACTTTTCGAATTTTCAGTATCTTGTTCTGCATAAAACGCATAGATGAAAACATCAATTGGCAGACAAGATACGCAAACTTTGATAGAAAATAAAGAGAATGGGGAGTTGTGACTAGGAACTTAAATAAAAACATAAACAACCAACTTTGCGGATTATTAGAAGCAAAAGGTACAAGGGTTGAAAAAAAAAAAAACTGTACGATAGGTGACATCCTTGGCCCCAACCCAATAAAGAAAATTTTTAACATAATTAAATATGACTTTCATCAATTTTCTCAAAGTTATTACGGTGGCCCTCCAGCCCCCCTCCCCCCACCCCCAAAGTATTCATTTTAAGTATGGAGTCTCCTCTGCACATAGTGCAATTCAATCTTATAACATGTCTCCACCCTCCCATGCCAAAAAAAATAGGAAAAGGAAGGATTTAATATCAGCTAGGCAGCAAGCAACTAGCTAACACATTTCCACAAGGTAAACGCGGCAGCAGGCAACTAGCTAATAAATTTCCAGCAGGTAAACGCCCACAGTCTGTTTACATATCCCCTTCCAACACATTCACGCCCACATACCTCTGCAACCTTCTCTGTCTCCTCAATCAGTGTAGTCCAAGCATTAAAATCCACAGAATTAGCTCTCACAATACTCCACAAACGATCCTCTTCAGCAGACATGGGTGGCACTAGAAGTTGAAAATTAAAAAATGCAAATGAGTTTTACATTTTCTAAATTTAAATATTAAAAATAACAATAATAGAAAAGAGAGACATAATGTTGAATAAGGAATAAGGATACTTATGGTCAAAGCTAAAGTATGGGTCCAAAGAACTACCACCTGCATCATGTTGATCAGGAAAAAAGCTTAATGGCAGATTGCCAGCAGATTAAGTCTGTTTTAGTGCTCAACTATTAGAGCTTTAGCCATTACGGAATATCTCTGGGGTGGTTAGTTTCAGCAATAAAAGGGCAAAACAAAATAAAAAATGCATTATAAAAATCATTTGATAAGCCCATTATTTTTTTACAGATGATATGAACATAGATTAATGAAGATAAAAGAGTTTTATTTAGTTAAGAATTATACAGGCAGCTAAAGTCTATTCCTGACAACAATTCTTCTTCTAAATTTTCATGTAGCAAAAGAGTTCACATTTCATTATAGAGCAGGTTTGCAAATCATATGACATAATGCAACCTTCAAAACAAACAGAAATCAAGAAAAAGTGCCCTGTGCATAAATGATGCTTGTAACAAACATGCCAGAAAAAACATACCAGAACCATCTACAAACTCGGGTGCATCAGAAGTTCCACCAACATCATCAAAAACATTTCCATTCTCAACTGCTGTAGCATTTACGGCTTCATTTAAAGCATTGCCATTTAATGAAGAACTACGACCAGTAGCTTTAGATGCATTTGATGCTGTATTTCCAGCATCAACCGCATTCTCTTCAGTTGATCCACCAGCTGGCTTACTGTCATACATTGCACTGCTTTGACCATATAGAACAGCTGAATTTGGGTCACTGCCAGATGCAGCATAAGTTCCATATACTGATGCACCAGAAGCAGTAGGATCTCCAGTTGCCTCAGAAGGGAAACCACCAGAAACAGTAGAACCGTAGACTGCTGATGTATAATCCATAATTGCTGATGTGTCGTTAACTATTGCTTCACTGTCTCCCATTCCAGTGCGGAAACTTTAACTTAGAGTATATAAACTGAAACTAACAACCAAGCGAAGAATTTACTGTCATTATTTTATTTTACAAGAAAATAATATCCAACCAAAAGCAATAACATTTTTTCTCCATTAAAATTATAGTAGATAGACACCCAGAAGCCTCTTTTTCACTTCCAAAATTCCTATTTCTTAACTTTTTCTTCGGAAAATTATCACTCGGAAATAGCAACAAATATATCAATTAAATTAAATAAATTCATAAGTAACAATATTTTGGAGTCAAAAAAAATTAAACTCGTTCAATCAACACGAAAGACTGGTAAAAAATGAAGGGCGGTTGATAAGAATGAAGTAAAGCACTTCAATAAGAAACCCTAAACAATCGATACAAAACCCTAATCCGACCTTAAAACGTTTTTCGGCAAAACCAAAACCCTAAATGGGAGAAAATGACACAGAGAATAAAAGAGAAACGGAAGGAGACTTACCAGAAGAAGAGAAGGCGTCGTCGTTTTCAGAAAGTTCTGGATTTGATAAGTTTTTTAGAAACTTCTTTGGAGTTTCACTCTTTTTTTCCTTTTTTTTTTTTAATTTATTTTTTAAAGACAGGTACAAGAAGAAATAAAAAGAGCGAAACGGAGCGGACGGGGCCAGTAGTAGGGTAATTGGAAATCTTAAGCGGGTGGCGGTTTTTATTCTTTTGAGTTAACGTCGGAATCAAGCGCAGTTGAATCTGGGCCGTATATATTTTTGGTTGATGGTTTTAATCTGGGCCGTTAGTTTTTGGGAAGGCATTTGGGCCCACTGGATTCATGGGCACCAGGTGCCGGGAATTTAGGAAGGTAGCTCATTCGGCCTTCTTCCTCATTGAGGCGCAAAGATTTCGCTTTTCTAGTGCCTTGCTACAATTTTTTTTAATTTATTTATTAATCATTATTATTATTATTATTATTTCATATAATGTAAATTATATCAAATTCAAATGGTTTTTTTAATTTATAATTTAAAAGGAATGATCACTTGTTCCGTCATCAAAAAATAAATAAAAAGAAATGATTGAGAATAAATTCACTAGAAAGCCAGTTTAATTTAATAATATAAAGTGTAAGTAAGGGTGCTTATGTAATGTAATTTAAAAATAAAAAGAAAATTGTCCCACATGTTTCATATCTTATATCATTAGATTATTTATTTTAAAATATAATTTTTCAACTTATTATAGTTTTAATGACATTATGATCAACATTCCATATATACACAAGCATTATAAGACGTATGTTAACGAGATATTCCCCCCTTTTTTGTATTGTATCTATATTTATTTATTATATGTTTAAAATTTTTAATTAAATTAATGTTAAAAATCAAATCACTGCAAATAAATAAATATAATTATTAAAAAAAAATACTTGGGCCTCCGTCCCCAATTTGTGGACCTATAAAAGTGCAATTAACAGTCAATATCTCCTCGTTTCGCTGCTCTCAGTCTTCACGGGAAAATAGAAAACCCTCCAACTTAAGCACTTTTCGTTCTCCCAGTAAACCATGGCGGCCCAACCTAGGCGAGGCGGAGTTTCCCTACCTGAGAGACGCTCAGCCTCCAAGCCCGACTCCAACATCCTCGCCAGGATCAGTTCCTCTCCCATCGTTTCCCGTGGTAAGCAAGCCGCGTGCGACGCCGCTTTCGTCTCCAAGAAACTCCTCCGCAGCACCGGGAAAGCCGCTTGGATCGCCGGAACAACCTTCTTGATCTTAGTTGTCCCTTTGATCATCGAGATGGACCGCGAGCAACAGTTCAATGAGCTCGAGCTCCAGCAGGCTAGTCTCCTCGGTGCCCCGCCCGCTGCACCCGCACGCGCATAAGTAATCGAGTCTGCTCGTGAGGGGTCAGAGCTTGTTGTTTATCAAATTTTCTGTCTGTTTTAGGCCATTTTACCCCCGTGGCTATTTTGATAAACATTTTAGGTGCAGTCTTAGGTTTTTTTTTTTTTTTTAAATTTCAAATAAGACCATACTTTTTTTGGTGTTTAAGTTTTAATAACTTGTCGGAATGTTGTTATTGGACTTGGTTTTATCAAGTTTGTGCTTATGAATTTTAATTGAAACGGCGTTCTGTTTGATATTGTTATGATAAAGTAAATTGATCATTGGGAGTGTTCATTTGAGTACTCCTGAATGAAAATTGGTTGTGGAATGATTTTTTTTTTTTGAAGTTTGATTGCAAATAATGATATAGTCTGTATGATGCATGAAAACTACTCTCACATCATCAGTTTGGAAATATATAGAATGAATGAATCATAGTTCCAAGGAGTAAGGACTATTTTATGGTTGTATTTTGATGGACCAAAGATATTAGCAAATGCATTTACTTGATCTCTTTGCCGTGAATCTGTGTTTGTGGATCATTTTGTGGAATTTTAGCTTACATGGACGTGGTATGCATAGATATGTGAAGAGTTCATGCCTCTGTCTAGGAACTCTTATATTTCAGTGTTAGTGTGTTTACTAATTTCATTCCGGTGTTTACCATTAACATTGGTGATGAATATTATAGAATTGGGGGTTTGAGGAGGGTTAATTATTATGTAAGTTCCCCACTTACTTGATTTTGTAGTTCGAGAATCATGAACTCCTGCGATATGGATGTTTGGTTTCCATTGTAGTCAGGATTGTAACTTTCTCATGGCTATGTGTGATGGCATGAAAATTAGAAGACTTCAGTTCTTTTTACTGAAGGCACAGCTTTATGATATACAGCAAAGCGGACTGCGTGATATTAAGTTCTTGAGGGATTTTAGTTATTAGATTCATGGTTGAACAAGTTATTCCAGGATGGTTTGAGGCTGTTTCATTTCCAATTGCATGGTTGAACAACTTCAATTCCTTTTACTGAAGGCACAGCTTTATGATATATAGCAAAGCAGACAGCGTGATATTAAGTTATTGAGGGATTTTAGTTATTAGATTCATGGTTGAACAAGTTATTCTAGGATGATTTGAGGCTGTTTCTTTTCCAATTGCATTGGTGGTTGAATCAATTGGATCAGAAAGCTCAGCATCTGCTAATCATAGGCAAACGATGAGGAGAATGCAGTCTTATCCTTTAGAACCAATTGTTTAAAGGCTTCGTTATGGGAAAGAGGGTAATATGAAATTTTGGTAGTAGAGTATTGCACTAGAACCGCACTGTTCAATATTGCTCTTTAGAGGTCAGGATCAGGATACAAATTACATAATATTTTGCAAGCTAAAATCCATATGCCAAGAATGCAGGCGTTGCACCGGTGCTTCATACCTTTAGATTTCCTATCTTTGGCATCTACTTCGTGGAGTAGGAGCTGCTGCAGCAGCATTTGCAGATGAGGCTGGATGGTCCAAGTATTGCGAAATGCAAAAGCGTTTAGAAACTAGCAAAGAATCAGTTTAACATGGACGTTTAGGAACACTAGTTTTTTCTTTTGTATAAATAGCCATGACTTGGAGAATGATGTAATCTGATCTCAGCATAGGGTACTTGCCAAACTCAATCATAAATATCCTGGTTGACAGAGACAGGTCCGGCCCTAGAGCCGACAAGTGAACACGATTTTGTCTGCTTTTAAGATTGGTGGGGATGAAGCATTGGATATTTAGTCGAACTTGAAGGCATTGATGGGACCAGAGGGGTGACAAAGCAACTTCGACCCTGACGCACGCTAGGTGTAGATGACGCTCATTTATCGTTGTTGGTGGCCATATGAGACCAAAAAAAATTGTGCGCCGCCCCTGGTAATTTTCTGGGACTGAGGCTAACATAGTTTTTTACTTAATAACAAAAGATCCAGCACCTACTTGGGGCTGGATGCTAGAAACTCGTTGCCTTAGCAGCTAAGATAAAAGTCAAAATTTGTTTGGCTTATATGTGGTCCTGTGCCAATGCATGCTTTTTATTATTGTTATTATTATCGCGATAACGATGGAGCTATAATTTCAGCCGCATACGTAATTCAGTCCACGATTTAGGTGGCTGGCACTAATCAAAGAGAAATTACACTTAGCAAATGGTGTGTAGCAAACAAAGTGCAAGTCAAACATGATGAATGTATTTTACACAAAAATTGTAAAATCAAATAACTCCCTGCCTATGTGTCGAAATAGTAATATAAAGAGAAAGGTAAAATTATAAATGTTGAAATTAGAATCTTAAGTTTATTAAATATTATTTTTTAAAAATAATTGTAAAAATTAATCTATCCAATATTCTGTACAGATACAAGCATAGAGTGAATGGGGAGAACAAATTTATAAAATCACTATCAGCCACCATTGTTGGGACTTGGGATATATATGTGTTTATATACAACCTGAAATTGAAAAGGTTAGTATTTATCTGTAGGGGAAGCTTCACCTTTCCAATGAAATTCTCACCCCCCACCCCCTCTCCAGCTGTGTTTTAATTTTCTTTTCTTGTATCAAAAGCTCCTCTCTTTCTAGTATTTGGAAGCTCATCGCTCTCAATACCCTGCACACAATCAAGTGAAAAATGATATAAATTCCAATTGATTATTGGGAAAAAAAAAAAACTGTCCAAATAAGCAAATGTCGAAGAGATTTAGCAAATGTTTTTGGTAGTTTTAACATTAACCTTCATGTTTACTTCTTGGTTTCTTCAACACTGATTTCACAAACATGAGACAAACAACAATGAACCCCAAAGCTGCCACTCCTCCAACTACGATTGCCACTGTCCTCTGAGGACGTTGCCTTGTCCCCGTCCCTACAGCAGTCAAAAACCCCCCAGCTTAGCATATATTGATCATATGCAAGGAGATTGGCTTATTTGGGGAAGATAGATACAGAAAAATGGGGGCTACTAACTTGATCAAGGAAAAGCAATAAAACAAGTGACCTCTACAAGGTTACACCTGCTCTTCGAATTTAGAATTAAGCGTCGAATTTAAATATCTACAACACAAAAACCCAAGGAAGTCCACCTGTCTTCTTCACACGAAGAGACCAGTCTATTTTTTCTTTCATTATTTTAAGTTACTTACTTTATCTTCAGAAGGAAAAAAACAAAAATTGGGAGGTCCAGGTACAGACCTGTCCCCAGAATTGAAGAGTGAAAGTGATCTAAAGGCTTTTAGTAGGAGATAATGGACAATATAAAAAATTTAAAAAAAAATTAAAGGATATTTGGCGCAAGAAACCAAATCTGCCTTATATATTAATGTGAAAGATAATTTATTTTTTTCGGTTTCCTTTCTCTGCAGCTTGTTTACCTGAAGGTGAGGGTATGGTGGGTACTCCATTGGGGTAGTAGCTATAACTAATATAGCACTTCTGCAGATAAACCTGTCCCGAGACTGAATCACCACAATCATCTTTTGCGGTCTCGAAAGCAGTCTTCACACAATCCCCAAAGTCACTCGTTGTTGCCAAATCACCCTCGCACTGCACCAAAACATAAACAGATTGATAATCTCCAGTGTAAAATAATCTGCTGCTGCTGCTGCTACCATCACTTTTCGTCACACCATTTTCAGCCATGTTGAAAGCGTTGTCTCTTCTGTTCTCAAACTCGGTTCCATTACTTGCCTGAGATGACCCGCAAAGCTTGTACAAAAAGTCGGTTTCCGGAACCTGTTTGAACCCAACAATCTCGTACCATAAATAACAGCCACTCAGCTGAACCCTGGCAGCTGATACATCTTTGCCACAAAGTTTATAACTTATTTTTGGGATCTTGCTCACGCAGTTGTAACACTGGCTTGTCGTAAGGTCCCCTCTGCATTGGTAAAGGCCCATGATTGCATAAGGGTCCTGACCAGAGGTTGTGTTAGAGAATGCTTTCTGCGATGATTGTGAAACTAAAGTTGACATGAGGCTTTTCAGGTTCTGTGAGTTTACTCCTGATGGGTCTTGAAATTTCTGGTCTGCACACCCCTTAAAGACCAAGCTGGTATAATCTGCAGCTATTGCAACAAAAGCAAAGGACCCAAAATAGATTGTGACTGATGAAAACAAAGACAGAAACAACAAAGAGAGGGATTTTCTCGGTAAATCCATTTGAGAACCAAGTTTTTTTCTTTTTAATTGTCTGTCACAACATAAAAGGTATGGTTTGAAGAAGGGTTTCTATAGCATCTTCCAGATTATGGGTTTTCGCTGGAAACAAGATTGCTATTTCTATATAGGGCCTTGTACCTTTTTTATTTTTTGGGGAGTTGCTTTTCTTCAAATTCAAGTGCTTAGCTTTAAAGTTAGAGGATGATTTTAATAATTCTTTGACAGGGACAGATGATATTGAATAATCTTCATAAAAACACAATATTTTACCCAATTCAAGTAATCAGATTAATTAAATATTTTTCAGGCGGATGGCCAGATGCAATGAAAGCGAATATGATCAGATTTTATTCCGTTGCAGAGTTTAGACTCCGAAGCAATTTTACCAGCATCTATCATGTGTTTGACTAGTGCAATTAAAAATAATAAAATATGATATATTAAAAAAACAGATACGAGAGATTTTATGCAATAATTTTTTGAGTAAACAGAAACTTAAATTACCCTGTGCAGTATTCTCTCTAAGAAACTCTATGGGGTCACAACTTACGAACGATAAGTTCTTCTTTCTGTTCCTCGTCGCACACCTTAAGAAAAGATCAGTGGTTTTCGACTTTGAGAAAAAAAAAACAAAGAGGGAATAAACCTTTTGATTATGATCTAAGGATCAACTCGTAAGCACGGGTGAATTCTCATGCCTTTGTGAAAAAGATCTATTATCCGTTCATACATATTTCTCTTTGGAAGGAGTACACTTAATATGAATAGGAATCGAAATAACCAATAATTTTATTAATAAAATATACATAAAATTAATTTTTATTAGTTAATGTATAAACTATATTTAAGGCTTTCAAACAGAAAGTTAAAAAATATATATATATATATATATTCAGATAAATTCATCATCTCATATTCTGTAATTTATATAAAAAAAATTAATAATGTAAAGAAACAAAACTATTATCCATGCATTACAACAGATTAAATTTACTTATTTAAATAAAATAAAGTATAAAATAAAGATTCAACTTCTCTTTAACTTTATAATAATTTATATGAATTTTATTTTTTTAATTTAACTTAATAAAAGTAAATTTTATTTAGCAAAAAAAATATTGATGTAATTTAGCTTATAATAGAAATGTAATAGTAAAAATAAAACTCATATTTTTTTTAATAGTCTAATTTAGAAACATTTAAG